>JAPKLY010000311.1:69970-88249 GCA_026898435.1 Prunella vulgaris
TGGGTGTTCAATACTGAATTTAATGTCACCACTTGAAGTAGGAGACTAAAATCAGTATTAAAACCCAATGATGATTGAATATTTGAGAGTTTGTGGGTGTTCAATACTGAATTTAATTTCACCACTTGAAGTAGGAGGTCAAATTAGTATTAAAACCCAATGATGATTGAATATCTGAGGGTTCGTGGGTGTTCAATACTGAATTTAATGTCACCACTTGAAGTAGAAGATTCAAATAAGTATTAAAACCCAATGGTGATTGAATATTTGAGGGTTTGTTGGTGTTCAATACTTAATTTAATGTCACCACTTGAAGTAGGGGACTCAAATCAGTATTAAAACCCAATGATGATTGAATATCTAAGGGTTTGTAGGTGTTAAATACTGAATTTAATTTCACCACTTCAAGTAGAAGACTCAAATCAGTATTAAAATCCAATGATGATTGAATATCTGAGGGTTTGTGGATGTATTTCTTTGTTGTTGGTTAATTAAAATTTTGAAGAAATCTGATATCAATATTAATACCGTATGATGATTGAATATCAGAGGGTTTATGGGTTACTTTCACTGCTGATGGTCGATTAAACATGATTTTTCTTACAAAAAGAGTCAATTAAACATGATATTCCTTACAAAAAGAGTCAATTTACAAGCCCTGAAGGTTAGACATGCTATTCT
The DNA here is from genome assembly GCA_026898435.1 of Prunella vulgaris. Lineage (NCBI taxonomy): Eukaryota > Viridiplantae > Streptophyta > Magnoliopsida > Lamiales > Lamiaceae > Prunella > Prunella vulgaris. Next base: position 70,652 of record JAPKLY010000311.1, read on the forward strand.
TTACAAAAAAGAGTCAATTTGTGCAAAAAGATTGACTCATACTACTTGTTTACTAGTTAAACATGACATTATATGTCTAATGTTTATACTGTAAACAGCTGCAAAAATAAGCAAAATAATTTTCCAACTCCTTAGGTAATCAATGCATTCTTTGACTAGTAGCTCATTGCTTCCACTAAGCTTTCCACATCATAGTCACAAACAATGTCATTTTCAAGATGCCTTTGGTAATCAATGCATTCTTTGACTAGTAGCTCATCAACTTGTAGGCACTCTAGTAGGTTTTCTTCTCTAATGAGCTTATCTTTGTACATGTGAGGAGTCTTGAATCTGTTGTGACCTTTGCATTTCATGATCTCAATCATGCAATTCTGCAAACTAAGAAAAATATTGTTCAATGTTATGTGTGTTAGTTCCTCATATGCACTCATTACATTTTTTACAAGATCATCCACATTGTATGAATCTGTTTGTACTTAGAAACTCTATATTGCTCTAAAAAACCCCCCAAATCATTGATGTTTGCATTAGGGGATTAAGTGGCTGACAAATCAGATGGATATTGAATCCATTTGAGGTTGCAGCAGCCCTGAATTCAGTATCATCATTGTTGATATGTGGCCTGGCATTGTCCTGTTGAATGAATATCTGCCTTGGTGCATTTGTTGACCATTTTTCTTTGATAGTTGGTATAATCTGATGATACAATGTAACCCACGAACAAATAATGCTAATTTAGTTTGTTTGCAGTGTTAGAATCACTAAATGATGATAATTTACTGATAGTGAGTAGGTAAGATTGTGTACCTTGTTAATCATGCACTCTTTTGTGATTGTTTTGTTGACTGCATCAATGAGTTTAGTCTCCAATGTACCCCTTCTTCTATTCTTTGAATTTCTTTGCTGCCTCTTTTTTTGTGAAGGGAAATAACCCTATTTTCCCATCAAATATGAGATCTCCATTGTCTACATATTGTGGTCTAGATACAGTATACATAAACATCAATTTTGTGATGAATCTCTTGCTTTGACATGATATGTATGGATCTTCTTCAGGAGCTAAGTAGCATATGTCTGTTTCTTGTTTCATGTATAACCATTTTTCCATTAATGTGAATGATGTTGTGCATTGGCTTGAACTTGATAGTGTGAAGTGCTCTATCATAATGTAATGAACTCAAACAAAATTTAACCTTACAAGCTTGTTTGCAGCTGTTAGCTTAGGCTTGATGGCATTAGTATGTGGTCTGAGCTCACCATTTTTGACTCAATTGCTCACTTGACTTTTGCTTACCTCCATTTCTTTAACTATTCTTCTGTATGTACACCTTTTTCTTGTGGGTATGCTCATTAGCTTTTGAATATCCAACTGATGCTTGTCTGCATGACTCTTCCATTTTGTTTTTCTAAAAATGAAAATTTCTCCAGTAACTATTTGTTGCTTTCTTGCAGCCCAAATGGATGCAATATATTTTCTGGAGATGCCTAGAGATGAAGCAATCTCTTGTATTTTACCCTTCTTCAACTTCACATCACTGGATTTCTCAAGCAACAGTTGACTGACCTTGGTATTCAACTCTGGTGTTAGATTAGTTTTTTTGTTTCCTTGCATTTAGTGTAGATTTTTTTGTGGTAAACTAATCTAGGAATGCAATGAGTGCTTGTATTTATTGTGAATTTGTAAAGGGTGGGAAATTTAAAAGCTGTTGATTTGGGGGGGAGTTTTAATTTTTTGTTGAACGGTAATTTAATTTAACTTTTCAGACTTTTAGCATGTTTTGTAACAGTACATTTGGAGTGAGTTCCCTCAAATTTCTTATATTAACAGATGAAGGCGGGAGTGATTAAATTTTTAAGTAGGAGCAGCCACTTTAGTATTTAATGCAAGTGGGCCACTTTAATTTAATGTTTTAATATATTCCTTAATGTGTGTGCCCAACTCATTTGAGCATATATTTCCTGGACAGGGGGAGTAGTAGACATTTCATCATCATATCAAATTATTTTTATCTTACTATATTTAAGAAAGTTTAGTATTTGATATATTAATTCTTGAGTATTTCACACAATTGAACTAAGTATGCTTTTTTTTTAAAGAATGATCAATAAATAAATAAATTTTTTATTTTGTAGAATTAATATTTAAATAATATTTTTTAATTTTTTAATTTTTTGGATTTAATACTTATACAATATTGTTGGAAGAATTATCTAATCGGGTTGTTTATGTGGCTGAATTACACTGAAATCCTTCCAAACAATAATCTTGATATGTATTTAAGAGAGTTCTTGTAGAGAGAGAAAGTAGAGAGAAGTAATGTCTTGTTTATAATGAAATTGGAGAGAGAAAAATGTTACAATGGCCATATTTATAGGTTTGCATGTAATGAGGTGACATTTATTAAGCTTACTTAGCTTAATATGTTGACAAGTGTACTTAACACTTATCATCATGTCTACTATTACACTCTAATTACATTGCTTTATCCTACTACATTACTATTAACTCCCTACATAGCTATTGGCTTCACTTCGGACTGGGCGAGCTCTTTGGCGAGCTCCCTTGCCTTGTGTTGTTCCGGGATATATTGATGGTAGCAAGGCTGGGCTCTTGTTTCTGGTCTTAGCGAGCTTCGATCGAGCTCTGGGCGAGCTCCCTTGCGAGCTCCCTCTCTCCATAATGTTCACTGGTCAGATGGTGATACGTGTCATCAACCACCTGGGTGAGCTACTAGGCGAGCTCTCTCTTTCCTCATGACGTTGGCTGGTCAGAGTGTGGTGACGTGGCACCTTAGCAATTAGGTGAGCTCAGGGCGAGCTCCTTGGCCTTGAGCTATTAATTTTGTTAATTCTCCTATAATAACTAGCTTTTGTTCGCCTATCAACATTTGCCCCCCAACTCATCCACATCATGATTCTTCTAATGTGTGGGCGAGCTGATTTGCCTCTGTGAGCGAGCTCTAGTGAAGGCGAACTCCTTTTCGTATGGCGTCGAGCTCCTTGGCGAACTACCTTCAGGCGGCGAGTATGCTGACGTGGAACGAAATTCTAGGAGTCACTCACACCTTTCCATGCCTCAATTCCCGCGCCCATCGTTTCAAAACTTTCAAATCTTTACAAATTAACCCCTGATCTCTCTGGTAATCACACCTCACCTCTTCTTCTTCCTATAAATAAGAAGAAACTGTTTTCTTCCATACTTTTGCATCTTCGAATTTTCAGAGCAATTCCAGAGCAACCCAAGCATTTTCCGGTGATTAATCCTTAACATTGTTGGATTCTAATTCGATTCTTCAAGGTAGAAGCATTGATTCTCTTTCTTATTAACTTTCTTCTGCAGATTTCAATTTTTCTTCTTCTTCTTCATGTTTTTCTTGGTAATCACCATTAACGCTGGTCAACTCTTGAGTTTTTCGGTCACCGAAATTAATGAAATCCGACTACTCCACAATCCTTTAGACCTCGCCTCCGTAAATTACCATGTCGTCCAGATCTTTGAGTCGAACCCTATCTAACCGGAACCCGGGTAAAAGACCTATGACCGATGATGTGCCCATCCCACAACTGACTCCAATTGAGATTGGGTCCAGCTCTGAGGCGACCTTTGTAGCTCGCCACATACTAGACAAGCTACCCGACGAAGTCCGACACGATCCGGAGGATAAGGCCACCAACTCTGGGGGTGGCACTGATGAGAAGATCCGCGAGCTCTGGAGGAGCTTGCCCAAGCTGGTAATGAGGAGGTCGCTGAGGGTGGAGAGGATCCGCCAATTTTGCCCCTCTGGCGAACTGGTACGTGAATTTGAAGAGAAGTCTGAGGAGGAGGAGGTTACCCTGGAGTACCTCCACTCAATCAACTTTCCAACTCTCCAGCTCCCTGAACATAGCATTCCCACAGCCATTGAACATGACCTAGACTGGGATGGGTATATGGAGGGGTTCCAGGCGAACTTCCCCACACCTCAGCGAAGTATTAGGGAGGCAGCTGACAAGTCTGATTTCAAAGCAAACACTCTCCAGATTGTTATCTCAGAGTTCATGCTCCCCACTCTCCATAAATGGTTCCAGATCCCCCTAGACATTCACTTGTACGCCCCCGGGCCAGATGAGCGAGCTGACTTCCCCCCAGTCGGCCTGACCGCCATAAATGTTCATACTCTAGATGTCGGGCTTACACTGCCCCTGCATCCAATCATCGGTCGATTTCTTATGGATACAAACCTAGCCATCACGCAGCTCACTCCCAATGCTTGGAGTAGTATGTTGGTCATGTTGACGATCTTCGGCCTTGAGGGATACAAAAATTATCTGACCACGGTGGAGATCAACCGGGTTTTTAGTGTGGTAAAATAGTCCATCGAGGGCAAGGGATATTACTATTTGAAGGCCCGGCCCGGGGATAAGTTCTTGGAGAGCATTCCGAACAAGGTCTGCGACTGGAAGGAACAGTTCTTCTTCATCGGAGGAGACTGGCGGGCCTCCACGAACTACTCCGGACAAGGAGGGTGCATCTTTTCCCCTGAGGAATACGGGGAGGCTAGCAGTAGATGGATCTTTTCGGTTTGTGTGGGTTGAATTAGATTTACTAATCTAATTCTTCTTTTTGCAGGTCCGAAGAATCAAAAGCACCGTCACACTAACTCTGAGGTCTCCGAAGCCTTCGAGTACGTGCGACAACAAGGTCAACATCACCTGAAAAATGTGAAAATTAAATGTAGTACAATAGTGAACCTCAAAAATATCTGCAGTACGAGTTTTGCTCAATATCTTGAGACGATAAGTAAACGAAATCTTTGGAGAATAATTAAAATAACAATCATTATTTATAAAATAATAATTATCAAAATCAAATCAAAATAAATTTTCAAAGTTATTTGAACCATTCTTTTTTTTTTGGTAGTAGGCACATGTAAACAATCAATTTAATGGGCTACTACATAAAAGGAATTATGAGGTGAGTTAGGCAAGCCAACAAGTCCATCCATTGGATCTGAACCTTCCTCAATGAAAATGTCAGCCGAATGAGAAGGCCTAAGGAAGGCAACCAAATGAGACAGGGCAATAGGCCCATCTTGGTAAAATTCCATGGGCACGCAACTATCCTCCAGCCGGCGCTGGAGAGGCAGTGCGACGATAACAGTGTGATGGCGTGGAAGGTCTGCCATGGCGTTTCGATCTGCCCGATGGGGTAGAGCGGTGGGAGGGTCGGACGACTCTGTATCTTGTGATGTGGGACAACGGCAGAGCCGATGGGGTACCATGTCGCAAGGACAAATATTGTCCGTATGAAAAATGGCCACAAGAATTGGAGACTCCGACTGGATTCCCTCAAAATACGGTGGCCTGCATCTGTAAAGAATAGGGGTGGTGGCAGGGGACTGATGTACTGGTGTTGCACGTTGGAAACGAGATGAACAGTGGTCGAGTTTCAGTTCTAAATCTAATTTGAGGTTGTGATTATGGTGGGGTTGGAGATGTCTCGATCAATGGATGGCAGTGGTGGAACTGATGTGGTGGGAAGACAAGTTGTGGGCATGAATTCTGATGGTGGGAGAGAAGGTGGTACCGTGGCGAGATGTGGAGGTGCTATGGTAGGAAATTGATCAGATAATGATGGAGATACCATTGGCGGGGTTGTTGTTGGCAGTGTCACTGTCGTGGAAGCCATCAAGGCTGCAAAAAATGGTGAATATAATAACACGGATGCCGGTATGAACACATCTCGTTGGGAGTAACGGTAAAAAATCTCATCTACAATTGCCTCCAATTGAGACCAAAGAAAATCAAATTCTGCCTCTGCATCACTGTAATCATGCATAAGTGATAATCCACAGGGTCGTACTGACTCCAGATACCAACTGAGGCAGCGAGAAGGCAATACCAGTATATTTAATCCGTTGATTCTGCGAATATTCGGATAATATGATCTTTGCGTTATTATTGTTAATCTGTTGATTCACATATTAATGTCGGAAGAACAATACATAAAACATCGGACAAAAGGGACTAAACACACAATTCAATTCAATCTTAAATTCAAGTCCATTTACAATAGACTTGAGACGCCTATTTATAATACTAAACGAAATCCTAACAAATATTTGATAAATCATAAAAATCTCAACAAAAAGGAAACCTAATAAAATAATAAGATTACAATCATTTAATTCTATATCTCCATCATTAATGATTGAGATAGAGATTAAATGTATTTAGTTAATTAATATTGTTATTTATATTTCATAGAGTTTAGGACTTTATTTAATTGTTATTGGGTCCGGCTTTCAGGGCTTTAATGCCTAAACCCTAGGCTAGTTTATTATAAAAAAGAGTCTTAGGAATAATGTAGGGGAGTGAATTTTTTTAATATGAATTAAAGTTAAAGAGTATTATCTCTTTATTTTGTGTTCTACGCTTCCGCCTGCATCAGTTAGTATCACGAGATCAGGTACGATGCCTTCATCTCTCCACGTTACTATTGTCCTGCCGACTGCCATCCACGACCCTCTTCCAGCCACTGTTCGCCCCCATAATCTTGTATGGCATGGGAATATTCTGTTACAGCCTTATGCCACCGACGATGTGCTCTCGGATGAGGAGAATTTTGTTTTCTTTTGGTCTCAGTTGGAAGCCAATGTCGATGTGATTTTCGACAGCTAAGCCCACCGAGACATACACACAACAGTACCCTGACCACCACCATTCCCGCGTTTGGCTGCCCTAATGGCCGCTTCTACCGTACACACACCCTCACAATCCTGCCATATAATTTCCACCATGACAGATCTATCCCCATCATCTGTTCCAGATCAATCCACCAACAAAAGCACAACCCTTCAACACCAAATGCCATCGTCAAACAAAGTCATTGCCAACCACCACACTATCGACTCCGTCATCCTCACCACCACTACCACAGGCCTACCACCGAATCCAGTCAACTAACTTGACTCCAACACTTCAAAAACATCGGTCTCTCCAGTGCGTTCGTCGCCCCTGGCCGTCTCGAGCCCTCGCATCCGCAACAGCAGTGTCCTTCTCCGGCCGGTGTGCAGTCCCGTCACTCTGCGTCGCCCTTTCCCCGCCACAACAACCCCAACATATCTTGGCACCAGGCTGGCCAGAATTGAACTCCGGCTGCATCTCCCTTGTTTTACTGACTCACACACGGCCACACCCGGCCACCACCCATGGCGTCCTGCTTCCACCACCTTCACCATCTCAAAGCAAGACAGGAACATGTTCATGGCCCCCATTACCGTCTGTGCACCGCCGTTTGTGGCCCCATTTCCGAAACTAATGCATAGTGCACGCGGTGCTGATGTTCGATCCTTATTAAGAACGATTGAAAGATGGAGTTCTTCAGTCCTGCCGCCGTATCAAACGTCCATTTGAGCTGCCACCATGCACCCATCTGCCGGTCGTCTTCCACCCGAGATTCACACTGGATGGTGCGAGACATTGGATTGCACAATTTTACCCCAAGCTGGGCCTGTTGCCCTAATTTTTTCTGTTAGGCCTTCAATTTTAGCTCTTTATTTGGGCAATATTGCAAATGGTTTAAATGGACCTAATACAAATTATGATGATAAAATCCTTATGCTTGGAGAAAATCTTGGGTTTTAATTATAATAATAATAATTATTTTATAAATGATGATAATTATTTTAATTTTCCTCCGATGATTTCATTTACATATCGTCTCAAGACACTGAATAATACTCGTACTATAATTTTTTTAACATAAAGTGTTATGCAGTGTTTTTCAATTTTGTTTTTTCTGGAGATATGCATACGGTTGACTCTATTGTCAGTGTTTTTCAATTTTGCTTTTTCTGGAGATATGTATGCGGTTGACTCTATTATCCTGCTTGAGCTGACGATTCCTTCAGATTCAAGGACGAATCTTTAGAAGCATGAGAGAATGGCTGAGATAAAAATTAAATGTATTTAGTTAATTAATATTGTTATTTATATTTCACAGAGTTTAAGACTTTGTTTAAGTGTTATTTAATTATTATTAGGTCGGACTTTCAGAGCTTTAATACCTAAACCCTAGGCTAGTTTATTATAAATAGGAGTCTCAAGAATAATGTAGGGGAGTGGATTTTTGAATATGAATTAAAGTTTAAAGAGTGTTCTCTCTTTATTTCGTGTTCTATGATTCCCCCTGCATCAGTTGGTATCACAAGACCAGGTACAATGCCTCCATACTGTCCTACCGGCCGCCAGTCACGGTCCTCTTCCAGTCACCATTTTCCTCCGTAATCTCGTATGGAGTGGGAGTATGCTATTATAGCTTTATGCCACCGACGATGCGCTCTCGGATGAGGAGGATTTTATTTTCTTTTGGTCTCAGTTGGAAGCCACCGACGATGTAGTTTTTTACAGCTACGCCCTCCGAGACGTACACACAACAGTATCCTCACCACCACCATCCCCCATTTTGGCAGCCCTAATGGCCGCTGCTACCGTACACACACCTTCATAATATGGTCATATAATTTCCACCATGACAGATCCATCCCTATCATCTGTTCTAGATCAATCAACCAATAAAAACACAAACCCTTCAACACCAAATGCCACCGTCAAACAAAGCCATTGCCAACCACCACACCATCGACTCTATCGTCCTCACCATCGCCACAGTCCTACCACCGAATTCAGTCAACCAACTCGACTCCAACACTCTGAAATTATCGGCCTCTCTAGTGCGTTCATCGCCACTGGCCATCTCGAGCCCTCGCGCCCGCAACATCGGCGTCCTTCTCCTACCAGCATGCAATCCCGTCACTTTCCGTCGCCCTTTCCCCACCATAATAGGCCCATCACATCTTGGAACCATGCCGCTGGAATTGAACTCCGGCTGCATCTCCCTTATTTTACTGACTTACAACCGGCCACTGCCCATGGCGTCCTGCTTCTGCCACCCCCACCATCTCAGAGCACGGCGGGAACATGTTCACGACCCCCATTACCATCTTTGCACCACCGTTCGTGGCCCCATTTCCGAAACTAATGCATAGTGTACCAGGCGCTGATGTTCGATCGTTGTTAAGAACAATTGAAAGACGGAGTTCTCCAGTCCTGCCGCCGTATCGAATGCCCATTTGTGCCACCACCATGCACGCCTCTGCCGATTGTCTTTCCCCTGAGGTTCACGTCGGATGGTGTGAGACATTGGATTGCACTATTGTACCCCAAGATGGGTCTGCTGCCCTAATTTCTTCTATTGGGCCTTCCATTTTTACTCTTTATTTAGGCCATATTGCAAATGGTTTAAATGGACCTAATACAAATTATGATGGTAAATCCTTAGGCTTGGAGAAATTCTTGGGTTTTAATTATAATAATAATTATTATTTTATAAATAATGATAATAATTTTAATTTTCCTTCGACGATTTTATTTGCATATCGTCTCAAGACACTGAATAATACTCGTACTGTGGATTTTTTTAACTTAAACTGTCATGTAGTGTTTCTCAATTTTGCTTTTTCTGGAGATATGTATGTGGTTGACTCTATTGTCTTGCTTGAGTTGAAGATTCCTGCATTCAAGGATGAATCTTTAGAATAGTAAGAGAATGATTGAGATAAAGATTAAATGTATTTAGTTAATTAATATTGTTATTTATATTTCATAGAGTTTAGGACTTTATTTAAGTGTTATTTAATTGTTATTGGGTCAGACTTTCAGGGCTTTAATGCCTAAACCCTAGGCTGGTTTATTATAAATAAGAGTCTCAAGAATAATGTAAGGGAGTGAGTTTTTTAATATGAATTAAGGTTTAAACAATGTTATCTCTTTATTCGTGTTCTACGCTTCTGCATGCAGCACCTCCACATTCCAGAAGTGCCATATCAACCCACAACTTCCAAACACTATTGAGTCCGCTGGATCCTCATTACTTGGCCGAAAATCACCACCGAGCGCACCCAAAAAAATCCCAAGAATAGACATCACAAACCTCGTATTGTTGCCATTGAGAACCACCTCACCACAGTCCTCTGCTCGTCCTACCAAATAGGACAAAAATTCCTGAAAACTGCATCCGTTGGCTGGAAAATGAAATAATAGTGGCAAAAAAATTTCTCCGATGAAGGTTTCTTAGGAAATATCTCTTGGAGAGAAAGAGACACAATATTTGAATGAAAATTTTTAAAATCCGAATTGACAAGAATAAAAACTGGCATGGAAAAAGTACTTGTCATTTCAAACAATATTTTAGTCACATCAATTGTACTATGCTCAGAACCATAAATGAACAAAGATTTGGGGGAATTTGCCCTTAATTGTAAGTAAGGAAAATTTGTTTCCTTAAATATGTTTAGACTCTTAAGAATGCCCCTATATATAATCACCCCATTTTGTTTATGTAAAACCCTACTTAGAAACAACTTCCTTATAATAATATTTTTTTGGACCTGTATTTTTAATGTATTTGGCTTATGAAACATCATTATTTATTAAAAAAATTGATTTTATGCATTGTTTCACTAATTTAAATAATACTTCATCCATCCCTCAAATTTATTGTCATTTGTGTTTTTTACTTAAATTTATTCTCATACTATTTTTAAGAAAAAATATTTTATTATCACTTTTAACAATCTCTTAGTACCTATTTTGAAACTCTAAAAATAGCTTCTAAAATAGTTTTTTTTCAAATATGTCTCTCACAGCTTTTGAAGAAAAACTATTCTAAAAGTAGTTTTGTAGAGTTTCAAAACAGACACTTAATCCACATATAATCACTTTATTTATAAATAAATGCCATAATAACTCACAATATTCTAATTGTACCCATTTTATCATATTTTCCTTAAAATACATGTCTATTTACTGGAAAATAGATTTGTAGGAAGAAGTGAATAGTACTCTGAATATTAAATAGGAAAAGTATAATATGGTTCAACAAATTGAAAAAAAAAAAACTACCGTGCAAATTTTTTGAACCAATTTGTAAATATAGTGATTTTTTTAACTAATATGTAAGTGATTCTATTAAATAACACTCCATCCGTCTCGAAAAAGTTTATGGGGAATCTTGGACACAAAGACCAGAAAAAACTCTGAATGTTAATGGTTGTTTTGTGAACTTTTATGCATAAATTAATTAATTATTTGATAGAATGTATGTGCAGGCTCAAAATAATAATATGAATGATAAATATGTATATTATAAGGATTAAAGCTGTATAATTTGTTTTCTTATTAAAAAAATTCATTAACAAGTGAGTAAAAATATTATCCTAAGTAGTCTTACATCAATACTGAATAAAGAAATTGAAACCTGAATATCCCAAATGAATTCCTCCAAAAAAAAAAAAAACATTTTGAATCTTTTTTTTAAAGATAAACCAAAAAAAATCATACTCACTTTTTAAGAATAGTAATAGAACACTTTAGGAAAAAGAGAATTCACGTAAATTTATACAATATCTTTTTGTGTAAAAGACAAAGAGGAAGGAAAAGGAAGTAAAATTGTAGGCTGGGTGGCCACATGGAAACAACTATCCAAGCATGAAGAGAGAGAAATGGAGTGTCAAACTGGCAACCGCTACTCCACTTAAATTAATTCCATCAACCAACATTATCACTCTCACCCAAATCCAGACAAATTATTCTTCCGATCAGAAAAGGCGCTTTCTCCTAAAGCCAAAAATGCCAGAAATCAATGCCCCTTTTCCCTTTCCACCTACTGGCTCAATCACAACTCCATGTGTTTGTTGAAATTCCCCAGTGAAAACAGCAGCAGTCACCGTTTTCCCATGCCATCCTAATCTCTCTCTACCCACAAAATCTTAACACGAGTTCGGCAATGTCGTCATGGCAGAACTTCGGCGAGGCTGCCAACATCATACAGCTGACTGGGCTGAACGCAATCGCCTTAGTGGGTTTGATTGTGAAAGCGGCGAACACAGCGCGGATGCACAAGAAGAACTGCAAGCAATTCGCGCAGCATGTGAAATTGATCGGCAATTTGCTGGAGCAGCTCAAAATTTCGGAGCTGAAAAGGTACCCGGAGACGCGGGAGCCATTGGAGCAGCTTGAGGATGCCCTGAGGAGAGCGTACCTACTTGTGAATAGCTGCCAGGAAAGGAGCTTTTTGTATTTGATGGCGATGGGCTGGAACATCGTTTACCAGTTCAGGAGAGCGCAGGAAGACATTGATCGCTATTTGAGGATTATTCCTCTCATTGCACTCCTTGATAATGCCAGGGTCAAGGTAATCACATCAGATTTCACCCCCAATTTTTGTATTTCTTAGTTGTTGATATGTAATTGTGATTTTGATTGGTCGTGTTTAGGAAATTGGTTGATTGGGATTGTTTCTTGTTTATTGCTCTATAATTCAGAAATTAAAGCCATAAAGTGAATGGGACCTTTAGGGTTTGTTGAAAGGCTTAAGTGGTCTTCTGCTTTATCTAATAATTTTTTTGGAATATTCAGTTGGTTTGGATCACGGAATTCCAATCATTTTCATGCTTATCTGCTTGTTTCTTAGGATTTTATTTTAAGTATTTTAGCTCTTTAATATTAATTATTGAAACAAAAACTTGTATTAACCCAAGTTCACACTGGACTTGGGTTTATCAATTATAACTGTCATGTGTATATACTATTACTATTATGTATATTCACGATCACTGTTATGCATATATATACTATCACTGTTAAAAAATCAAGTATATTTTTATAACAATGATAGTATATATGAGTAAAAGTGATAGTGATTATACAAAATAGTAATACGAGTTCATTCGAACTCAAGTTCACAAGAGACCTACTCTGGATTATACATACCAGTCACTTTTTTTGGTTATCTCAGTTTTGCACTCAGAATGTTTAGACTTCAGAGTTGTTCCTCTCAGGCCTTGTTCCTCTGAAGCCAAAAATAAAGAATAAAAAAATTATAAAAAACAAATAATAATAAAACTTAAAAGTTAAAAAAAAAGAGTAAGTTTCTTGTGCACTGTGCAACTCAAGTGCATTTTTAAAAAATTACACTTGTTAGTACTGTAAAATTATACTTGTTATTACTGAAAAATAACTTTTTAAAAATGCAATTTTCAATAATAACACGTGTGACTTTTTATTAATAATTGGTGTAACTATTTAAAAAATACACTTAAGTTGCATACAAGACTAGGACAAAAAATTGGGGTCTTTTTGGGGTCTCCTTCCACTTGGAGGTTGCTGATTTGGGGAAATACAAGTTTCCTTGGGAATATAAAATAAGTTATGATCACCCTACTACAGTAGACAAAGTAATATTCGTTGAACATTACTGGCTACAACAAGCAAAGATGAAAGAATTCTTTTGTTACACTATTTTTTCATCGTAAGACATTCTCAATTTCCATCCCCAATCCAATATCTGAAATATTTTTCCCCAGAATTCCTGAAAGGACAGTCTTATTGCTTCTGCAAATACCTCAAGTTACAAAAGACACATTTCCATGATGCAATACTTCATTTATCTTTGAATATACAGGACAGGCTTGAAGAAATTCAGAGGGATCAGCGCGAGTATACATTAGATGAAGATGACAGAAAAGTGCAAGTTGCAATATCTGAAAGTGATGTAGTAATCTTGAAGAAAAGTATTTCTTGTTCTTATCCAAATATACCTTTTGATAAGGCACTTAAGAAAGAACATGAAAAGCTTCAAGCAGAGCTTCAGCAGTCACAAGCTAATATGGATGTGGGTCAATGCGAAGTAATTGAGCGTCTAATGGAGGTCACTGAAATTGCAGTTAATTCAGTTAAGGAGAATGATTCTCCGTGCAAAGTTCCCAAAATGTCTGTACCAGATAATGAACACCTTTCCAGTGATACTTCTAGAAGATCAAGGTTCACCTCCCACCTTATTCATAAAATTTTTTACTCTTGTGGGATGCCTTTGCTGTAGTGTTTACGAGTCAGAAAATCATTAATTCTAGGAGTGTGCATAATTCGGATAAAACTGAACAAATTTCCTGGACCAAATTGGTTGTTTTTATTTCAGTTTGATTTTGATTTTTGATTTCAAATACATTAAAATTTTGGTGGGGATTTTGGTTTTTGCAACATGAATATAAGAAAAGAAAACCATAATTCTGCTATTTTAAAATAAAATGGTGATAAATGTTATAGTGTGGAATCAAATGTAGCTTCACACGAATCTTCTATCTTATATTTATCAAATATTATATGAAACTATATCCTTCTATCCAAATGTTTAATCTTGGAATGTTGTAAAAATTATTAATTTATAAATAATTATAATTCGGTTATTTGAACAGCCAACCGAGACCAAACCGACTATTTCTCTTAGATTTTAGTTCAATTTCAGTTCGGTTTTGGTACGATCATTTCAATTTCGGTTTGAATTTCTATAATTCAATTTGTTCAGTTTTTGTAATTCTGTTCTGCTCTGTTCGTTAACCATAATGACTGTTGCATACTCTTATTAATTCATTCATAGTTGATGGTTGAGAGTTGTTCTGTTTTTTTGTTATTCTGCCAGTAGAGAAGCCACAATTTCCCCGGATAATTATATGATGTCAACAAAGGAGGCCATTTGGCAAGACGAATGGCATGCAGATCTACTCGGCTGTTGTTCTGAGCCTTACTTGTGTATGTTTTCTCTCCTCTGGAATACTATTAGTCAGTTATGGAGTAAGGGAATAGGGTGGAGTAAGTAATATCTGCTCTCTCTTCCCAGTTTTTCCCATCCTTTTACTTTGTTGATGTGATCAAGAGAGTACTATTCTAGTCTTTTGTTGATTAAGCAACTGTTATTTTCAGAAGGAGATTCAAATTAAATGTAAGCACGTTTAAGTAATAAAGCGAATGCATTTGTATCTCACAACCTATACTCCTGTAGTGCCAAACCTTAGCTTTGTTGTCAATTTGTCATATCAGTTTGAATTTGGTTGAACGATTGTGTTGGCCCTATTTGATCAGCTATGATTCTAACTCATTCATAATATGAACCTTGACTGTTTTTGAGTTTCCTGTCTTGGCTCTCTTGCTATGCATTTTAGGCTTAACAACTTTGGGGGATGTTTGATTTGAGATTTAGCATTTCAAAATCAATAGATTTGGCATGTGTTTATATTGAGATTTAAGTAGGGTAGAATTTTATGTCAAATTGATCTGAAGAGTGTGTGGTTTTCTATTATTACATTAGTGTAGAATAAAATGTGTAAGAGTAGGTATTGTGTGAAAGTGATTCATATCATGAACCACTTTTTAACAAGACAAAAAAATAAATTCATAAATATAAATCTTGTATCACAAAGTGGTTTATATCATGAAAATAGTTTATATAATACTTTACAAATGTGTAAAATGAAAAAAAAAAGTGTGAAAACTGATAAATAAAAGAAGAGTGAGAATAAAAAAAAAAATATTTGCATTAGTGAGTTATTGGATACACTATGATGGAGAAAAAATAGTAGTTGTAGGGTTTATAGGTATTTGTAGAGATGAATGTTTTGTGTTTCCAAAAACTAAAATCTCAAAGTAGATTCGTATTTAGATTTCAAATTTTTAATTCCAGTTTTTTAATCTCAAATCAAGCATATCCTTGGGGTTTTTTTATCTTTCAAGGGTATGTTTGTTTTAGGTTTTAAGTGACTTTTGAAAATCAAATTTTGAAATCTTGGGGATTTTAAATCTATGTTTGGTTGGGTTTTTGACTAGGATTTAACTTTATGTCAAATCATTGTGTAAGAATGATGATGTTGGTGGGGAGATTAAAATAATAGTTCTATTGGTATTAATTTAATAGGGCTTATAGATTATTTATATGGTGTAGCATTAGGGTTTTAAAAATCAGGTTTTGAAATCCCAAACTAGAATGAGTACTATGCTTCAAAATCTAAAATTTGGGTTTTTAGAACAAAAAACACACACACACACACAAACAATTTAAGATTGGGTTAACATCCTCCCCTATAAATACCTATAAACAATTTTATTATTGCACAATCATTCTTGAATATGAATACTCCATTTCCATTTCCCTGGAGGACGATTTGTATTAAAATTGGAGTACAAATAGTGATCTTAGTATATATGATAATTATCTTTTTATACGTAATGGCAGGTGTAAAGACCTTCATCTGTCCCTGTGATACAATTTCAAAGGTAGCTTCGGTCGCAAACAGCAAGGAAATATGTGAGTACATTAGAAACTTATTATAATTGCGACAACTTTCATGGTATTGTAGTTTCAGAAGGAAAGCAATTAATAAGTTATTTTCTTGTGACAGCTTCAGGGGAGGCTTGTAATGAGATAATGGCCTATTCCCTGATTCTATCATGCTGCTGCTATACATGTTGTATCAGAAGAAAGCTCCGACAAACTCTTAACATCAGGGTAATTCACCTCAGTCTTTCTTACTAAGTTTTCTACGTGATGATTTTGCAAAAATTGAACTTTCAACATTAAAAAATCATTGAAATCAGTGTTTTATGCTATGTTATTGCATTCCCTGTAACCCAGCATTAGCAAATTATTGTTTTTCTCCAGTTTAAGTATGTTTCTCACTCAGTATATGTATTCACATTATAAAAATTAAGGGGGTGTTGGATTCAAATTATTCAATGGGAATGATTATGTAAATCATCGAATAGAGAATTACAATGAGAATTATAGTTATATTTTTAAGTTTTGCTCTAATTGTGGATAAAGTTGTGACAAAAAATGAAGGTGTATTGATCATCTTTTATTCTAATTGACCGCCACAATTACTCTCTATTCATTTTTATTCTCATTCTCATTGAAGAATTATGAACCAAGCGCCCCTTTAACCCTTTAAGTCTTGGTTTATGTCAAACAACTGAACGACTAGTTGGCTAATTCAATACCCATATACTTAGGGGGCTAATTTAAGCTCAACTTTCGGTATCTCGTTTGTTTCAACCTCGAAAGTTGCATTCTGCAAATTACATCACAAATTTTCTTTTCTCTTTTTAATTTTAATTTGAGGCAGCTTGTACTAATTCTAGTTCATACAGGGTGGTTGGTTTGATGACTGCTTGTCGCATTTCATGTGTTGTTGCTGTGCCCTTGTTCAAGAATCGAGAGAAGTGGAGATACGTGGTATTATTTGTATTTCCATATTGCCTCTTCAGCTGTGTCTAAACATGATTTTATTTTTCTAAATCACAAAATGAGCCCCTATTTTTCGTCATGTGATGCAAAATTTGTGTTTATAGGTGTAAAGAAGACCAGGATCAGGCCTCCGGCATCTCAAAAAATGGAGTACTGAAAATGTTCCAAAGTTATTACTCTTTTTGTTCAATTTTACTATATTTATTTTTTTGTCTGTTATTTTTTATCATATATTGGAGGGTATCATGGGGTATTGTGATGTCCATCCATAAATAAAGTGATTATTATTGAAAAAGTTATAAGTATCACACTTTTCATAATAGATCACTTTGTTCGTAAATAAACATCATAATACTCTATAACACCCTCTAAAATATGACAAAAAATAATAAGCATATAAACAGATCTAGTAAAATTGGATGGAAGGAGTATTTAGTTTCCGAAGGTCTCAGCTGAATAATGCGCTTATCTGATTTGTGAAG
>JAPKLY010000311.1:98317-203840 GCA_026898435.1 Prunella vulgaris
AATAATAATAATAATAATAATAATAATAATAATAATAATAATAATAACAACAACAACAATAACAACAACAATAATAATAATAAAGCAATTAGTAACATATTACTTTAAAAAAATTATTTTATATTTTTATAAATAATTAAATAAATTAAAATTATTATATGATATACAATTTATTTTTATAAAATTTTTAATATGTTTTTAGCATAAAAGTTGTTTGGGTAATCACACATTTAATTTTAATTAGATGAAATATTAAATATTGTATGAATTTTTTGTATGACTTGAATTTTTTTTAACATTTTATTATTGGATGTTTGCCCAAATGGTGTCTACACGCAAGTGTACGTGATCGTTATATCGTTGTGGCAAGATTGACCAAGTTTAATATTTATCGAACACAGGGAGATGAGGATTTGTAAGAAAAATTGTTGTTTCAATTCGATAGCTAACAAAGCAATAAAGGGGACGGGTATCTAATGTCTACTAATGCGTCAAAAGAGTAAACTACCTATCACATTGGGTTGCAAAGTGAGCAAATGTGAGAGATATGTGCTAGTGTACTATCCTATGTTTCACATGGTGATGTATCACTTAATCATGCAATGGGGTATTGTACAATCAATTGGCAAGCCACTCTAACATGCAAATGTCTCCCTAGATACACATTAGAGCCTCTAATTGTTATGCCTATTCACTAGAATAATTCTCACTATCCTAGGAATTTCATCAAACACTTAGCATGCATTGGCATAATACAAGAAGATTTAGGAAAATAGCCCAACTCTCGTATGAGACTAACTCCTAGTGGCCCATACAATCAATTATGCATACAAAGCATTCATTCAAACCTTCAATGTAGAGAATTGATCATACAACAACTCATATCATTCATAAAGTCAACATTAACAACATATTACTCCATAGAAATCATACACCAACACAAAGGGATTAGCCCATGGCTAATTTGGTAAAAAAAACAGAAATTGAAGTAACTACAATCATCATTATGCAGGAATTGTAAAGGAATTCAGAAATATTACCTATTACAATGATAATTGGAAAGATACAAAATACCTCTAAATGCTATCTAACAATCCGGCAATGGAAATCAAAATTCAAACGGTAGGAATGTAGCTCTAGTTGAGAGAAACGCGCAGCAACAAACGGATTAACGATCCGTGCGGTAGATCAAAAGTTACAAGAGAAATCGTCTAAAGAAATCTAAGAACACCCAACTAGAAAGTACCTCTAACTTCCTAAATCTAGAGAGAGAATATGATGATGTGTGTGATCTAAAAAATGATAAAAGTCCCTTTGAAAATATGAGATGGAAGTATATATATAGACCTTAGATCCTTTACCCAAAATGCCCTTCATTAAAACGCGCAAAAATACGAAAATAGTCCTGAAATTTCGAAGATTTTGAACTGCTGCCAAACGTGAACTTGATGGCTGCCGATCGTGATTGGCAGCTGAGGTCGCGCGAGCCTTGAGGTGTCGAGCTTCAACATGTGCGCTGCCGAGTGTGATCGGCAGCGAGTCCGCGCGCTTTCACCAACTGCTGAACCCGAGCGTGCTACCTGCCGATCTCAATAGCGCGACAGCTCGCGTGAGCCCCTAGCTGCCGCTCCAGAGATTTAGCGCGCGATCTCCTTTGATGTGCTGCCGATCTGAGAAGGCTCCTTGCCGATCCCACTCCTTAGCTCGGGTCATGCTCGATTCTCCTCGTTTTCGTCATATCTTGAGTTCTAGGACTCCGATTGACTCTATTCTTCTTTCGTTGCGACCCTCTCTTCAAGCTCTTCATCATGGAATAACAATTAATTTCGTTGGATTGACTCCAAAAATCCGAACTTTTCTCGATCTTGCTTGTTTCTTCCTCGTTTTGTTCGTTTCCACCTATAATCACAACTTTCTAGCCAAAAAAGGGTTAAATGCACAAAATATATTATTTTAGGGTCAAATATGAACATAAACACGTCAAAACCATATAAAAATGGATGCAAAAAGATGCAATTATGACCCTAATCATTGAACATCTTTTATAATTGTGCATTTAATTTTAATATGATTTAAATATTATTAATATATTTATCAAATTAGAAAGGAATTTTGGTATGACTTACTCACCTAGTTACTATTTTAAGAACATTTTATTATTAGATTAGTATAGATATGCATTTTTTTCATCTGCATATATACAATATTTTTCTGCATATTACTATTATTCTCTTGATTCTTCATACACATATTCAGTATTTCTGCATAAATACTAATATTTTTCTACATATATACTAATATTTTTCTGAATATCACACACAAATTTGCATATAAAGTAAAATTACTGAATAGAAGACAATAATTTTTATTCCACTAAAAATAAAATTTATAGTAACAAAATCTCTAATAATCTTTAAAAAAAATATAAATCTAGGCATGATCAATCAAAATCAATTCTATAAATCACAACTATGTTATCCTTCTGCACCCATTTCCTCGATTGGGCCTTCATTGGGCTGAATTATCGACGATTCTTAAGAAATCAATTGTAAAAATAATTTCTGCAAACAATTTCTTGCGCTAGCTTTTTCCTGGGTAGCATGGTATCAATTAGTTGAAGAAATGTACAGAGAGAATTGGGTTCCTGAAGGTTCTAGTTACACTGACCTTGAACTCCAAATTTCTTGCTTTGAGCAAACCATTTTGGCATTCAAGCACATGATGTAATTCTTTCAACTGAAATGAGAGATAAATTGAAAATGTGACAACTCACATAGGTTATAATCTAATCAAATCGTATAAAAGAGGTTGTTGTTGGAATATCAAAACAGCAATAGAAAAATGACGAACCAACAGGCTAACTAGAAAAAAAAAACATGAAAAGAAAGAGAAAAAAAGTATAGAAAAAAAACATGAAAAGAAATAGAAAAATGACGAACCCCAAAACACTTCAAAAACCCACATCACACAAACAGAGAACAGAAAAAAAATATGTTACCGATAAAAAAAATGTTTTTCCAAAATCTGTTGTCAATAAAAAAATATTCCAGATCGGCGTCGAGACTGTGCTTGAGATCGATCACGACGGTGCAGAGGTTTCAGATCGGTGGTTTCCATCTCCAGCGAAAAGGACAAAGGATGGAAGCGTCGTGGTGGTTGCAGGGGAGCGTCGACTATGCTTCTGCTTGCGACGGTTGGGTAGAAGGAGCTTCGAACAAAGTTCAGCGGTTTGGCGAATGGTGGAACCGAATCAGCGGGATTGTGCGACAGGACAGGGACGGTGCGACGTGGCCGTCGAGGCGGGCGGTGGCAACATGCAATAATCGCATCAAATAAAAACCGTATTCAATCGCACCAAATTGCATAAAAAAAACTAAACAATACATTCATAACCTGTAATTTGTCTCTGGAAGATGATTTCTTTTTCACTATGCACGAAATTATGGAAAATCCCCTCGAATTTCTTGAATCGCGATTATTATCTTGAATCGCCCTAAAATTTCCGGCGCCCAAACTCTGAATATCACGAATTCAAATGAATTTGAATTTTTCGTTGATGTATTTAAATGGGAGGATGAATAGTATAGCGTGAGTTTTGTGAAAAGAAAGTTTGTGTCTAATCAAGCAGACGAAAACAGTAGCCTCACGTCAGCTAGTTCCATTTTTCTTCATGTGGGTCCCATTTTGTTACCGTAATATGGAATTTTGGGTATTCTTACAGGGAATAACACTCTTATAAAAGACCTATACGTAACTTACCCTATTATTTACCATATTTATTGGAGTATAATTAAACATGACATTAATTTTAACTAAAAGTAGCATAACAATTTAGCCTTTGTGTATGTATATACATGTAAACTAGAAGAATAATAATGAACATTTAAATATAAAAAAATCACTAGAGTAAGTCCAAAAAAAAAAAAAATGAACAGTGAAGCCTACAATATGACTGCATATTTATTGGGAATTAATTGATTGAAAAAATATTTTCGCCTGAGAATTGATTGAAAATCAATGCCTAAGTATATTGGGTGAGTCAGGAATTAATTAATCCACTTTTAAGCTTGATAGTAGAACGAAAAATCTTTATACCCACGAAAATTCATTTGGAATAGAGCGGGGAGTCCCCAAATAAATGAGGATAGAGATATGGACGGGAAAGTTTTTGCCTCGTAGGCAGGGAGGGGCGGGATCGAAAATTATTTTCCCCTCCCAACGGAGATACCTCTCTCAATGCTCTGTGAGGCCCTACCTATTTAATAAACATATAAATTTATAATACATGAAATATAAGTAAATAAATTACTAAAATAATTAGCATATTTTTTAAATTTTAAATTTGTATTTTGGATTTAAAATGTATTTTAAATTCGCTTTAAACTTGTATTTTGGATTTTAAATATTTTTTTTAAAATTATGCATCTTATAATTTTGTATTCATGTTGTTTAATGATGATTAGTTTAGATTATGAATTTTTTAATTAATAAAATTTGAAGGGAGCGAAAAAATTTCACGGGAGTGGATTCCCCAGCGGTGCAGGAATGGTGGCAATTTATTCCCTGTTGAGTTTGAAGGGACGGGGATCCTCTGCGATCGTGGGGATGAGAATTGGCCCTTGTCCATATCCCACCAATAGAATCAATAAGTTATTAGTATTATACTGGAAAAAAAAAACATGCTTTTAAGAGTTGTTTTGTAAGTGTCATTTTGTAAATAGACTATTTCTTTCACTTTATTAAATGAGAATCAATTATCACTATTTGCTTTAAATAAGATGAATGTATGTTTGCCAAAATCGTGTCTCACGCAAGTGTACGTGGTTGTAGTAGACATGACAATGTAACCAAATTAAAATATCGAACACAGAGAAACGATGTGATATCAAGCAAGTATTGAATGTTCACAAATGATAATAGCTAGTGAAAGCAAGAAAGGATAATGCTTTCTATCTACTTCAACAAGCAAAGTAAATCTAACTATCACCTCTAGAAAGTGAGCAAATGTGGTGCGTGAGCATGGAAATACTCCTACTATGGTTCACCTAGTGTCTTATCCATCCTAACATGCAAAAGATCTATTGGTGTCTTAATCAAGTTATTACTCTAACTAGTGTCTAGACCTTTCTAACAACACAAGCTAAAGGGCTCTATTAGGTGTCTAGATCTCTCTAACAACTTCAATACTCTTAATGAGAGGTCTAAGCTAATATACAATTCTCATTGGTCATACAAGCCATATATCAAACACTTGGTGTGCATAAAATTCTTATAAGAGATTCAATGAATAGCTCAATTCTAATGTCTTGCTAATCCACTAAGGCTTATGCAATCCAATTAAACATCCCAAGCATTCATTTAAATCATCAACTAAGAGAACTAATCCATCAAGATCACTAATTCATGCATAGGATTAACAAGAGACTAAATTCACCATAGTATTCATACAACCATGCAACAAGGAGATTAGCCCATGGCTAATTGATGGAACAAAATAAAAATTAAGCTAGACAAACATGATTAACACTAATGTGAATAGAAATACAAGAAATCTTACCAATTGTTGAAGAATGGAAATACAATCATTAAACCTTGAAAAACTATCTTCTAATCCGGAATGCGAAATACAAAATCGAACCGTAGGAATGTAGACAACGATGAGATGAATCTAAAGCAACGAACGGATTAAAGATCCAATGTTAGGATCAAAAGTAAATGAAGAAAGAAGTAAGAAATTAACTCCTAATATAATTGGTAACCACATAATTCTCTCTCTAAACTAATCTAAGAAAATGAAAAATGGTAAAAAAAACCTTTGAGAATCTGATCCTTGAGTATTTATAGTGCTCACAATGTTTAGTCCAAAGTGCCCTTCATTAAACGCGCGAATAGACGAAACTGCAATTGAAATTTTGGAAATCAGCCCAGGCGCTCGACCACAAGAGGCTCGCCGCTCGAGAAGCTGATCTGGCGCTTGTGCGCGCGTGCTGGATTCACTCGGACCCGGAGCTCGGTGCTCGACCACAAGAGGCTGGTCGCGCGAGCTCCTTCAGCTGGGCGCGCGACCAGGATAACTCCCTCCCGTCCGATCTTCGACTTCTCGTTTTCTTCATATCTTGAGTTCTAGAGCTCCGATTGACTCGATTATTTTTGTGTTGCGACCCTCTCTTCCAGCTCTTCAACATGGTATATCATTTTCACCATTTGGATTAACTCAAGAAATTTGAACTTTATCAAACTTGCTAGTCTCTTCACCTTTTTGCTTGTTTTCACCTATAAACACAATTTTCTAGCCAACAAGGGTCAAATGCACAAAGTATATCATTTTAGGGTCAAATATGAACATATACTCACCAAAACCATATAGAAATGGATGCAAAAAGATGCAATTATGACTCTAATCAATGTTACTCCCTCCGTGCCGGTATATATTTTCCATTACTTTTGGGCACACAGATTAAGGTAAATATGAAAAAAATAAGTGATGCAATGAAAAAAGTGAAAACGTAATGAAAATAATGTAAAAAGTAATGAAGATATTAATAAAAAGTGAATAATAGTTTCCAAAAAAGGTAAAAAAGTAAATGAGAAACATATAGTGAGACGGATGAAAATGACAAAATAAAAAATATATAGTGGGACGGATGAAGTATTTATTTATTTATTTATTGCATAATATTTAAATACTTTACACTACAGATAATATGATGTGTATTTTCGTAGAAGATCACACTATCTGTTTAGATGAAATTAAACAATCTATTGGTAGAAGTTAATGTGTAAGGCTCGGATTCATTTGTCTTGACTAATATATTACACTATTGCATTCGATGCATTGAATTGGACCGCAGTGAAACCATTTTTCTAGTATGTTAATAGACAATCAGCCTAAACTTGATTAAGAAGGGTGAACAAGAGTTAAGGTGACTCCATCAGTCAACTGTTAAAATCATTGATTAGCTTAAAGATTAGAGCATGACTAGCTCATCGTCTAAAAAACTGATCGACCAGGCCGTACAAAATATAAAGACAAGTAAGAGGAAGCCCAAAGAAGAATTTTACATTATTGTAGTATTAACTCTAGGCAAACACCCATATAATTAATTCAATAATTATCTCTTGTATAATTAAAAGTAATTATAGAAGTTTGACAAGTGTCTGAACACTTGTTGAACCCTAAGTTAGGATTAGGTGACACCTCGTACAAATATTTTTCTCTATAAATAACCTATTAAGTGGGATTGTAAAAGAGTTCTTATACTCTTGAAAAAAATACATGCGAGTGTTTTATGTTACATAATTTTTCTTAGGTTATCTCTATTATTGATTATCTCCATCACCTAGATATGTTGAAGAATACTAAGTTATCTTTTGTTTGATAATCTTTTTAGATTGGGTTACATAATCACATTTTCATTTCAAGATCCTCAATAATTCACACTAGAAGAAGGGTTTGAACTTTCTTCCAATCAAAATCCGTGAATTCTTAAAAAATGCAATGTTGTTTTCTTCAAGAAAAGGTAATAAGTTAGGTGTGAAAATAGGTTTTGAGGAATTTTGAATGCATGCATGTATATTTAGAGTTCATTTGTTAGGGAAGATGTGAAAAGAAAAATGGTCTACCACCAAAATAAGATGAGAAAAGGTATTTGATATAGTTATTTGGTAGGAAGTAATTAAAATAATATGAATTTTAATTATTTGTTTTGTAGGAGATATAATTCTTCATCTTCCCCACACAGAATTTTCTCTTTCTTTTCTTCCCCACACAGAATTTTCTCTTTCTTTTCTTCCCCAACCTTCTCTCTTAAACAATGGACAGACTAGCTACCCAACCAACGAGAGATGGCCACAACACATAGTTTTAATTTTCAAAACATTAAGGCTCCATTTGGATGAATGAATTTGAAAATGAATGAATTTAAAAAAAAATACACGTAAGAAGACATATATTTCAAATCACTAATTCTAAAGAAATGAGAGAGAAGGAAAAAAGTAGAAGAAAGATAGAGATGAGAGGGTAGAGAGGAGGGATTTCACAAATGACATGGTTTTGATGAGAATTTAGAATTCCTCCATTTTGAACATAAACTCAAATCTAAGTATTTGTAAATCCACCCAACTTACTTGGAAAGAGTGATTATTTGCGTATCATGGAGCCTAAAATAATTTGAATGCAATAAGAGTTTCTCAATTTCTAAAATTTTTAGAATACACACTCTTACACAAACATGTCGACAAAATATATATCATATCTATACATATGCATACACACAAATTACAGAGAAAGAAACAGAGGGCTTACGATAAACTCAAAGAAAATGAGCTAAATAAGATATTCGAAGAAAGTGGGGATTACAAAAAAAAAAAAAACCAGGCTCCATTTGGACGGATGGATTTGAAAATGAATGGATTTAAAAAAAAATACATGTAAGAATGCATATATTTCAAATCACGAATTGTAAAGAGATGTGAGAGAATGGAAAAAGTAGAGGAAAGATAGAGATGAAATTAAGGGTAGAGGGGAGGAATTTCACAAATGACATGGTTTTGATGAGGATTTAGAATTCCTCCATTTTGAACATAAACTCAAATCCAAGTATTTGTAAATTTACTTAACTTTACTTGGAAAGAGTGGTTCTTGTGAAATCCACGGATTTCAAATCCACTCATCCAAATGGAGCCTCAAGGGTTTTTTTACCTATCAAACGCTCATTAAGAGATTTAATCTCTGATAAATGCGCATACAAGGCTAGTAACCTTCTCGAAATAATATTTTCATTATCCAAAACCTCAAGTTGGAGTGTAAAGACTCTTTCATGCAAAAGAGCATATTGAAAGAAACAAGTATCTACATTTCAAGAGAACAAATTTTGAAAAAGATGGCAAGATCACAAGAAATAAAGGTATCTAATGCTCCTTCAAAGGCCTTGACTGAGAAAGGTCCCTCAGAGACAGAAACACAAAAATCAAAGATAATTGTGGTTCAAGAAAAAGATGTTCATGCATCGTCTCCATATGCGAACCCCAACACCGTAACTGGATTGAAAACATTATTACAAAATCCTGATGAAATGGAGAAAACTATCAATTTATTGCAAATACTCAAAAAATAGAGGGATTTGGCAACTCAATCCAAGGGGAAAGCTACAATCAGTTGATCGGATCAACAACTTGAGGAAGATTCAGAAGGCGATCATCATACCAAAGCTTATAACACCCATGCTAGGCATAACAGAATCAGAAGTAAGAGCTCCCTCAGCCTCATTACCCCAATCTCAGCCTCAACCACTTTCGCTCGGGCTTCGACCTTGGCAGCCTGGATAAGTTGTATCTCGACATTTTTTATCTCAAAGGTGATGTAATCTTCCTACGTCCACTATTAAGATCTCGAAGCTGTTAATTATGACCAATTCTATTATGACGAGATCTTTCTTAGTGAGGTTAAAATATCTCGGAGGTAAGTTTTATCTGTGGGCTGCAGAGGGAATCATAGCCCGATCCCAATGATATCAAGGGAAATTGCAACCTTCCCATAGGGAGGCTGGATTGTCCTTTTCATTTCATATGGAGTATAAAGATGGACATTGCTGGGAACCTCTCACTGATCCCGCACTGCGCCAACTCGATCTCTGTTCAGGGGCGGATCCAGGAATTAGTAGTGGGGTGGACTGAAAAATAAACGCTTCGACACATTAAAAAAATTTACATAACAAAATATTTTGACGTTCACATAAGTTGTGCCCTAAGAGATTTCAAAACATAACTTTGAAATCTGAATCTACAAGTGGCTTGGTGAGGATATTTGCCCTTTGCTTATCTGTGTGAATCTTATCCATCGTGATGTCACCCTTCTCAGCATGGTCTCTCAGGAAGTGATGTCTGATGTCCACATGCTTGCATCTGGTATGGAGAACTGGATTCTGAGTAATGGCAATTGCACTTGTGCTATCATAGAAGATAGAAATCTCCTCTGTGACCACATGGTAGCAGTGTTTTAATAACCGGACCCGTGATCAAACCAGACAGAGCACCGATTCCCGATTCAACCGGTCCAACCGGTTGGACCGATGGTCTAACTGTTAAAATTATTTTGGCCTAATTTTTTTTAAATATTATATATATTACACTAAAAAATAACATAAGTTATAATTTTTTTAATAAATTATAAATTACATATTGAAATAAACATAATAGAATCTTAAACAAACAAAATAAAATTATTCAAAATAACTCAAGTTATAATATCATATTGTAATCCATGACATGTTTTATACTCATGCATAGTAAAATCTCAAATTAAAATATTACAATGAACATTTAAAATATATAAATTGTAGAATAAATTAATTTTGGGGTTGAGATGTGTCTCAAGATTTAATTTAATAAAAAATTAAAAAAAATAAAATTTTAAAAATTAAAATATGAAAACGAGCCGGTTCAACCGGTTTTGGCCAGTTTTTATTGGTTTTGACCGATTTTTTCTGGTTGAAACATAAAAATAGTTTTTAGGGGGTAAGACAGGTTCTATGATCGGTTCCCGATTCAACTCGCCGGTTCAACCGGTTCTAAAACACAATGCATGGTAGTCCCTCAGTTGATGTCTAATCCAAAGCAACTGAGAGCAACAACTACCAGCTGTCATGTACTCTGCCTCTGTGGTTGAAGTAGCTACTGATGTCTGTTTCTTGGAGAACCAAGATATCAACTTACTTCCCAGAAACTGGCACGTGTCTGAGGTTGATTTCCGATCAATCTTGAACCCCCCCATAATCAGAATCTGAGTACCTATTGGGACAATCTGAAGTATTTTGATTAGATCCCAAAACCCCTGATGAATTTGCCTAAGTATAGTTGTTCAGGTTTGTCTAGTTCAGGATAGTCAGGTTAGGAATTCAGTTCAGGGGGAACACGCTGAAGACTGAAGAATATTGGTGTCAACCTAATTTACTGAAGTCTGATGTGCAATCCATCCTGAAGAAGTCAGAGTCAGTCTTGCTGAAGATTGCCTGAACTGAAGCTGAAGAACGAAGCTTGATGATCCGTCCTGAAGACAATCCTGAAGTACCATTGGCTGATGTTTCTACTGAGTACACTAAGCATACTCAGGACAGAACTTAGTCAGTGAAGAGTAAGTGTTAACCTATCAGGCTATGCTGAATGCACATAAGACCTGACTTAGGCCTTGGTTCAGTTTACCTGAATTATGTAAATCCTAAGCAAAAAGGTTACACATACTGGGCTGAATAACCTATCAGGTTGTACTAATTGCACATAAGACTCGACTTAATCCTTGGTTCAGTTTACCTGAATCATGTAAGTCCAAAGAAAAAAGGTTATTTACGCTATGGGACAAGAGACAAAGAGAATGTCAGTAAGACTCCAATGAGACAAACATTCAGACTGAGTTATTAACAAGAGACTCAGAGTATTGAATGTACGAGGAAGGACAAATGTCTGAAAGTCAACTAGCCGTTAGAGCGGAAAGCCAATGATCTTTCGACACGTATGTACGGAGTCTGCGCAGCATTTAATGCGGCATTTAATGTGTCTCAGAGTTGCAGGCGGTGGGACAAACTTGCTAGAATAAGCATGGCGATTATGTCAAACAATACTTCTAGCCTGCAACCACCCTAAAAAGGAAAGATTTGATTTGATCTCCTCCAACGGATCTATTTTGAATCTTGCCTATAAATATGGAGAGCCTTGCACCCATTCAAGGCTAACGGGAAATTTCCAAGCGAAAGCTCTCAAGAATCCAAGCTCTCAAAGCATACTATAAGCAACACTCTGCAATTAAATTTCCCTAGTGTTGTAGTAGGATTCTCTCTGTATTTGCTTAGATCGATAACTCTAATATTTAGCATTGTTTTGTATTGCTAGAGCTATCTTAGTTGGAAACCAGAATACCAAACCACTCAGGGTGTGAGATTGGTTGGTTAGAAGGACTGGGACTTGTAAAACGCCCAGGGGTCAGTTCCTAAGAGAGGAAGTTGGCTATTCGTGTCCCTTGGCACGTA
The DNA here is from genome assembly GCA_026898435.1 of Prunella vulgaris. Classification (NCBI taxonomy): domain Eukaryota; kingdom Viridiplantae; phylum Streptophyta; class Magnoliopsida; order Lamiales; family Lamiaceae; genus Prunella; species Prunella vulgaris. The sequence continues at coordinate 110,338 of JAPKLY010000311.1, forward strand.
AAAACCAAGTACCTATCCTCAGGGTTTTGAGGATAGCTTCCTGTTAAATCAGGTCGTGGACGTAGGAGTTGGTTATCTCCGAACCACGTTAAAAAGACCCTTGTGTGCTGATTTACTGTTTTGTTCAGGATCATAACTGTCATCATTCTAAACTGAACATTCTGCATTGTTTTTATATTCAGGACTGAATCAATCATCCTAAATCTTAATACTGTGCACTCAGCCTTAACCACCAGTTTACTAAGCAACTCAGAGAAAATGTTTTCAGAAACTAAAACGAGTAGAAACTAAGGGCTCACTTTCCGCACGTACTCTAGCTCACTGAGATAGTAGTCCAACTGACTCGCTTCCGAGCAGTCAATAGGTTTGTTATCTCTACTGAGCTTCCGAGCACATTACTCACACTCAGCTTATCTGACTCGTTATTGAACTGTCCCTGCTGCCCCTGTGGACATTCAGCATACTGAGTAATTCAGGGAATCCTGACTGAGAGTGTTAGAGCATTTTTCTGAGTCTTTCAGAAAAATCTGACATCAGTGTATTCCCCCCATACACTGATTATACTCGTTTCGGGACCAACAGTACCCACTCAGCTGAAAATTATCATCAACTGGGTACCAGAGGCCCAGATTGGAAGTACCCTTTAAATACTACACAATCTTCTTCGCAGCTTCCAGATGAGACTTCTTATGGTTCGTCTGAAATCTTGCACACACTCCAATTGCAATGCTGATATCAGGTCTGCAGATAGTGAGATACAGTAGAGAACCAATAAGGCCTCTATATAGCGTCTGATCTACCTTCTCGCCAACCTCATCTGGGCTTATGCTAGAGTTAGCCATCATTGGAATTAGGGGTGTAAATGAGTCAAGATGACTCGCAATCTACTCGTGCTCGACTCGTAAAAAGATCAAAATCAACTTGAACCAAATCGAGTCGAGTTCGAGTAGCTCTCGAGTTCGAGCTTATAAATACTCGGCTCAAGAGGCTCGCGAGCCCAATCGAGCTTGTACAATATTTAATATTTTTCATTAATTTTTTTATATAAATAAAGTTGTCGAGCTCGAGTGGAGTCGAGCTTGAATTTTCGACAAAAAAAGAGCTAAAATATTTCATTTTATTAAAATAATAAAATTATCGAGTCGATCTGAGCTCGAGTTTGTCGAGTTCTTAGTCGAGTCGAGCTCGAGCTAAAAAAAATCAAGCTCGATCGAGTTCGAGCCAAGTTTCAAGTATTGCTTTCGAGTTGAGTTCGAGCTCAGCACTACTCGGCTCTACTCGACTCATTTACACCCCTAATTGGAATCTTAGCTTCCCTGCTGCTACTGACTCCAATTTTTTCTATCAGATTCTTGGCATATTTAGCTTGGCTAGTGACGGTTCCCTGGGGCATCTACTTCACCTGAAGCCCAAGGAAATAGGTCATCTTCCCCATCATCGATATCTCGAACTGGCTAGTCATCAGCTTGTTGAACTGATCACATATCTACTTGTTGGTGGAGCCGAAGATGATATCATCAACATATTTTTGCACCAGAAGGATATCATCTCCATCTTCTTTCCGAAACAAAGTCTTGTCAATCTTTCCCTTGCTGAATGGACTATGCAGCAGGAACTGGAAAAATGTGTCATACCATGCTCTGGGTGCCTGCTTCAACCCATCTAAAGCCTTTTGCAACTATAGACTTTGTCTCTTATCTCGAATCCTGGTGGATGTTCCACATATACATCTTCTGCCAGGATTCCATTCAGAAGTGTTGACTTGACATCCATCTGATATACTTTGAACCCTTTATAAGCTGCATAGGCAAGAAACTATCTGAAGGCTTCTAATCTGGCTACAGGGGCAAAAGTCTCATCATAGTCAATCCCCTCTGACTGTGAATACCCCTGAGCCACTAGTCTTACCTTGTTTCTCACCACCACATCATTCTCATCCTTCTTATTTTTGAAGACCCACTTTGGGCCTATGACCTTATGATGTCTAGGTCTTTCCACTAGAGTCCAGACTTCTTGTCTAGCAAACTGGTTCATCTCTTCTTGCATTGCTAAGATCCAGTTGGGGTCTCCAAGTGTTTCTTAGATGTTTTTAGGTTCTATCAGAGACACATAACAACTGAATTGAGAGGCGAAGTTTAGTTTTCTTCTGGTTTGAACACCAACACTTGGATCTCCTAATATATGCTCAGCTGGGAAGTTAGACATCTTCTTCTTACCGCTCTGAGGTACCATGGTCTGCTCCTCTTAGGTCAAGTCTGAACTTCTCCCTTGGTTAGTGTCAGGAGTGTTCTCACCTTCTTCTGCAGTTGAAGTTACTTATCAGGTGATTTGGGCTCATCATCTGAATCTGATTCTGAATCCATCTGAGGCACTACAATCTTGATCATATCTGGCTTATCTTTCAGATTCATCTGATCCATCTCTTCTGGTAGCTTCTCTTTGTTGTACTCATGAAAAAGTTCATCAAATACAACATAGGGTGTTTCCTCCACATAAAGAGAAACCTTATTAAATACTCTATAGGCCTTGCTACTACCAGAATATCCTAAGAATATTCCCTCAGCAACTTTGGCATCAAAAGTCTTTAACTTGGTTTTTCCATTATCATGGATGAAACACCTACATCCAAAAGTATAGACAAAGGCAAGGTTAGGGGATTTACATTTTTACATCTCATAGGGGGTCTTGCCATGTCTCTTGACTGGCAAGCATCTGTTCTGGATGTAGCAAACAGTGTTGATGGCTTCTGCCCAAAACCTCAGGGGAGTGTTGTATTCAACTAACATGGTCCTAGCTGCCTCTTTAAGAGTCATATTCCCCCTCTTAGCCAATCCATTCTGCTGAGGGGTTTTGGCAGCTAGGGGTGAGCATGGCTTGGTTCGGTTACCGAACCGAATAGTGAAAACCGAACTAACCGAATTAATCATTATAAGAAACAGAAATCAAACCATATTTATTAAAAACTAAAAAAACCAAACTGAAAATTTCAGTTCGGTTTCAATTTTATACCGAAATAACCAAAATATTTGTAAAAAAAACAATATTTAATATTACACACACACACACACACACACATATATATATATATGTATATATATTATGATTTGAACTGATAGATTTAATTATTAGAATTAAAAATTAAGATTTAAAAATATATAATGTTATATATATGTATATCAATATATGTAGTCATATATACGTATGTATAGTATATAAAATTTATAAATTATATGTAATATATATAAGTATATATAGTAATATGAATATAATTATATTTCGGTTCGATTTTTGGTTATACAGTTTTTTACCTTGAAAACTAAAACTGAAAACCATAATTTTGAATATTTAAAACCAAAACCTAACCGAATACCAAATTAACTGCACCAAATTTTTATTTCGGTTTGGTTTGGTTCGGTTTTCACTTTTAACCAAATAGTGCTCACCCCTGCTGGCAGCTGATGTCTCATGCTGACTTCCTTGTTCCCTGCAATAGTCAGACACATGTGAATTAAGGAACTCTGTACCTTTATCTCTTCTGATTCTGACTATGTTGAGCTCCTGCTCATTCTGGATTCTCTTGAACAACTACAACATCTTGATCATGGTCTCACTCTTCTTGAATAAGAACACTACCCAAGTGAATCTTGTATAATCATCCACTATTACCAATGTATACTTCCTTCCACTGAAACTGAGAGGTGAGACATGTCAAAATAGATCCATATGTAACAACTGGAGTGCCTTTGTTGTGGAAGTATTCTGCACATCCTTGAATGAGGCTCTTGTTTGCTTCATTTTCTGGCAGACATCACACTTCTACTCCTTGGCAAACACCTCATTTGGTAATCCTCTGACCAGACCCTTTCTTGCAACCTTGTTGAGAGTCTTGAAGTTCATATGACCTAACCTCTTATGCAAGAGCCAGCTGACCTCTGATGTTCTTTTGGCAACAAGACAAGAATCAGCTGGGCAACTTGCAGAATCTGCAAGATACATGTTACCTCTTCCGAGGACAGTTAGTAGCACCTGCTCATTAAAATCATTAATGACAAAGCAAGAGTTTGTAGAGAATCTTACTGAGTATCCCTTATCACATAATTGGGATACTGAAAGGAGATTGTGCATTAGTCCCTCTACATAGTAGACCTCTTCAACTCTGGTGCTTCCAATCAGCAGGGTAGCAACTCTTCTAGTGACTCCAAAGTTGTTATCACCAAACACTACTCTAGGCCCATCCAACACGACAAAGTCCAGAAGGAGATACTTCTCAAAGGTCATATGCTTGGAACATCCACTGTCTATGTACCAGACAGGGTTCTTGGCTTCTCCTCTTTCGATTGGGCTAAAGCTCGCCTGAAATCAGATTCAAGCTTTATGTACCCTTTCTTTGGGTCCTGTTTGGTTAGATTCAAATTTTGGAATCCACAAGTAAAGATCATCCTTAACGGGATTAGGTGATCTCAACTTCCTTCCATATTTGTCCACAAAAATCATCTCCCTATGAGGATTTTTCCTAGGGCGATGTTTAATGACATCAAACTTGTATGTGGGCTGCTCGTATGGGTAGTTTTTGCTCAAGCCTTTGAATGACTCATAAACTTTAGCCTTTGCAGGCTTCTCAGATTTGGTTTCCTTAAATGTAACCCAGGGCCAAGGATAGGTTCGCTTGGGCTTTCTCTGCTGAGATGGCTCAGGCTGATCTTCCCTCGTTTGATTCTACTGAGGCTTCGTCTTCTAAGCATAGCTATGAATCAGATGCCTCTTCTGACCTTGGGGCTTCTGAGTTTTAAACTTAATTTGGTCAACAACAGGCTTCTGAGTTTCTTACTCGTCTGCCCAACTGAGGACTTATTAGTCTTTCTACTCTTACCACTTTGTCAAATGTTATATAAGCCAGATACCAACGGGAATTTACTGAAATGCTCACTTGAAATAGCTCAGTATGGGGTCATTTACGTGCCTCAGACTACCATTAAGGTGCATGCTTTGTCAGATTTTGTGGTGGAGTTTGCATTCTTATCAAATCCAACCAAGATCGACTATCCACCATGGAAATTATTTGTTGATGGCTCATCCACGAGCATGAACACCAAGGCTGGAATTGTTCTTATAGGATTAGATGATCAAAGCTTCAGCAACATTGTCGGTTTTGACTTTTTGGCCACCAACAATGAAGCAGAGTATGAAACCCTACTAGATGATCTTGAGTTGGCATCTACGGTTTGAGTCATATGTCTCCATATTTTTTTAGATTCTATGATAGTCGTCAATTAGATAAATGGAGAATATGAGGTGTAAGATGAACGTATATTCAAAAGCCTTGAGCTTGCCATTTCGATGTGTGGAAAATCAAAACAAATTGTGATCGAGTAAATCCCTCGTGAGTATAACTCTCATGCCAATGACCCCAAATCAGAATGATGGGGCCAAATCTCTATGAGCAAAGTCATAGTCCCATCCAACCACTAAGGTTATGGTTTTACCTCCGAGCGGTCGAGCTAAGGCCCAATGGGAAAAGGCATCGCTTCTTAATCATCCAAAGTTGCATACTTCTGAGGTAATGAAGCAAGAGACTGGATAAAGATAGAATTTATCCGTAGTACGAGGTCAAATGAGACCGAATTCACAACATAAAAGTTTACAGTTTCAAATAACATGCCATAGATTAAAGCCCCTCGATGAGCTATTTATCTCTTAACGAACATAGTGCAAGATCTAGTTGGTTAGAATGCAAAGTCCAAAGGGCGAAGCATGTATCAAGTTCCTCAATACTATGGTTAACTTTTGACTTTTAGTATTTTAAACCTAACTACTCTAAGTTGTTTATTAGACTTGAAATGTTTTTAACACTTTGACATATTTCTTAAGATTTCAAAAGTTTAATGTCCGAAGGACCGAGGTCACACTGCGAATTAAGTCCGGGATAAAAGCTAAAGTGATATGAAATTTTAAAAACAAAATAGAAACATATATCATTCATTCAAAATGCTCGTAGATGGAAGTACTAAAAGTCCCCAAGGCCATAAATACAAAGCCCGAAGGTAAGTACTTGAATCGTGGCAAAATAAAACAAGAAGAGCCCAAGCAAGCTAAGCTTTTCCAACTCTGAGGTAGGAATACTTTCATCAGTGGTTGATGCAAGGGCATCTCCAGTAGTCTCTGGGAATGAAGATTCAGCAGGCGTTGGGGTAGAGGCATCTTCAGCAATGTCTGGAGCCGAAGTATCAATATTATGTTTAGGGACAGGAGCACTTTCAGTTGGGACTTTAGAAGTTTGAGCGCATGGACCACTTTCAGTTGGGGTCATCTTCTTACCTTCTATATTTCCCTTCTTCTCAGCCTCTTCGGCCGCAATTTATTTCCAAGGGAACTCCTTTTTGGGGAGAATCAACTTGTCCTGATGGGGGTACCAGGATTATAAGATGTATATATTTATAAAATTTTAAAAAGTAGGGTCAAGATTAAAACACTTGAAATATAAGGTTGAGATTAGCTCTTTATATCAGAGTTAATAAGAATAGATGAATTTTGAAATCGAGGATTTGGTTGATTTCATAACTTCATCTTTATAAACTTTGTGCTACAAGTAATATCTTATTATTTATTTTATGTTAGTGAATTTTATAATTCTTATTTTTTATTGTAATTTTTTTTACATTTGAACAAAGTATATTTAAATATTTAAATATCTATTTTTAAAAGAATTTATATATATATGAAATCTATGTTGTTTATGGATTTATGTAATTAAGAGTAGGAGATAAATAGTTCAGATTTAATTTGATTTTAATTATTATACTCACTTGGCATAATTATAGGAAATAAATATTTTTATAATATTGTTTATCATGAAAACAATCTAGTACAATAATAATATGTCCAGGGAGCACTTTCAGTTGGGACTTTAGAAGTTTGAGCGCATGGGCCACCTTTAGTTGGGGTCATCTCCTTACCTTCTATCTTTCCCTCCTTCCCAGCCTCTTTAGAATTTTGAAATTCAGGATTTTGGTTCATTTTATAACTTCGTCTTTATAAACTTTGTGCTACAAGATATATCTTATTATTTATTTTATGTTAGTGAATTTTATAAATTTTATTTTCTATTGTAATTTTTTTACATTTGAACAAAATATATTTAAATCTCCATTTTTTAAAAGAATTTTTATATGTATATATGTATATAGATGAAATCTATTTTGTTTATGAATTTATTTGATTAAAAGTAGGAGATAAATTGTTCAGATTTAATTTGATTTGAATTATTATACTCACTTGGCATAATTATAGGAAATAAACATTTTTATAATATTGTTTTTCATGAAAACAATCTAAGTACATTTGCATCAAATATCTTGAATCAAATATTCAATTTTCCATAATCTAATATTTATAAAAATTGATAAACTTAATTATTATATTAAACAAGATAATGATATTGTTGATCGAATTGATTTAATTTATATAATATTTAATCTAATCAATACAAAATTAGCAAATAATTCAAATCAAATCAGTTATTATAATTGATATTATATTTATTTAAGAAATAATTATCTATAATATCAGTCAATATTTTATTATCCTGTAAATATTTTAAATTAATAATTTTTTAATAATATTTTTGAATCATCTTTATATTTGTATTAGTAAATTTAAATTTAACCGTTTAATTATCATATACATATAGATTTTATTGATTTGGATTGAATCAATTAGAAAAGAGTGTGTCTGCTATGCATTGGGGTGCATAGTATGCACCCTTCAATTTTGACTATTTTCAAGCCAATTTTTGCTCCGCCAAGCTTGCGCTGGAGTCCCCTCTTCAACCCTGCATTTTCACTATGAATCTCTCGTCATTTGCGCAATGCAAATCAAAATCTGTTTAATTGGATCTAACTAAGATGAATCGATATATACAAAAAGCATAAAGGTGACATTCAAGTGATCTTTCTGCGACAAAATACATAAAGCATGTATATATGATATCTAGTCTTTGTATTCATAAGATTCGTGCCATGCAATTTAAATGAGATATAATGCCATGAAAAAAAGGGTTTGATCTTACATAGTATGATATAAGTTGCAAATTTTGAAGAAAAAAAAATTATAATACCCAAGAACAAATATATAATATTGTTCCGATATTTCCCAACACATAAAATTAAACAACCGCAAGTGCACGGTGTCAATCGTAGGATGGTAAATACGAGTCGATCCCACGAGGAAGGGTTAGTGTAAAAGTGCAATGAATTGGTTTCGTTCTTACTAGAAAAATCACTTAATTAAAGGTGTTCAAAACTTAAGTTATTCTAAATTACCTACTAAAAATGTCACTAGCAAGAAATTAAAATAGCAACCAAATAAATGATCAATCAAAGTTTCATGCAATCTTAATCACAAAAATAGACAAATAACAATCAATAAAAGAAAAATAGGTTCCAAGGCATTTGCAATATCTAGAAATCCATTTATGGTTAAGGGCTCATTCAAATGATATTGTGCTTGTTCCTATAGGGATGATCACTTAAGTAGAATTAATTACTTTCTCAATCTAATTAATCCAAAGGAAACAATAACAAGTTTGTATCTCTACCTCACAAGTTGTTGCAACCCAAAATAGCACCTAGGATCATTAGTTCCCTCCCAATAAATTAATTCTTTCTCAAGCTCTTAACAAATTGGTTTATGCACTCAAGTTCTATTAGTCAATTCAATTTCTCAATCTAAATCAACTAACCACAAATAGCATATCATCATTTGCAACTAACAACATGCTTACAAATTAATATTGAGCACATAAAATATGAATAGCCACACAAATACCAAATAAATAAAAAAAACTAACTCATAAACTTCAATCTAAATATTTACAAAGCCCTAGAACCAAAATGGTTCTAGCCAACAATCATGTTCTCAACAACTACAAAATTTAATTAAGTAAACTAAAAATAAAAGAAAGGTAAAAGGAAAGCTTAGTCTCTTGTGGATGATGGGGGATCAAAATCCAAGCTCAAAGCAACCTTCCATGCTACAAAAGGATAGAAAATGAAGAAGAGAGGTGAAAACACCTCAAAGTATGTGTAAATATGTGTTTCTCTCGGCTGCCCAGTGTTCTTCTGTTCTAAAATCTGAAATTAGGTATTTATACCCTTTGGAATTAGGGCACAATAAAAATCACCAAAATTCCTCTAAAACTCTTGGAAATTAGAAATCTGTCCAGCTCTTTGTCTCTGTTTGTATCTTCTTACAATGAAAATGGGCTGCAGAAATGGGCCTCAAGCCCAAATCATTTTCCTGAACTTTCCATCGAGCACGGTTTGACACCTTGAGCACGGGTCGTGCTCTAACTCCTCACCCGTGCTCGTTCAAAATAAAATTACACAAGCACGGTTTGCACCTTGAGCACGGGTCGTGCTTAAATTCCTCAATCGTGCATAATTCTTCGAATTATGTTGATCGGTTAGCTCGGAATAACACGGGCCAAGGCAAAATTGAGGCACGGGTTGAAAATCTAAAAGCGTATTTACCTTGTTTCCATAGCAACTCTTCACTGGATAAGCAATTCTCCCTTTCTTTCTTCAACTTCTTCGAACAGAACATCGTGAATGGCAAGGCTCTGAAATTCCGGCATCGCGGCTTCGATGGCGGACCTTGGTTGCGGTGTGGAGGAGCTGGGTTTCTTCAAGAACAGGGGCATTTTCCGGTAGGTTGCAGAGAAATTCAGACGAAGGTACTGTGCTTCCGGCGTGAAATCAGGCAAGGAACAGGGGTTGTTTTGTGCTTCCGGCGTCAATTTCTGGCGTGGAGTTCCAATTTCCGGCGAGGAGGCAGCAAACTCCATTAAATTCGGCAACAAGGATGTGCAGCGGCAAGTGGTTGTTGCATTTCCGGCAATGGTGAAGATTAGCAATTCCATGGCTTCGACTTCACTCCTGCGACGGCACGATTGAAACAGGGCAGTGCTTCGCAATTTCCATTTTCGGCGCGAGGGAGGCTTCAATGGGCGTGTGGTTTGCAGCGACTAACAGTGGTTTAGGCATGAGTGGTGAGAAGGCTGCTTCTCTCTCTCCTCAAATTTCCGGTGTTGGTAGGCCCAATATCATAAGTATGACTCTCAGATTTCTAAAATTCCTACACTTGGCCTGCCAACTAATTGCATAAAGAAATCATGGGCCTTGAATTGAATTACACAAAATGGGCTAAATTAATTTTTAATAAATAAATCCAATTTTCTACACAAAATTAATAAAACCCATAATTTTTTATTTTAAGCACAATTGATCCAAATTAAGTGATAAAAATATGAAATCACAATTAAAATATGCAATAAAAACACATTGAATTCACACAATTTTCACCCGAATCAAATACCAAAAAAATATCTTATAATACCCTTAGAATAAATTATAATACCTAATGAACAATATATAAATAAATATTTAATAAATAAATAATAAACGAGTAATACTCAAAGAACAATTTATAATACCCAAAGAACAATTTATAATACTCAAAGAATAATTTATAATACTCAAAGAAAAATTTAAAAATGAATAATTAATAAATAGATAATATTCAAATAATAATTTATAATACCTAAAGAGTTAATTGATTACAGGCCATAGAAATCCATTCCTCCAAGGGAAATTGCACTTAAATTATATTGGTATTGCTAAAATATTCTTTGGGTATTTATTATCTATTGTTCGGGTATTACTAAATAATTCTTCGGGTATTTATTATCTATTGTTTAGGTATTACTATAGAATTCTTCGGATATTTATTATCTATTGTTCGGGTATTACTAAAGAATTCTTTGGGTATTTATTATATATTCTTCGGGTATTACTAAAGAATTCTTCGGGTATTATCTATCACACGCTGACGCGTTCCATAAGCTCAGACTCCATTTGGGCACTCACGGCTTCTCTCATCATACTCCTTTCTTTCTGCATAACTATTCTGTCAAACCTCCCGGGCCTCTTGAATTTTTTTCCAATATTTCTCTTAATGCTTCTATTGTTGCTTCACTTCTGATTGCCTCTCGACTTCCATCAAGGCTTCAGGTGTTCGCTATTGTTCTCTTCTCCTTGCAAGTTTTCCTGTTTGTACCATTTGTTAGTTACTCTATAAAGAAATTCTCTTTCCGATTGCACATGTGCTTCTGGTTGAGCTTAATGGCTGCAACTCTGTTTCTCGTTTATCAACACCACCAATTGCTCTTCGTTTTGTTGCTGTGTGTATTGATGTTCGTTAATTTGGTATGCCCGTATTGGTTGATTAGGATTCAAGAGTACAAATTTGAGATCAACGGGCCGTGGGACGAGGCTAAGCTCTGTTTTAACATAATGGAGTGAAACTGTTGTTTTAAATACATGTAGTATGACTCCCCCTACTCTATATGTATAAAATGACAAGTTTTTCGATGGCCATGATTATTCTCTTGAATTTACATTCAGTATCTTATTTATGGAATTGCTGTCTGATAATGAGTAAGTTTCTCATAAACCAATTTCACCTTTTATCTTAAAACAGCGGTAACAATAGCTCCCTATAATGTATACATATATGTGAGATAAGTAGTAAGTATTGAATATTGAAGTAGGTGTCGTGTTTCCCTTCAATGGAGCAGCACGATGAATCCCCCACTTTACTCTGATAAAATCTCTTAGCATACCCAAAGAACAAGTTTAACTAATACCCCAAGAACATATTTGTAATACCCGAAGAACAAATTATTAATACCCCAAGAACAATTATTAATACCCAGAGAACAATTTAGTTATACCAAAAAACACACAGTGCGGCGTGTACTGTGTGTTTCTGGAAATATCAAATAAATTCAAAATTAAAGTAAAATCAAGGTGCATAGTATGCACATGGGTGCATACTAGAATTTGCGATTAGAAAATTTTGGTTTGATCAAGATTGATGATGATATAACCAGATAAAAATTTATGTTGCAATCTATTCTTATTAATTTTAACTTTAATGTCACTTTATACCTTATAATTCATTTATTTTAATCTCAACTATATAAGTTATATAAAAATATAAATTTTATATAAGAATATCATTTTACAAGTAAAAGTTAATTCTTATAACATATAAACATTTAAACAAATAAAAACACAAATAATTTTGTATTTCACGAATCTACATACTAATATAAATTAAATTAAATTTTTAGATGAACAAAATATATTTAAATTATGCTCATATTAATCCTTTGCATTATGGGAGAATAAGTAACTAAAAATAATATATTATACACACTTGTGCACAAAATCTAATGATACTCAAATCTCAAAATAAATATTTTCACTAGTATTTATTGTAACATGCCTCTAAATATCAAATCAAATATCCCAAGTTATTAATTAGAGATGTCAAAATGAGCCGGTGTGGAGGAGCGAGCCTAAACCAGTAAAAACCCGCATTTAGTTGGGGCGGGCTGAAAATATGGTGAACCGTAAAAATTCCAATTCAACTTGTGGGCTTTTGCGGACCATCCCATTTTTAAAAAAAAATTATGAACTATATCTTCAACTAAACTCATTAAATAAAATTACATAATTAATATATAATTAAGATCTCACAAGTCATATAAAGTAAAGTTCATCAAATATAATATAAATTTCATACGAGAGTCACACATTTTATAAAATTATATTCACAAAATAATTTAATAATTTGAAGATATAAACTTAGCACAAATCACAAAAACTCTCAAAATTCATCAATCATTACATTATTAAAATTATTTTACGGCGGCGAAGAGTCAGAGAACTGTATAAAATGACACCGTTATTAATTACAGCGGCAACAGTTTGAAGCTCATCTGCTAAGTTTTTTTCCTTTTAGTGAGAGAAGAATGACGATTTATTATTTTATTGAATAGAAATTAAGAAAATGAATAACTAAAATTTTAAATTTATAAATTAATTAAAAAAATCATATATAATACATATATAATAAATAAAAACTGATAAACTAGCCCTCCCCGCCCGAACCCGGCCCACCAAGCCTGCGATCCAAATGGACCGGCCTGCCTAAACTCAACTCCATATTGACTTACTTGGCCCATTTCTTATTTTATCAAGGGTTCAACCGACGGGTCTATTATTAATGGTAACAAGGGTAGAATTGTCAGTCTACGAGATTTTTGCTTTGGCAGGAAGAAAATCAGATCTGGCCATATCTCCGCCCAAGATTATAATTTATTTGGGTATAAAAGTCTCGAAATAGTGCGAAGGCATTTACAAACCCACCTCTCTCTCTCTCTGTCGACCAGGTTTTCTCTCAGCAAATTCGCTCTTCAAAATCGCCAACGATGTCGTCCTCCGCCGCAGATAACGCCGCCAAGAAGATAATAACTCTGCGCAGTTCCGATGGCGAGGTTTTCGAGGTGGAGGAGGAGGTCGCACTCGAGTCCCAAACGATCAAACACATGATCGAGGACGATTGTGCCGACAACACTATCCCTCTCCCTAACGTCACCGGAAAAATCCTCGCCAAAGTCATCGAGTACTGCAAGCGTCACGTTGCTGCTGCCGCTTCCTCCACCAACGGCGCAGACGACAAACTCGCTTCCGCCGTCTCTGATGAGGACCTCAAGAGTTTTGACGCCGAATTTGTCAAAGTCGACCAGGCCACGCTCTTCGACCTTATTTTGGTAAACATTTAAGCGCCTTGTCTAATTTGATTGATTGAAAGTGTTAGTATTATGTTAAACCTAGGTTTTGTTCGGAATTGGGCGTTAGGGTTTTGGTTTATTTCTGATGGTTAGGATTTATGTATTGGTGTTGTTTGCCCCGATCAATGGTTTTGTGGATTGTGGCCTTTCAAAAGATTAGTATACTGTTGGTTGTGGTTTACCCCCTCTGTTTTCACCCTAATTTGTTAATTATACTAGATTCTAGCACATCTAATTTATGTCATCAGTAGTATTAAATTGTTAATTTTAACTCTGACGAGTTGGGATAATGTTTTGCTTGATAGTTGATTTTGGATTTTCTTTTTGCAACTCATAGACTGCTTGCTCATTATCATATTATGGCCATCGAGGGTACCATGTTTTGCTTGTTTTGTTGCTGCTCGTATTCTAGGCTTGAAAATTTTTCTTGCTTGCTTTCTTGCTGGTCTGTTTCTATTTTTCACTTTTTGAATTTGGAGGTTTGGTTTGGTTTGAGTATCCATCTTTATCCACTGCCTTTAAGAATGGTCATATTGTATGGACTATACCTAGTTTTCATTGATTGTGAACATGATTATGATAGCTAATGTTTTTACTTTACCTAGTTTTCATTGATGGCGTACAGAATTATGATAGATACAGATTTTGGGATACTGGTGTCAGTATATCTACATGTGTTGTATGCTTCGACTCAAGTGAAACTAATATTTAGGTTATTTCTGAAACAAATGAATTGCTATATATGTGTCTTTGTTGCTTGGTTGTTGGGTGGCGTTCAGATTAGACTTCCTGATTGATAAAACTGGTGTTGAAGGGGTGCTTTCACAAAATGAAGTAATATGATTTGAGATTATTTTCTTGATCTAGTTCTTGCTAATGCTTTGTGATGCTGAGTAATGATAAAAATTGGGTGATTGTTCCTGGTTGATGGATTATATGGGGGGAATTCAGTGGCAATGATTTGTGCATAATATGACACATTTAATTGAATTGTGAAAGATAATTTATGAGTTCAGTGAAATACCTTTATTACAAGAATGATTATGGCAATAGCTTACTTCTACTTATCTGTAATTGCTAACTAGTTATCAGTCTACTGATGAACAAAAAAATATTAGTTTCATACACTAACACATCTCTCTGTGAGCGCAAGTCTCTGTTCCTCTCCATGCTGAAGCGGGAGCATATGAATATTTTTGTGTGTTTTATTTAAAAGTTTTTTAAGTTAAAAATGTTTAATGAATGCCGGAATTGAAAAACACAATTTTTAGAAGCAGTACAACACTAAAACTAACTAGGTTGATAGAGATCAGTTTGAGTATTTTCTTGAATATACACTGTAGATATTTTGTACTCTCTCCATCCCACAATTATTTGCAGTTGCACACTTTTCTTATTCTCCCATCTTACAATTGCATGCGCGCCCAAAAAAGAAAATATTCTTATGAACTTTACCCTCACAATATTCACTTATTTACAAGAATTTCCATTAATTTTTGCCTTTTGGGCTCACATTACACATAATCCAACCAATTTTTCACTTTATACCCCTTAAAACTCCTCTCGTTACACTTTTTTCTTGATAGGTGTGCCCATTTGATGGTGCAAACACTTGTGTGGGACGAAGGTAGTATAGTATACATATCTTTTGCAAATTTTAGACTTAGTCTATCTCTTGTAATCCTTCTGTTGTAGTCTCCATGATTAAAAATTGAAACATAGCCCCTAAATAAAAATTTAGAAATAAAAAATATAAATAAACAAACTAGGTTTCTAATAGAGATTAGTTTGAATATATCTATAATATTCTTTGTAGATATTTATATCTTATACTCCCTCCGTCCCAAGACTACTTTCATAGTTGTCCTGGGTACATGAACCAAAAAAAAAAAAGAGTATGAGAGTGTAAAGTTAAATAATAAAATAAGAAAAAATGTACTTTATTGACTTTTGTGAGGGTAAAATGTTTCATTTTTGGGTGTATTTTTAGGTGTGTGAAAGTAGAGTTTGGATGTTCAAATAAGGAAAGTGTGAAAATAGTTTTGGGACAGAACCCGGAGGGAGGAATATCTTTATAAATTTGGGACTTGGTCAGTCTCTTATTTGTTCTAATCTCTACTACTATTAAATAGTGAAACTCCCCCATGCTTCTACCCCTAAATAAGAAATAAGGAGAAAAAAATATTAATACACAGTTTGAGTGACCTGGCCATCAGGGGAGCTAGCTCACCTGGCCACCAGGCTCCTCACTTGATTGAGTGACCTGGGTTCGATTCCCTTTGGCAACGAATTAGGAGGGAGATATAAGGGTGGACTTGGAGATATTCTTGGGGTGTAAGGAGACTTGGTGAACTAACTTCTAACTACTAACAATTAACATTAACGATAAAAAAAAAAAAAGCACAGTTTGAGAGTGATATTTTGCAGTTTCTTTCTTTTTAGTTCTTTGTCTACTAGGTGCACTGGGCGCTAGGCTCGCTGTTGTGCCTTGACAACTATGCTGTTTCTACTATCTGATGTGGTACACTAAAATTTCTCTTTGTTCATCAACATCAAAAGGGAGTAAAATTGTTTAATTTCTTTTTCCTCTTTTTGTTGGTAAAGTTGTTTAATGTGATTAAATGAACTAATATCTCTCCTATATTGCTAGTGTTTGGTTGAATCCCATGACAACAAACTGATATTTTGTTACTCCTCGTGTTTCCACCTTTAATTATCTTAATTTCTTGCTATCAGGCTGCTAATTACTTGAATATCAAGAACCTTCTGGATCTGACTTGCCAGAATGTTGCTGATATGATCAAGGGAAAAACGCCGGAGGAGATTAGGAAGACTTTTAATATCAAGAATGACTTCACGCCTGAAGAGGAGGAGGAAGTTCGAAGAGAGAACCAGTGGGCTTTTGAGTAGAGAAATTGCAAATTATAATATGTCTATAGCTTGCAATCATGTATGACCCGACGCAAACTGAATTCTCCTACTCTTTTGTGTTTAGTCTTGCTTTTATGTGTTCTGTGAAGATTGCTTCTCTTCTTTTTATCCATGTTAAATTTGATGCTTCATTTCCTTGTTTAATTTACCTATTCGGCTGACGCTTGGTTGAAGATTTAGCCTTAGATTAGCCAAAATGTGTGGGTTGGGGATGGGGATAAGATCACCATGTGATGTGAAGTTAAATTGTTTGGGCATGTTTCCATCATGTGATAACCTCAATTTAATTTTTATCATCATGACATAGAATAATGGGGTTTCAATTTATTATTATTATTATTTTATCGTAATTCGGTTTGATAGTGAGATTTGTGATATTGTTTGGTGTCTTGAGTTCGATTGAAATAGTTTAACAAAATTTCATCTATCAAAGGAATTAGGGTATTGAGATACATTTAATTGTATATTGATTTGGATAATTAGGCTTAATATCACATTCAATACCTAATAACATGTCAGAGTTATGGAATTTGGAGGTGAGGGTGACTTATAATGGCTAAACTTCAAAATTTTAGTTCCTTGTGTTATTCAACAAATTTAATAAGTTGCTGCTGCATACTTTAGCTTAATGCAACCAACTGCATAAATCAACACTATTTATTTCACTCTCTTAGCTCTCTATCTTCATTATTTGTCTGTTACGTTTAAATTTGTATTTGAATATTGAGCTTATTTGAGTTGCTTTTCCGTATGCATCCAAAGAACATCAGGGAAAAGTGTACAAGTAGTGAAACCCCTAAAAAAACAAAGTAAACAATGTATTACTATGTATTATTATATAAATAAATATGTGTTATTATAATTATGTAATACTCTTTCCGTTTCATAGAAATTTGCAGTTTATGGGATGACATATTTTAAAGAAAAATGTATTTTATATATAAAGTAGTGATATATGGATAAATATGTGTATAAGTTTGTGAGTGTGTTAAGTAAATCAATGTTTCTTTTTTTAGTATTGTGCAAAATTTGTGTGAGACTCCAAATAAGAAAAAATATGCAAATTTTTACTAGAGATGACAATGGAACAGGTCGGGTCGGGAAGTCGAATACCCAGATTTGGCCCGTTCTCAAATATACTGACCCAAACCTGTCCGTGACCTGCACAGGTCCTAGAATATTGTCCCGTAATCCGTCCAAAATAAAAATTTTTGTCTATTATTTTAAATATATGATGACTCTATTATTTAATATCAACATCAAATGTCGCAATAGACAATTTAATTCAGAAATGAGCAACATCTAATTAATTTTATATAAAATCAATTAGATACTTGTATATTTGGATATGAATACAATAAATTTATACATATTTAAAATAAAAATAAGAAAATTATAAATATGATATCAATCATTCTTTGGAAAATGGAAAGTCAAAGGTTTTGAAGAGTTATTATCTTATGAAAATATTAATATATTTTAGAATATATGATATTTCCTCCGTCTCAGGACTACTTTCACACTTGTCTTATTTGAACGTTCTAACTCTATTTTCACATACTTAAAAAAGAAATTTTTTATATTCACAACAGTCAATAAAATACACTTTTTCTTATTTTCTTATTTAACTTTACACTCATATATTTTTTTTTCACGTGTCCAAGACTATGAAAGTATTAATACTAATTGTGTGTGTATATACACACACACACACTATCTGGATCGAATCGGGTCGGGCACCAGTGGGGCTAATATAAAACCTAGACCCGATCTGTTTTTAAACAGGACGGATCTAACTAGATCCGTTCTCAAATCAGGGCGAGTCTTATCTGACCCAAAACTTTCGGGGCAGGGCAAGTACCCACGGGGTGGGGCAATGTCATTCCTAATTCATGTGGGACGGGAGAAATACATATTAACATAGTAATGAATTGAGGTTCCTAAGTTGCTAAAGAAATTATTGTGCATTTTTTGAATTTTAAATTTATTAAGAAAAATATATTTTAAATAAAATAATATTATATGAATAAATATGTTTAAAATTTTTAGCCTTATTCTTGTATGCACTATGCACTAAGTGCACTGTGCAACTCAAGTTCATTTTTAAAAAGTTACATAAAATACTGCTGAAAAATTACACATTTTATTACTAAAAAGTGTATCTTTAATGATATAACTTTTCAGTAATAATTTATGTAGTTTTTCAATAATAAATAGTGTAACTTTTTAAAAATACACTTGAATTGCACGGTGCATATGGTGCACAAGAAACTTACTCAAAATTTTAATAGTATGTAGATTAGTATGGAACACTCAAAGTAAAAAAATTACACAATTTTTTCTGAAATCGAAGGAAATTATATTGCATGAAATAAAACCTTGAAGACATGAAGAAATTATCAGTACAGAAACTAAAAAAAGAATGAATGTATAAAGAGATGAAGGACAGAAGGAGAAAATTGAAAAAAAGAATATAGGTTTAAAGAACGGTTTGACAAAAAACATAATTATTAACCGTGCATGGAACAATTGTTTCTCAAAGAATAAAGAAGAGAATGAAGGTTCGTATAATCACCTCGGACAAGAGTCCTACTATTTATACCCAAAACTCTCTAAACATATTCCATTATTTTAGAGATAAAATAGACATACATAAAAAATTAAATTATCCTCATATAAATATAAGAAAAACTAATTTATTTTTTCTAAATTTTATTAACTTTAATTTTAAACTTTTTAAAATTTTAATTTTAAAATTAGTTCATTAAGTTTGAATCAGCCAATTTCTAAAATAAATATTAAAGTCACACATAAAATAATAATTAAAGTACTAAAATAGTTAATTAAAAAATATTAGATATATATTTAAATAATTAAATTAAAAAATAAAAAATAAATAAAATCTAAATTCTATTTAAATAAATCGTCTAAACCTTTAAATAATCCTCAAATCTTTAACAAATATTTAAAAATCCAACTAAGATTTTAATAATATTTAAAACTAAGAAATTAATTTTAAAAAATTCAAATAATAATTCAAGATAAATAAAAATTAAAATATAATTAACTTTTAATTTAATTATTTATGAAGTTTAGTTGATTTTAAAAAAAATATAAGCTTTAGCCTATTATTTTTAACTTTTTTTTAATTTAATATTTTATGAAGATTTGTTGATTATATATATATATATTTCAAAATTTTCTGTTAAACTTTTTTTTTTTTGTTTCACTTAATTTATTTAATTTTTTCAGACTTTAGTCAGGGTTAAAAGATTTTATTCAAATACTACTTAATTTAATTATTTTGAAGATTCATTTTATTTTATTTTTCAAATTTGTATATTTCATTGATTTTTAAATTTTAATTTATACTTTAAATAATTTAATTTTTTAATATTTATGAAGTTCTTTTTTTGGTTTTTTAAATGATATTTTAATTTATATATTTTAAATTTTTTTGTTTTTTTAATATTTTTTAAAATATATTCAAATTTTATATTTCTTTATTAATTAAGAAAGAGTCAAAGATTATATTTTTATTATGTTTTTTTAGGTAGAGAAAAAGGTGGGAATGTGTTACTTTTTGTTTTAATGGAGTAAAGATATTATAGGAATTAATGGGGCATGTTTAGTAATATATGATAATTTTTTTAATTTAACTGGAGTATGTTAAACAAATGGGGGTATATTTACTGAAATTTGGATTATGAATAGTGGTGTTCCAAGGAAAAATATCTTGGAAAATTGTCGTAAATGCAAGGGAGAGAGGATAAAAAACTTGAGGAGATTAAGCTCGTTAGATGGATAATGGATTTGGGTTATGAATTTTAGAGTATGATGTGAAAAGAGTTTATGATAAACTTATCGTGAAATTGCTTTAAAGTATCAAATATCTAGTCAATGTGTAGGTATTGTGTCAAAATAGTTCATGATAAGCTTATAATGAGATTGCTTTAATGTATCAAATATCTGATCAAGTGTATCAAAAGTTGAAGTCAATATATAAATTTTATTGACCTCAACTTTTGATACACCTGATGAGATTTTTGATACATATGGTTAAATTTTGATACTTTAAAACTTATTCATGATAAACTTATCATGAACTATTTTCAATTTTTGATACAATAATTTGCCATTTTAGAAATATAATTTAAATTCAGTTTACTTGTTTGAGTAAAATAAATTAATAAATGTCATTCAAATACTTGGTTTTGATCAAATTAGAGGAGTTCTTAAATATTTAGCAAAATTATGTTGTTTGAAATTCAATTATTTTTATATTTCAAATGATTCTTCCTAAATTGAACCTAAAATTATGTTTGGATAGAGAAATTACAAATTTTAAATTTATTCTATTTGTTTGGGTAAAAAATTCTAATTAATGGATTTTATGTACTTCCTCTGATTTTGGTTCAAATTAAAAAATTTTAAATACTAGACAAAAGTATGTAATTTGAAGTTCATAATTTTTAAATTCAATATCGGTCAAATCCTTTGAGTTTTAAATAATTCAATCCAAATAATAAAAAAAAAAGATGAGAAAGAGATTTTTGGGATAGAAAGTCCCAAAAAAGATGTGAATTTAGTCTCAACTTTTCGTGAATTGTAGTATAATTTATATTTCAAGAAAGTAAATTGTTTCAATTCTTTTTGAATTGTACCATTTTTAGCATATGTCAGGACACTTTAGAATTAAAAGTGTTATTACCTACTAAATGGTAAGTATCACTAATCACAATTCATCATAAGCGCATTTATTAAACTTGTCGTTGCAGAGATATATATTGTACCTAAGAGTAACTCTATTATAAACCTAACTATCACCCATTTATTGCACATCTACACAATTATTGCTCAATATCTAATTAATCATTTGCATTATGTGCAAATTGAGTGATTATTAGTATTTTGGTTGACACACAAAAGTACACTAGCTTGTGCTATTGGTATTTGCTTACAACAAACGGACTTCTAACCTTAAACTTGTCACTAGTCCATGTGATTGACCCAAAAAGGTCTTCCTTAGAAGGTGCACTAAGTTTAAACTTCACTTGAAAGCTTAATTTGGTCACATCCTTTGAGAATTTCAATTCACTTGGCACCACTTCAACTTCCAAATTCGAGGGAGATTCCACTACAGCTGTGTAGCTTGAATCTTGTTCACCCACATTGCTCACTGTCCTGCTCACTGCCTTGCTTACGTTTGGCCTTACACCCGAAACTGTGATCGACGGATAGTTCATGTCGGAGATTGAATCGGGACTTGAGCTAGTGGGGCAAGAAAAGTTGCTTGGGAGGGAGGTGGCGATGTTCTTGATCTTGTCCAAGTTGTAGCCGATGTTGCAGAGGAAATGTAGGTAGTCGAGGGACTCTGTCTCGTAGACGAGTCCAGGCTGCAACGGCCCTGACATGCTGATCTCCCCTGCTCCAATGTCGTACGGGGTTGCTCTTGATCCCGTGTTTGTTGTGATTGGTTCGCGTAAATTGTTCGTCTGTATGGCTGCATTGCATGAGAATGTAGCATTGGATCATGTTGCATGTTGCTATATATCATGTGTGCAAAGATTGTATTGATTAGTGACCTGTTGTCATTATAGCTGATCTGATGGCAGAGGGGCTCCACGTCGGATGCTGGGACTTGACCGCTGCAGCTAGCCCCGAGACGTGGGGGCAAGCCATGGATGTCCCCGAGATGATGTTGAACAGAGACGCTTCTTTCATTCCGGGGAGAGGCGCTGTGCTCGAGGGCCAAGCTGCAAGAATAGCCACGCCAGGTGCTGCAATATCCGGCTATGGGAACAAAACAACCATTTTAATTATGCCTGCCTGTTTTGAAACATTTAAAACAACTTGTAGAATAGTTTTTTTTTTAGAGCTATCTCTCATAGCTTTTGCCTTGCAAAAATACCTTGAGAAGGTTTTTGAGGCCGATGATAGGGCCTCTTGATGAGAAGTAGCCAACAACAGGAGCTGGTTTGTAGTTTGGTATGATCACAGTTGGTCGGATCGCAGCCGTTGGATTGCTTTTTTGATGCCAAACAAAGCAATTTTAAGCTACCATATTGTACTTTGCAACAATATGTGTACTATATATATGGACTTAATTACCTGGTAGAGTTGATGTAAGAGAGTATCTCAGATCCATCCTCTTCAGTAACAGCAGCAATCAGAGACGTTTTGTAGTTCGTCGCAATTTGCCTCGCATTACTGTCGATCAGTATCATCCCCACCGCGCCTTGGCTCTTCAACAACGCGAACTTTTGGCTAGGTTCGTACGCCGTATCCTTGTTTCCACACAGAACAATTTTATCCTTTACTTTGGCACCGTCTAAAGAAGATGGGACGCAGTTTCTGAAAGAACGTTTCCATTTCATTATAACACATAATCAAGGATGTACAAAACATATGGTGAATCTTTGTTAGTCACTATACCTTGCATTATCTTCACGATTATCACTTGAAGCATTCCTTGCAGAGAGTCCATCTATTAATGGATAATTTGTTGATTTGTTGACATTGGAAAAGTTGATGCCTCCACCCTTTAGAAAGACAGAGAAAAACAGATTATAAATTAGTATACTAACTATTGGATTTTGTGTAGGTCTCTTGTGAACTTAAGTTCACATAAATTCGTATTACAGTATATGTAATCATTATCACTGTTATTCATATATACTATCACTGGTATAAAAATATATATAACAATAATAGTGAATATACATAACAGTAATAGTACATATACACGACAATGACAATTAATAAACCCGAACTCACTGTAAACTCGATTTCACACAAATTTTTTATCTTGAATTCTTGATTCATGCATGCAAGGATGGATTTAGGGGCCTTGGATTTTTAAAACTATCAATTTATTTAGACATTTATTTTGTAAAATCATTTTAGTCTCTACTAAAATGAAATCCTAGTGTAAATTGATATTATCCGTTATCTATGGGAAAATATGTAGTAGTGTAAATTTGTGTGTGCATATATATATGTACAAGTTGTAGATTCTTGATACTTACCTTGATCACCTTTTTCCCTCCCAACACGACATCGGCTTGAAAATCACGATCAATGGTGGTGGCAGCAACGGTCAAGATCCAAGGGGCGACATTCGTAACCGTTGATGAAGATGGGCCACTGTTTCCAGCTGAGCAAACAACGATGATTCCCTTGTCGATTGCATGAAATGATCCAATGGAGATTGGATCAGTTGAAAAATCAGGCATGCTCGGAGATGAGCCTAATGATAGTGACAACACATCCACTTCATCAGCAATTGCATCGTCGAATGCCTTTAGAATAGCGGACCCGAGGCACCCCCCACTAGGTATACAAACCCGGTACATGGCGATTCTTGAGCTCGGTGACCCCCCCGCGGCCGTCCCGTTAGCTAGGCCGTAGTAAGACGCCCCCGAAACGGCCACCCCCGCTGCCGTGGATGAAACATGCGTCCCGTGCCCACTCTCGTCCCTTGGAGTTCCGAACGGTTTGTACAACGAATTCGGATCATCGTAGTACCTTGCTCCAATCACTTTCCTATATAAAATGACATTAGTGAACGAATTAAAGGAGATATAAAGTGGTTTGGAGATAATATTTTAAGTATTTGGTTTGAAGATAATTTTTAGGGAAAATATACATTTTTGTCCTATAAGTTACGTTGACTTTGATTTTCGTCCTCTTAAGTTTTGAATTTTTGTTTTCGTCCTTTAACTTACCAAAAATTATGGTTTACGTCCTCTTAAGTTTTGAATTTTTGTTTTCATCTTTTAACTTACAAAAAATTATGGTTTTCATCCTCCAACCGCCTATAACTAGTCATACAACCGGTAATACACACGTAGATCAAATTTTTCTATTTTTTTAAGCGAAATACTGACGTGGGGGTATTTAGAGGGAATTAGGTCTTGATGGATAAAATACAGGATTAACCGTAAATTCTTTCCAAAATCAAAACCCTAGTCGATCAAATCTAGGCATGGAGGCTTGAGAGAATTAGGGAAAAAAAGAACAAAGATCCCCAAATCAAAACATCCAAAAGCCTAAATTCTTTTGAGCGCATACTCACTGTACGGAAAGAAAGAGGGATGTCTTCAAGAAATTCGTATGGATCAACGAGTTTTGAGCGCAATATTAAGTGTCATTGTGATTTCGTTGCACGATTAATTTGTACATCATATTCAAAAATAAATCCGGACAAAAGATTCTATGGATGTAAGTATTGGATGCTATTTGAGAGGAAATTTACGGTTAAAAGTGTATTTTGTCAAGACCTAATTCCCTCCAAATACTCCCACATTAGTATTTTGTATAAAAAAAAGAAAGAAAGAAAAATGGATCCAAGTGTGTATTACCGGTTGTATGACTGGTTATAGGCGGTTGGAGGACGAAATCATAATTTTTGGTAAGTTGAAGGACAAAAACAAACATTCAAAACTTAGGAGGATGAAAACTATAATTTTTGATAAGTTAAAGGACGAAAACAAAAATTCAAAACTTAAGATGACGAAAACCAAAGTCAACTAAACTTATAGGACAAAAATGTATATTTTCCCTAATTTTTATAATATTTGTAAATTAACTTCAAATTACTAACTAACATTTAAAAAAAAAACATTGAATACTCCATAAACAAGTAATGTAATGGTTGCATATAAGCATAATTGAAGTATTTTTTATTTCTTTTTTCAAAAAGGTTACCTATTGCAGTTTGAGGAAGTGAAATTTCTGCCTTCCATGCATTTCCCCTTCCAATGAGCTGGGATTTCAGGGATGCCATCATCGATGAAACTCTGGGCTTCAGGCCAGATTCCTAAAAATATAACATTAATATTTTGTTATATATATACACACACACTTCACGACGATTAATTTTTTGTGAAGTTAGACGTTAGCATAAACTATTTGTATCATGGTACAACATACAATTGTTCTATTGTCTTCATAATAAACTCACGTGTTAATTGTCAAAATTACTGTCTTATCTAAAATGAATCCAACAATAGTCCAATTTTCTTCAACATAATCAAATTTAGTCTTAGGATGTGAATTTCAATCATTTTGGTCCGATTAGTTCTCAATTAGTGTGAAAATTACTTAAAAATCAATTGTTTTTCTTAATTAAATTGATATAATTTTTTGTATTATTTAATATTTAATTGAGTGTAATTGTGGTACAATTTTATAGAAAAATTGAGTGATTGTGAAATATTATTTGAATCAATTGTTACACATTTAATTTAATTGATGAGGTGCACAAAATTATTAATTATGATTTTTGGAGGTGATTATCGGCCATTTGTTGAGTTGAGCATATAATTGTTGTTATGGCCCACTTTATGGAAATAAAGAAGGTGGACATTACTTGTCCACATTGATATTAGTCAAATGAAGTCATCTTTGCTTCACTACAAATACAATTCATATGCTGCCTGGAATTCATTCGCATTTCGAAGCATTGAGGAAGAAAGCCGCTCAAGCTAGGAAGGAAGGTCTTGCTAGTTTATCACGAAAAATTCAAAAACTATAGATCTCAGGACTAAAATTGATAAATTAATTAAATAGCTAGAAAGTTGAAGATTTTTTTTACATAGGATGAACCATTATATATTAAGTCAGAATCCCCCATGCACCATCTGATAATTTTAAAGAAGAAGAGGTAGTGTGTGTTAGTTACCTGTGTCTATGATGCCAATGATGGTGTCTGAATTAGATGAAGAATCCGCGGCTGCTGGAGATGAAGAATCAATTTTGACAGCAGTTTGATACTTCAAGAAATCCCAAGAACGAGTGGTGTGAAGCTGCAAAACAGGATCAGGAAACACGGACACCACGCCAGGCCTCTCTGCTATTGATCGCGCTTCTTCCTCTGATAAACGAGCTGCGAAACCCGCGAAACCTTTGCTGTAAGTGTGCACCACCGAATTCTTCTCCCTGCACACATGCAACCAACTTAATTCTTCCAAGATTCTTGTTTCTTATCAAATAAGTGCTTTTTTTAAGACCCTTAAGTAAAGGAAAATCAGTCTTAGTTTGTAAACCTTTTGGTCAATGTGCTTAGAAGCAGAGCATGATCCTTTCTTGGGCCACCATTCTTGGAAACAGAGGACCCCATGTACACTATATAAACGCCGTCTGCATTACTCTCTCGAAGAAGCAAAAGAAGGAAACTCAGACAAATGATTTCGATTCTCATTCCCATTCCCATTCCCGTTTTACTACACTTTCAGTGGAGGTGTGTGTTTATATAGAGAGTTAGTGTTGATCATCACTGTGATTAATTAGGTAATGGATTCAGTGGGGTGATGCCGCATTAACGTTAAGTGCGTTCAATCCACTGCGGGTGGTAGTGGTGGTGGTGGTGACTTTGAAGATGTTATGACATTTCAGACGTCATAAATCGCGTAATGTGTAATCCATGCCTTTTTCTTAATAGGATGCCACACAACACCATGATGCGTTTGAGTATCTTTTGGAGATAGATTTGGGACACACTTTAAGTTTTCTTGACTATTGCATTTGCATATTTTGAGGGTGCTTCTTATGCATGACTTTTGTTATTTGAGATTCACACTCTTTTAACACTTAATTAGGCCAAGTTGTTTCCGATATATATTATTCAGATGGATTTAGAATTTTCAATTCACTATCCATTTGAATTGGAGATTTAAAATTCAGTTTTCAAACCACATACTCAATCCAGTACTAAAATACGTATAAACATATTATTTCTCTTCTCAATACAATTACTCCGTCTATTTCCACAAATGTTTGCACTATTAAGTGGATACACTTTAAAAAAAAAATGTAATAGATTGAGTTTTGAGAGGTATAAAATGAAAATTTTAGTTGAATTATATATAATGTGGGCCCAAAAGATAAAAAGTAATGACAATTATTATAAATATGTGAATATTGTGAGAATGTAGTTTATATATATATATATATTTGGCCTGAAAGCAATTGTAAGACAATTGAATAAGAAAAGTGAGCAATCAAATGTGGAACAACTACAATTTTTCTCTTATTTATTCATTCTCTTTACTACGTTACACTTATACAATATAGTAAAATAATACAACATCAATCACTATAAATATTGCTTTGACATAAAATAAAATTTTACTCTACTAAAACAAACACTTAATTTTACTAATTCATCAAGAATTTTACCTCCAATAATTTTAATATTATAACTCCCTCCACACACCTAAATTTAAAGCAAATATAGCCTTAGAGATGGAATGACAGAAACGACACAGCTTTCACAGTTTTGGTTTGTATATTCATAACGATACCATGAGTGCCTTGGGGCGTCCTCAAGATATGTTTTCAGATACCGCTATACAATTACAACCCGTTTTTGCTCAATGGATACAAAATACCCACGCTTTAGCACCCGGCGCGACGGCACCTGGGGCAACGGCAAGTACCAGTTTAACCTGGGGGGGGGGTGGTGATTTAGTAGCAGTGGGAGGCAAAGTGGCTTTGTTACCTATTCCGTTAGGAACCGCGGATTTTTTGGTACATCATATCCATGCATTTACGATTCATGTCACGGTATTGATACTCCTGAAAGGTGTTCTCTTTGCTCGCAGTTCCCATTTGATACCAGATAAAGCAAATCTTGGTTTTCGTTTTCCTTGTGATGGACCTGGAAGAGGGGGTACATGTCAAGTATCGGATATTGACAAATTTTTATATGAACAAGTTAAATATAATGTGCTTTGCACATTATTCATATATGTAAACAGTAAATAGTTAGAAAAAATAATAGTAGAATTTTTTTAATGGTTAACTTTTTTTACACATTAAAATCATAGATGCAAATGGCCCCCGCCAAGACCGCCGACGCCTTGACTAAATCGCCGAGAAAAATCCATCAACATATTTGACACTGCCGAGACCGCCTTAGTACCGCCTAAAAAGTCATTACAATTTTTTTTTAAAATTTCTAAAAATTTAAATATGGAAACTACACTACTAAATTACTAAAAAAAATAAAAAGTTAATTGGAATACTTCATAATTTATTCGTACTATGTCTTTTGCTAATTTTGTATTTCATTTAGAAGTTGACCAATATCGTATTATCATAGATTTTAATGTTTTGTTGATTTATTACATTTTGTGAAAAACATATTTGGTTATTAACTATTCTTTAAATTTATAATTTATTGTATAATGTGTATTTTTATTAATATATGTTTAGAAAAAAATTTAAAAAATTAAAAAATAAAAAAATCTTGGCCCCACCTAAGCGTTCTAGGCGCTTGGCGGCACTTGACTGCCCGACAACCGCCAAGCGCCATTTACACCCTTGATTAAAATATTCAACTTTAAATTTTTATTATTTCGTAATACTATATTAATTTTGAGAAAATTTCTTTACACTCCCTTTACATAAAACACTAATTATTGAAAGATAGTATCTACCATTCTACCTAAATATTGAAGGTGATTATACAATAAAATAAAGTTGGAACAAACACTTTATTTTTACATTAGAAATTGAAAGAATTTTATCTCTTCTTAAAGTCTGAACTTGTAGAAAATAAGTCGTATGTATGATTTGCTAAGTCTGAACTTGTAGAAGATAAGTCGTATGTATGATTTGCTAATACTATCCCTTACTTGTGGGTTTGGTTATCATATGGCTTGTCAACTCCAATTTGTGAAGGACCGTGAAACCAACACATATACTCCCTCCGTCCCAGGGGTATTTGCACCCATGGGATGACACACAATTTAAGAAAAATATATTTTTTAAATAAAGTAGTGGTGTATGAGTAAATGTGTGGAAAAGTTTGTGAGTGTGCACTCAAATCGATGTTTTTCTTTTAAGTAGTGTGCAAATTGGTTTGGGACAACCCAAAATGGAAAGTGTGCAAATTGGTATGAGACGGAGGAAGTATAATTTAATAAAGATAAAATTGCAGTAATGGAATTTGAATTCATGACGTGGGCGATCATAGACTTTGATACAATAAAATTTTTTGCTCCATCTAAAAGTTTAAATTTATAAAATTAATTAATTTGTATAGTTTTCTAAAAGAAATTAAAATAAAATACCAATTATTAAAAGATAGTATCTACCAAAGCAGTTGAAGGTAACTATATGATAAAATGAAGCTGGTGTGACTAACCCAAAAGAGACATCATTGTCGCCATTGAGATTGATTGTATATGAATGATCATGTGTCGAGACTTAATTTTATTTGTAGATTCTTCATAGATTTTGACCGTTTTAAGGTGGTGGACTTGGTTTAATATGACCTATGAAATTTCGGTGACTTATGAGATGTGAAGATTAAAAGTTAACGATTTCAATTAGAATATTATGATAATAATAGGGTAAAATGAAGTATGAGGTCAAAATTGCAAATATAAAAATAAAGCAGGAACAAAAGGATCCAAAAGTGTTTCGGAAACTTTGTTTTATAATAGTATAGATATAGATTAATAATGTGTGAAGTGGAGACTTGATACTCACCATAAATAGAAGTCTTCCCACCATAAATGATAGTTTCCTTGGTAGGCATTGAATGATATTAATTATGCCCTAATATAATGGTTATAATTTAATTTTCTGTAAGAGTTGGTCCTGAGCTTGATCGTGCTCGTAGGTGCTCGACTTGCTCGTGCCCATAGGTGCTCGACTTGCTCATGTTCGTAGGTTCTCGACTTGCTCGTGCTCGTAGGTGCTTGACTTGCTTGGGGCCATAGGTGCTCGACTTGCTCGTATATGTAGACACATACCTTTCTTGTGCTTGCACACCAAGCTATACTGCATTGGATTTTGGCCTCGTCCGATCATTTAAGGACCTAGGCCTATACTTAAGAATATTTATACCACAACAATCTCTTTTATGGTACTCTTGTAGGAATCAGTGTATATAAGTGTGTCACTTTTCTAGATTTTCTTAGAATTAATAGTACTAGTGTTTGTGTGTGTGTTGTGTTCTACATATTTATTCATCTTGCATACATACTTTCATTGTCTACATCAGTTAGTATCAACTAATGCAAGCAGAACGCAATACATACGTAATATCTTGATTTTGAGAATACGTAAAATATAAGCAAATGTGATTGAAAATATTGATCCATTTGATTCACATATAAATAGTGCACTAAATAATTAGAGTGCGTTAAAGAATATAATTCCAATATTTCATATTCAAATCCTATAAATACTAATAAGGAAATTTTAATAACTAATAAAGTAAATCACAATAAACTAAAAATATATATGTTTTTTTTTTTAAAATATAGATTCTCCAAATCCACTCATAATTATATAAGATTGTGTTGGGACAATCTGAGGATTTTGATTAGATCCCAAAATCACTGATGATTTGCCTATATATAGTTGTCAGGATTGTCTAGATTAGGATTAGTCAGGTTAGAATAGATTTTCTATTCATATGTATTCAGTTCAGGGGGAACGTATTGAAGACTGAAGATTGATGGAGTCGACCCAAAGATCTGAAGTCAGAAGTGCATTCCATCCTGAGTGACAGCCTGACTTGAAGCTGAAGTCCAGAGACCTGGAGATCCATCCTGAAGACAGTCCGGAGATTCCACCAAGTGATGTTCCTACTGAGTACACTGAGCATACTCAGGACATGACTCACTCAGTGAAGGCAAAATGTAATCTGAGTATCAGGCTCACTGATACTTGTAAGTCCTGATAGAAAGGATTACACATGCAAATGGGAGTTGACATTTATGTTAACACCTGGGAACAGAAGGAATGTCAGTCTACTCCATATAAGACAAACATTTATTTTGAGTAAAGAACAAAACACTCGGAGTTTAAATGTACGATGAAGGATAAAGTCTCATCAACTTTCTAGCCGTTTGAAGGGTGGCCAATAAGGTGGCGACACGTAAGTACGGAGGACTGAGCCGCATTTAATGTTCCCAGAGCTGCAGACGGCCAGGCACAATGTTTACCTTTTTATGCATGGGAAAAGTCAAACAAGTACAAGCTTACCTGCACCTACTAAATATAGAAAGATTTGAAAAGATCTCCTCCAACGGGTCTATTTCAAATCTCTCTATAAATACAGAGGACCTTGCACCCATTCAAAGTTACGGGAAATTTCCAAGCAAGAAATATCCAAGAATCCAAGTGCTCAAAGCAAACCACAAGCAACACTCTGCAAGAAAATTTTCCCTAGTGTTGTAGTAGGATTCACTCTGTATAGATCGATAGCTCTTTATCTTTAGCATTGTTTTGTTTGCTAGAGTTATCACAATAGTTGGAACCAGAATACCAAACCCCTCAAGGTTTTGAGAAGGTTGGTTAGAAGGACTGAGACTTGTAAAATGCCCAGGGGTCGAGTTCCTAAGAGAGGAAGGAGGCTATTTGTGCACCTTGGCAGGTTAAAAACAAGTACCTATCCTCAGTGGAAGATGATAGCTTCCTGTTAAATCAGGTCGTGGACGTAGGAGTTAGTTATCTCCGAACCACGTTAAAAACGCCCCTTTGTGCTGATTTACATTCTTGTTCAGGATCATCTTGTCATCATTCTTAAACTGAACATATTTGCATAAGTTTTATAAAGTCAGGAGAAACTAATTCTCCTGAGCATCAATCTTGTGCACCAGCCTTAACAACTATTTTCTAAGCAAGTCAGAAAAACGATTTTCGGAAACTAAAACGAGTAGAACTTAAGGGCTCACTTTCTACACGTACTCTAGCTTACTGAGATAGCTATCCAACTGACTAGCTTGTCAAAGCGGTCAGTAGGTGGGTTATCTCTACTGAGCTTCCGAGAGCACAACACTGAGACTCAGCCTATTTGGTTCCTGACTGATCTGTCCCTGCTGCCCCTGAGGACCATCAGTTTAGTGAGCATTTCTGGAACTTCCTGACTGAGTTTGTAAGAGCATTTTCCTGAAGATTTTTAGAAAATCTGTCATCAGTGTATTCCCCCCCCCCAATACACTGATTTTACTAGTTTTGGGACCAACAGATTGTGATCTAATATTTTACTCGAGAAGGTCTTTTGTGCAATATGTAAAAATAGAAATTTTAAAAATTTACGGGTCAACGGGTCAAAATAACAAAATTCTCAGATTTTGATCGAGTCGGATCTGGTCTGAATAATTTTTAAATTCTAGAATTTTCGCTCCCAATTTGTATTATTTTATGTGCAAATGCATGTTACTATAAGACAAAAATGTATATTACTATAAGACTAAATATTTTTTAATTTATATTCATTTTTTTTTGTAGAAATAAACTTTTTCATGCAATGTAAGAGCAAAATATGTTTTAATATAAGAAAAAGTATTAATATTTCATTTATATGTATTTATTTTTATAAAAATAATTATTTTTTCATGTAATAACACATTAAATTAGTAAAAAGTATTTTTGTACATGAATTAATATATCTAGTTTTTAAGGGATGATGATTAAATTAAGAAACATATATTTATTCTTAACAAAAACACATTTGTCCTTACAGTAACACGCATTTGCTCATATAGTAATACAAAATGTGTGTTACTGTTAGAGCAAATGTGTGCTCATAAGAGTAAATGTGTGTTATTATACATGCACATATTTATTTGTCCTTTGAAAAATATATATTATTCTTATAGTAAGACATGTAAGATATTAAAAGATGTATTATTACATTAACAATATATTATCAATATACATCGATAAAAAGAATAAAAAATAAATTAAAAAATACATATTTATTCTTGTAAAAATACATAGTATCTTTATAGTTACTTGAAAAGTATAAAAAATTAATTTTTCTAGATAGTAGTAACACAGATATTGTCTTACAGTTACACATACTTCTTCATATTTTAACACAGTTTAGGACTGTCGTGATTTTTTTATGAAGATTTTATTTGATCCGGTCTGACCCGCTTAGGATCCGCAAATTTTGATCTGGCTATATTGTACGGTTTAAAATTTGGTGCAATATTGTGTTTAAATTTTTGTCTAATTACTATTATATTCTACATAAGTATAAATTACTATATGCATTTTGGTAGTGTGTGATGTTCTTAATAGTAATATTGTGTGCGATTTTATCAACATATATATAAGATAATGCATAATCACCCAGAACGGAAAGTACAGGGAAACCCTTCAATATACTTGCAAACGGAATTCAAAATTTTATCACAAACTAAATTAATCCACGACGGCTCAACGTGAAATCCTCATTATAATCTGTAGTGATACTGAAAGGTCCCAAAATTGATATCAGAGCAATCTGATATTAAATGAAAGTGTGTCGGAATTAGAATAATATTAATTGAAATAATAAACTAAGTAATGTTACTCAGAATGTTGACACATTCAGTATAATATTTTTAACAATGGAAGACTCAAGACTTATTTTACAATGAATAAACTTTTTCATATACTATATAATAGTCTACAATGTCATCAAGGCGAAATAATTTACTATAATAATAATGAATGCAAATAAAATCCAATGTGTGCCTTATCAAATCTAAATGACTAAGTGTATAAAATGCACTATCAAAGTTGATTTATCTAGAGATGTTAAAGAAATTCTATATACTAACACTCTAAATATGTCTATCATTACTTGAAATATTACAATAGCGAAGTCACCTAAATTGAGAAATACTAACTCTATTAGATTTTTTTTTTTACAGTAAAAAAATGCATTTCCCTTACGAGTACAAGGGGTACTCTAACCTCTTACAACTCAATTACATTGTTCTCAGTTATAAACTCAAACTTCTTAGAGGATTCTCAATCCAAGACAAAATATTAAGGTTCCCTTGTGACTTTGCTTTCACCCAAGACCACAACAGGATTTCAAAGTTTTCTACTTCTCTATCTACATCCAATATTTCTCCGTTAAACACCATATTATTTCTTATGTTCCAAATACTCCAAACCACACACATACAAACTGTAGTTCCTAATCTCCAATTATCATCTCCTTCAAATAAAGAAATATTATGAAGAAAATGATTAAAATGCATCACAGGTTTGGTATCCGAAAAAAAGATGTTCTTCATTTTCCTCTTCTTCTCCACACAGTGCACAACTTGTTTCCCAACTATTATTATAAATACGTTTTGATAATTTTTTCCGTGTAGCCAGACACCCATGTAGAAGTCGCCATTAGGTTGCCACCACCTTTTTTGAGGCAAAACTTTTCCACAATAATTCAAATATTTTGTCACCTTTCTTTCACCTGGAAATATTCCCATCCTCGTCTTTAATCTCACAATCGTACGCCTTGCTCGTCGAAAAAATACCATTCGAGCTTCCTTTCCATTTCCATACATCTTCCTTGTATTGAATTAACTTGTACATGTTCAAAAGATTTAACAATTCCTCAATATCTGTTAGATTTCTTGTAGATAAAGGTCTCCTCCATTTCCACTCCCAAACCATTCGTCCACCTACTTTCCCACATTCCCTATTACCTTTTTTTGCAAACTAATATGGAATAACCTATGAAACTTCACCTTTAGAGACTCATCTCTTACCCATTTTTCATGCCAAAAAAATGTATTATCTCCTGATACCACTCTTTTGTTGAACATTTTATTCCGCCCATCCCCATTCCTTCACCAAAACAACTTTACAATCTCTCTCCACCACAATTACACCCTATAATTTCCACTAAACCTTTTATTTGATGGATCAAAGTATTCTAATTTCTCATATTTAGGTTCTAAAACTCTAACCCACAATTTCCTTTTTATGATAAAATACGCCAAATCCATTTGCCCATCAAAACCTTATTAAAGACCCCAATATCTTTAATTCCCAGCCCCCACTGACATTTTTTTCCTACAAATCAAACCCCACCTAACCCAATAAATTTTATAAAGATTCTCTACACCACACCACAAGAAGGATCTTTGTATAGAGATTAACTCCTTTGTCACACATTTTGGGAGCATAAAGAAGGAAAGTTGGTAGATTTGCAGTGAGGAAAGAATCGATTGAACAAGAGTAGCCCTACCAATGAACGACGTATTCTTACCTTTTCAAGCTTCAATTCTGTTTTTAACCTTGTGAATTAGTCCACTCCACATAGTTTTGTTTTTGTGGTTACCACCAATTTTCAGACCTAAATACACTAATGGCAATGCTTTGAAATTGCACCCCAATATCTCCCCACTCTTTCCAACACACTCTCATCCATGAACATGCCATATAAATTACATTTTTGGAAATTAACTTTTAAACCAGAGACAATTTCAAAAAGTCTGAAAATACCTTTTATTACCTTGAGATCATTAATGTCCCAGTTACTGACGAAAATTGTGTCATCTGCGTACTGAAGTATTAATACTTCCACCTTGTCCATGCTAATTTTTACTAGACTTAGTCTCCCTTTTTCAATCACATTTTTCACCAACAAGTTTAGACCTTCTACCACCAACAGAAATAAGAGAGGTGATAAGGGATCACCTTGTCGGAGTCCCATTTGAAAATTAAACTCACCACTTGGGGACCCATTCACTAACACCGTAGCAGTAGCTGTCGATACACAAGCTTGAACCCACCCTCTCCATTTAACACTTAAATTAAACTAACCAAGCAAGTCATCCAAAAAATTCAAGTTAATCGAATCATATGCTTTTGCAAAATCCACTTTATAAAAGCATCTCTTGCATTTCAATCTCCTTGCCTCATCAATTGTCTCAGAGAGAATAACAATCCCATCGAGGATGTTCCTTCCTTTCACAAAAGTCGATGCATTGAACATACACAAGTGCCTGACAAAAAAGATAATTATCTTCTTTCCCATAACTTGTAACTGGATGATAAAGTTCTCCCTTTTATTCATATTCTTGGTAGATCCTTCTGAACTTTTAGAGACTAACATAGATTGTCAACATACAAGCATCAACATTGAGAGTACATTAAGACAACAAAAGTTAGTTTATGAAAAAAAATGTCAAATTCTTATATTATGTCCAACGTGACATCATTGGTAGCACCATCAACATCAAAAGATACAAATAAAGATCTAGTGTTTTCACTTAAGATCTAAACGGTAACGTAAAAAAATACACTGTCAAAATATATAAAAAATAGAATAGAAATTGATCATCATTGATCCTAATCTAACCTATCATTAGATCTAAATATTGATAGGAGTGTTGCAGCACTTGACCAATATAAGCAGAGATAATAACGACCCTTCTAAAATAAATGTACTTATCGCACTCAATAGTCTAATTCTTGCTTGATTCTCCTCTTTAATTTTTTGGAAAAATTAGAAAATACACAAATTACAAATTGATTTTGGTACAAATAAAAAATATGTTTCTGTGCAAAAAAAAAAAAAAAATTATGTGTTTGTGCAAATATTTTGAACCAATTTATAAATATGATCACTTTTTTGAACCATTATTATGTATATGCTCCTAAAATTTTATCCAACAACTTAGGGTATGTTTGGTTCAGGGGACTAAATTATCAATCCCCTAAACACAGAACTATTTCGGTCAAATTATTTATAGACACATTGTCAACTGCCAGACTTGAAGTACTGGATTCGTATGGAAGAACCTAGAAACCATTCCCTCCACTAACTCTATGATTGATAAAATAAATGTCCATGATGTGCTTATATATCTTTTCACGTGCTAAACTGCAATCTGCCTAACCTGAAAACTTTGAGGTCTTCAAACTGCAAACACAATATTAAACACTACATATATAAACTTGAGTTAGTGCTAATGTTATCAACATCTTTGTCAACACTAATATAACATTATTATATTTCTTTTCAACTAATTTGTATAATTTGAAATATTAAATAATATGTTATTCTCTTTGCTCGTGAAAAATAGTTCATGTTCCTATATTAGTCATTTAATGCAAAATGGTTCGCTTTTCTAAAATAAAAATACTACATTTATTTATAAACTTTGTCATTGAACTCATACATAATATTTTGAGAATTTTCTATTTTGTATTTGATTCAACTAATAATAACCCTTAATTTTTTATACATCATATTTATATATTTTCATAAAAATCATGCAAAATGCAACAATATCATTTTTCATGAAAGGAGAGCACTAATATCTATTGTTACACATATCATAAACAAATGAAGCTTTGCAGACTTTATTTTGGAGTTGAACTTGGGTGCAGCGCACTTGCAAGGGTTTTGCCAAGATTGAGCCAACAGCTTTATTTGCGTGCCATTAGAATATATATGTGAAGTGATAAGAAGCAATAAGGCTTAATTTGAAGATGTTCTCTTATCTAGTGCGCCACTGCAATCAACCTCCATTTAAGTATTATATATTGCTCTCTCATTTATATAGTCTTCAATCTAACTCACCTGGCCACCGGGCTCCTCACTTGAGTGAGTGACCCGGGTTCGATTCTCTTTGGGAACGAATAGGTGAGAGATATAAGGTTTGACTTGGAAATATGAATGTACTGAAATTTAGTGAACTAACTTCTAACCACTAACAACTAATATTTACCAATAAAAAAGAAAATTATATAGTCTTCAATAAAAGAGTTTTGCATTTTAAAGTAATCATGACGTGAGAGATTCTAAACTCTGATAGCATGAGAATATTTTACATTATTTAAAAATTTAAATTTATAAAAAAATTGTAAAAGTAATTTATTTATATAATTCTAAATATCAACACTAGAGGTGAATTAAGTGATATATAAGCCTAACTTTGTCTGCTCTTACTTAGTGGGAATTGATTTAGTGTGGTGGTGTCAATTTCATGAGCCAATGGCAAAGAGAAGAATGTCTTCCATATATGCCTCACTGCCCTAAGTAGGCTAATTAAGTTATTTAGTAAGTAATTTTTTGTAGGTGGATGAAGGCACCCTGCAGTATCATAAAGGATCAGTGCTATATATTATTGCACCAAGAAAAAAAAAATACTGGTTAAATATACCCATTTTTATAAAATAAATTATTTCTACCAACCCATATAAAATAAAATACTTTTTACCCATTAATCAATTTTATCCCCTAAATACCTCAAATTTATTGTTGGTCAAATCCATCTACCACTTCAACCTCAAATATATTGTTGGTCAAATCCATCTACCACTTCAACCATTTAATAAATAAAATTAAACAACTAAATTTAATTATTTATATGTATAATAGAATTAGGGGTGCTGAGATTTGGGAAGGTGTGGGTCATATGGGTAGAAAGTATTTTTGATAAGAAGGGTAGTTTGGTCCATTTACCTTAAAATAGGTAAATATATTGACCATTTGCATATTAGTTTAAACCATTGACTATGTTTATAAATTGCTCACAATATTTGAACAAAAGTATAATTTTTTTTTGCACAGAAATACATTTGTTTTTTTTGCAAAAATCAATTTGTAATTGGTATTAATTTTGTAAACCATTTTGTAATTTTCCCAAATATATTTTATGTTAAGTTGATGGGTAGAAAATATATTGTTTTTATGAAATATAGGTATTTTTTATTGACAAAAATTTATATAAAATATTCTACCGTAAAATTATCCATTTTTTGAAATATTCGAGGGTCCAAACTCGGTCGGGTCAGGGTTTTTTTTTTTTTAAATTCACGCAACTTGTAATTCTAATTTTTCGTTCTTAGGTGTGTTACAATATGTGCAAATGCATGTTATTTTAAAGTAAAATGTGTGTTACAATCAGACTAAATATTATTTTTTTTAAAAATATTTATTTTTTGGTAGAAATAAATATTTTTCATGTAAGAGCAAAATGAATGTGATTATAAGAAAAATATAATTTTCATAAATATTTATTTTTATAGAAATAATTATTTTTTATTATAATAGCACATATAAATTAGAAAAAAATGTGTTACTACCTGAATCAATATACATAGCTTTTAAGGGATGATGAATAAATTAAGAAACACATATTTGTTCTTAACAAAAATACATTTTATCCTACAGTAACACATGTTTGCTCATTTAGTAACACAAATTGAGGAGCAAATATGTGTTACAATTAGAGCAAATGTGTGTTACTATCTTATGAAATGTTTGTTGGTAGAATTTGTTAATGGAAGATTAATGGCTGTTTATGTGCTTAAATCTACCAAACAATAACAAAGATTTAATAATCTTGTTCTTGAGGATTGAATATAGAGAGAGAAAGTGGAGAGCATTAGTGAGAGAAAGTATGTGTGTATTATGAAACTTAGAGAGAGAAAGATACAATGGAGACATATTTATAGGTTTGCATGTGTGGGGTGACACCTTGTGAGCCTACTTGGCTTTAGGTGTCGACAAGTGTCCTTTACTCACTACTCATGCTACCCTTATTAAGCCTCAACCTACTACACTTCTATTTGCTATTTACACAATCAACATCTATGTCCTAGATCTAGGCGAGCTTTGGGGCGAGCTCCATTGCCTTGTGTTGTTCTGGAGTAATGTGGAGGTGAACTCTTGCTTGGTCTCTCTAGAGATGGGCGTGCTACCCTTATAATGGGTAAGCTCGCCTGCGAGCTTCTCTCTCTTGGGCTTGGTTGGTCATCTGACCTGGACCCTTGGAAGTCTGGGCGAGCTTCTATCCTATTTTGCCGAGCTTCTCCATGTTGACTCTTATCAAAGATGGTGACGTTGCTTCTACGCAGGTTGGCGACCTTCTTGGACTTGGTTAATTAATCTCGTGATTAGTCTTGGGTAGTTCGCCTATCAACATTTGCCCCCAGCTCGCTCACATCATGATATTTCTAATGTGTGGGCGAGCTGATTTGTCTCTATGGATGAGGGTTCGAGTGTTAGCGAACTACTTCTTGGTTAAGTGCCGAGCTTACGGGCGAGGTTCAGTGTGGCGGTTGGTGAGCCGACGTGGTGCGAGAATCAAGGCGTCGTGCACTCCTTTTTAGGCCTCAGTTCCCGTGCCCATTATGACAACACTTTCAAATTCTTTGCACATTAGTCCCTGCACTATTTGGATATTATAGCTCGCCCAACGTCTATAAAATATAAGAAACTTTTCTCATTTCACACTTTCACATTTCCGATTTCCCGAGCAATTTTTCCGGCGATCGATTTTCTTGCATCCGACGGATTTCCGAGTACTTTCCAAGGTAGAACTCCATTTTCTTCTTTCTTTTCTCTTTTCTGCAGATTTTTTCTTGTTTCTTTTCCATTTTCTTCAAATTTTCGGGAATTTTGGACGTTTCTGATTATCTTCCCTATCATTCCAGCAACTGTTGTATTAACTCCGGTCGACTTCGAACGTAATAATTTAGACACTATCATCATTAACTAAAACATGTCTGACCAATCTTCAAGTCAAACTTTTTCAAACCGTAACCCGTGAAAAAGGCCCATGACCGAGAATTTGCCAATCCCCCAAATGACCCCCATCTTGATTGAGTCGGGTTCTGGGGTGAGCTCAGTAGCTCGCCCAGATTCTGGCAAGCTTCTAGGCGAAGTTCGCTCTGATTCGGGGGAGAAAGCCACCAACTCTGGAAATGGTGAGGGATCGGGTCTCCGCGAGCTTTGGAGGGACTTCGACCGAGCTACTGGCGAAGCTATTGCCCAGGATGAGGTGGAGGCCGCCGAGGTTCAGGAGGAGGTCGCCGAAACTGGCGACCAAGCTAGCGAACTTACCCGCGAGATTGATGAGGAAGATGAGGATGTCGGTGGAGTGAAGGTTACTTATGAGTACCTTCGCTTTATTGACTTTTCATTTCCCAAACTCCCAGAACATCAGGTTCCCTCCGATGTTATTCATGAGTTCAGTTGGGCGGAGTATGTGAGGGCAAATGCGGCCACCTTCCCTCTACCTGGGCGAGCTTTCTGAGATGCTGATGGCAAATCAGACTTTAAGGCGAACGAGGTTGAGAGTATCATCAGTGAATACTCGTTGTCGAAACTTCGCAAGAAATATCGCATCCCATTGGATATTTTCTTGTATACCCCGGAAGAAAATGAGCGAGATGATATGCCTCTTCCCGGATTGACCGCCATCAATATTCACACCTTGGAGGCCGGGCTTACTCTACCCCTGCACCCCATCATCGGCCAATTCCTGATGGACACCAACCTCGCCATCACGCAACTCACCCTGAATGCCTGGAGTAGTCTCTTGGCGACAATGACGATCTTCGGGCTTGAGGGTTATGAGAATCGATTGACCACAACGGAGATCAATGAGCTATTTACCGTGACTCGATAAGCTAAAGACGACAAGGAGTACTACTACCTCAAAGCTCGCCCGGGAGAGAAATTTTTGGGTATCCTCCCCAATAAAGTCTGCGACTGGAAAGAGCAATTCATCTTTATCGGCGGGGATTGGCGAGCTTTGAATGGGCGAGGAGGACGTATTCCCTCTCCCGAGGGATATGGAGAAGCCAGCAGTAGGTGGCGTATTTCGGTGTGCGTGAGTTGGATTAGATTTACTAATCTAATCTTCTCTTTTGCAGGTCTGAAGCACCACAAGTCAAGCCGTGGTAAACCTGAAGTGTCCATTGGCTTTGATTTTGTGCTGACTGTGTGCTGTTTACGGGAACAGAAGGATCGAGAGATCAAGCATTTGTGTCAGCACCACTGCCGGAGGCTTGCCGGTCTCCTAACCTCACCGCACCACCTTGCTGTTCAGGGTCAGGATCCTCAATTTTTTTTAAGTATTCATAGCTCGCCTATTTATTGGTGAAGCTCGCCGAGTTGCTGATTTGTCATTTGTTTCAATTTTGTAGGTGAAGGCCCCGTAGTTGCCCTTCCACCCATCAATGTTCCAGAGGCATATCACTTCTTAGCTCGCCAACTCCAGATGGGTAAACCTCGCCCAAACCGAGCTGGAATTCCCTCAGGGGCAGTGTTGGATGCAACTAAAAAGGTGGACCTCGCCAAGGCCGCCCCCATTACTGACCGAGCTGGGGGGTCAGGTTCACAAAAGAATGCCCCACCTCCCCAGCCAGCCAAGGACAAGGTCGCTCAGACGAAGAAGGGGTCTGGGCGAGGCGATTCTGGGTCTGAGCGAGGTTCTCAGCCTCAGACTCACCAATCCAAGCGATCTCTCGAACGTGGGGATAGGTCGCGAGTGAGTGAGGAAGAAGCTCGCTCTCAAAAGTGATCTCGGGTCGGTCTTCGCAATGAGGACACTGAGCATAGCGATCGAGGTGGCTCCGGATCGGGCCACGGAGGTTCGGGGCGAGCTATTATTCCCCATTCTTCTCCCGCACTTCCAACTCCTCTAAGTGCGCCACCGCCATCTCCATATGGGATTCCCATTCACGACGATACCCTTCTCGGGCTTAACCCCGACAGGTTTGGGTAAGTGAATAATGTATTTTGGAGTTGGACGCCAATTTTTTGTATATTTTATTCTAACTCATTCTTGATTTGCAGATATACCCCTGCAGATTTTCCACACCGTCCAGAGGCTTTTCATACCTCGGAAAGGTGCAAAGCCTTAGCCTCTGCAAGGGAGCTTCCACCCGGACCAGCTCACCGGATCTTCTCCGAGGCCTCTAAGTATATCTCGGTCTAAGAGCTTACCATGATCGAGAGGCAAAAGCCCGCAAACAAGGTGTTAGGATATTTTTGTTAGAAGTTTTGATGATATAATAAAGCAATCAGCCTGTAATAGGACCAGCTGAACTTGTTAGTCAGCTGATGAATAGTTAGGATTAGGTAGGTTTTAGTAAGGGGGAACCAACCTTGCTACTTAGAAGATCCGAAGCATTCATAGAGAAGAAGATCAACTAAGGCTTTGAAGACTTAGCAGGTTTCAGAAGATAGAAGACCTGAGCAGATGACACTAAGTAA
Organism: Prunella vulgaris; assembly: GCA_026898435.1. Lineage (NCBI taxonomy): Eukaryota > Viridiplantae > Streptophyta > Magnoliopsida > Lamiales > Lamiaceae > Prunella > Prunella vulgaris. Next base: position 153,738 of record JAPKLY010000311.1, read on the forward strand.
CTGGAAGCAGAACAGCAGAGGAGACAGATCAGCTGATGCAAGAAGATCAGCTGAAGAGCATATCGCAGACAAGAAGAGGATCAGATAAGCTAAGGACCAAAGCAGCAGACTAGGCCCAAAAATATCAGCTGAGGTGCAGACCAGCAGACTAGCACATCAGCTGAGGTCCAAATACCAGCAGACCAGTACACCAACTGAGAAGACAGATCAGCTGAGGTCTTGTGCTCAACCCAGATTCTACGGAATCACACAAGGGTTGACTTGCGATGAATGAAAGATTCCCAGAATAAAAGATCAATCAATAAAGGGGACAAACTTGATTGATTGGAGGTTCACGAAGATTTCTGGGAATCAAGAAGGAGATTCAATCAATCTCAATGATTGATTGATTCCTAATTTATGGGATTTCAGATCTCTAGTCCTTCCAACAGCTAGTTGATTTGAACCTATAAATAAGAGTTCAAGTGAAGATTTCATGTTGTTCTACACGCGTTTAAGCTTGCCGAAACTCTGTCAAAATCTTCACTCGTGCTAAAAAACCCTTTACTCAATATTAATCCATTGTAAGCTTTATTGAAGCTGTTAGAAGTCGATTGCTTTTAGCATAAGACTATTGTAAGAGAGTAGTACTCTCGAAGTGAGTAAGTGAGTGAGTGAGAAAGATAGTGGAGAGACCCACAAGTCCAGTTGGATTGTGGAGAGTAGAGTAGGACCTTTTGTCGGAACCACTATATATTCCTGTGTCTCGTGCTCTTTCTATTCTGTTCCTTATCTGTGCACAAATCACTAAGAATGGTTTTCACAAAAAACATTTCCGCACTGAAAATACACAGTGCACAATTTTCAAAACCAGACTATCTCAAGTAGTCTGCTATTTTTAAAATTAAGCTAATTTGGAAAAAGGTTTTGAAACCTATCAAGTCTATTCAACCCCCCTTCTAGACTTGACTTAGTGTTTCTTTTCTCAAAACCTGCCTTTGGAACCAACAAGTGGTATCAGAGCTGTGTGTCCAAAAGACCACAGCCTGAGAAAGCTTTTGGTGGTCACCTGGACAGATCCCTGAAAACCCTTTTAGAAAATTCTGTGTGCTTTTTAATTAACCACTTGCAGATATGGCCTCTTACAAGAAGAGTGGATCCAAGACGAGGAAGCTGCCTGAATTTTCCATTGAAGACTATGACTATTGGAAGTTCAGAATGGAGAACCATCTTGGAGCCATTCATGATAGGATGCTGGATGTTCTGGAGGAAGGGCCAATAAAATTCTACTGGGAAGTAGTAAGTGATGGCAAAACTCCAGAAGCTGAGATCAGCGAAAGAAGGAACCCAGAGAAGAAGAAGAGTGAACTAAATGATGCTGAAAGAAAACTCTTCAATCTGGATCAAGTGGCTAGGACAGAAATTATCGAGACACTGTCTAAAGAGTACATCGAGAAGATCAAGACCTACAAGATAGCTAAGGAGATGTCGGAAAAACTTTCCTTGATGTGTGAAGGGACTGATCAGATAAAGGAGAACAAGCTCCAAGCCGTTCTTCACACCTTTGACACATTCAAGATGAAAGCTGATGAGTCAATTGATCAGCTTGACATGAGATTGACAAACATCTTGAATAAGGCAAGCTCCTTAGGGAAGGAATACTCGGAGAAGGAGATCAACAATAAAATTCTGAGATCTCTCACTCCCAGATGGAGAGTGAAGGTGACTGTGATCAAGGAGACAAAGAATTTATCTGAAATGAGTCATCATACACTATTATCTCATCTGAAGGCACACGAGTTTGATATCCAAGAAGAAGACCAAAAAGATGAGACTCCAACTTCATCAGCTACAAAGAATGTTGCATTCTCTGCTGCAGCTGATAGTCAAGAGAAGTCATCTACTCCAGAGGACATGAGTCTAAAGGAGCAACTTGCTTTGCTGACCAAGAAGTTTGACAAGATGTCAAACAAGTTCCAGAAGTACAGATCCCATTGGAAGAAGAACAAGGGCGATTATTCCAGGAGGTACCAGAAGTCATCTGATTCCAGAAAATCATCAGATGAGCAGGAGACCAGATACAAGTCTCTAGAGAGAATGAGGGAACCAAGTCCCAGGAGAGGAGGAGATGGTGTATGCTATTCTTGCAACAAGCCAGGACATCTCAGCTATGATTGTCCTCAGCTTACACCAAGGGAGAGAGATGAGAAGAGGATCAAGAGAGATCGTAGATTTGCTGACAAGAGAGCTCTGCTGGCAGAGGAGGAGAAGCAAGACATCAGCTCATCCTCATCCTCATCTGATTTTGAGTCAGAGGAAGACATCTGCCTTATGGCTAAGGTAGAAGAGGTAAATTCTCCTACCCCCTCTGTTAGCTCATCTTACTCCTCTACCTATTCTATGGAGTCAGATATACACAAGTTGTTATCTGATCTCCAATCCTCCTTAAAAGTTTGTACTAAGCTGGAAGAGGAGAACTCTAGTCTGAAAGCTGAAGTTCAAAGCTTACGACAGGATCTGGAAAATGCTAGATTGCCAATAATTTCCTATGATTCACATGCTAACAAGTCTGCTGACTTAATAACAAAATGTGAGGAACAGGAGAAACTGATAGAAAAGCTGCTTTCTAAGAACACTGTCTTGAGTGAAGAACATATTCGGCTGACAACTAAGTTCGATGAACTCTTCAAGAAGAATGAACTGACAATTAAAAATTTACAGCAGCTTCAGCTGAAAGTGGACCAGCTGACTAAGGCAAAAAATGCTGTGTCTGAAATAGCTGAGTCCTCACAAACTGTGAATGACAAAAGGGGTCTTGGTTATCCTAAACCCAAACCACAAAAGAAGAAGAAAGGTGACAGTGGACTAATTAGGGATCCTCGGAAGGGTAAAGGGCCAGCTGAGCCTGCATCTGTATCAGAAGGGCAAAAGAACAGAGAGACAGAAATGTCCCAGCTGGACAGAAGAGATCTAAAGCTCAGAAGTCTGCTGGAGATCAAAAGGTTTCAGCAGAGCAGAAGAGTACTAAAACTCAGAAGCCTGCTAATAACCAACATAAGTCTAAAGCCCAGAAGCCCCAAGATCAGAAGAGGAATCCAAGTCATAGCTCTGCTAAGACAAGGAGACCTCAGCAGAATCAGCAGAGGAATGATAAGCCTTGGCCATCTCAGAAGAGTAAGCCCAAGCGAAACAGACCTCAGCCTTGGGTTACATTTAACGTAACCAAAGTTGGCAAGCCTTCACTGGCTAAAGTATATTAGTCATTCAGAGGCTCAAGCCGAAACTATCCTTTTGAGCAGCCCACCTATAAGCCTGCTGTTATCACTCATCGCCCCAGAAGAGATCCTTTGAGGGAGATGATTTTTGTGGACAAGTATGGTAGAAGGTTGAGATCTCCTAAACCTCATAAGGATGATCTCTACCTGTGGATCCAGAAAGTGGAAACTAACCAATCAGGACCCAAAGAAAGGGTACCTAAAGTCTGAATTTTAATTTCAGGCAAACTCTAGCCCAATAGAGAGGAGAAGCCAAAGGACATGTCTGGTACATTGATAGCGGATGCTCAAAGCATATGACGTTCGAAAAGCATCTCCTCCAGGACTTTGTGACGCTTGATGGGCCTAGAGTTGTGTTTGGTGACAAGAATTTTGGAGTCACAAGAGGAGTTGGTACTCTGCTGATCAAAGGAACAAGGGTTGAAGAAGTCTACTATGTAGATGGACAGATGCACAATCTTCTGTCAGCATCCCAATTCTGTGATAAGGGATATTCAGTAAGATTCTCTAAAAACTCTTTCCTTGTTATTAATGATTTAAATGAGCAGGTGCTACTAACTGGCCTCAGAAGTGGTAATATGTATCTTGCAGATTTTGCAAGTTGTCCAGCTGATTCTTGCTTGGTTGCTAAAGGTTCAGCAGAGGTCAGCTGGCTCTGGCACAAGAGGTTGGGTCATCTCAACTTCAAGACTCTCAACAAGGTTGCAAGGAAGGGTCTAGTCAGAGGTCTTCCAAATGAAGTGTTTGCATCTAATCAGAAGTGTGATGCCTGCCAGAAAGGGAAGCAGACCAAAGCCTCATCCAAGGATGTGCACAGTACTTCAACAACCAAAGCACTCCAGCTGCTTCATATGGATTTGTTTGGACCTGTCTCACCAATTAGCTTCAGTGGAAGGAAGTACACACTGGTGCTGGTGGATGATTATACAAGATTAACTTGGGTAGGGTTCTTGTTCAAGAAGAATGAGACCATGGTCAAGATGCTGGAGTTGTTCAAGAGGATTCAGAAGGAGCTGGACAACAGCATAGTCAGAATCAGAAGTGATAAAGGTACTGAGTTTCTTAACTCTGTTGTTTCTGACTATTGCAGGGAAAGTGGTATTCAGCATGAGACATCAGCTGCCAGAACACCTCAGCAGAATGGGTTAGCTGAGAGGAGGAACAGAACCCTCAAGGAGGCAGCAAGAACCATGCTAGCTGAATATCAGACTCCTCAAAGATTTTGGGCAGAAGCCATCAACACTGCTTGCTACATTCAAAATAGGTTTCTACCAGTCAAGAGACATGGCAAGACTCCTTATGAGATGTACAAAGGTAAATCTCCTTACCTTTCCTCTGTCCATATTTTTGGGTGTAGGTGTTTCATTCATGACAATGGAAAGACTAAGTTAAAGACTTTTGATGCTAAGGTTGCTGAAGGAATATTCTTAGGATATTCTGGAAGTAGCAAAGCTTATAAAGTCTTTAATAAAGTCTCTCTTTGTGTGGAAGAGACACCTCATGTTGTATTTGATGAATCTATTCATAAGTACAACAAGGAGAAGCTAGCAGAAGAGGTGGATCAACTGAATCTGTCAGACAAGCCAGATCTGATTAAGGTAGTGGTATCTAGGATTGAATCAAACTCAGATTCAGATGATGAGCCCAAATCAGCTGATAAGCCCTCATCAGCACCAGATGATGGGACAATGACTCCTGACACTAACCAAGGGGGAATATCAGACAAAATCCAAGAGGAGCTGACCACGGCACCTCAGAGGGGTAAAAAGAAGTTGTCTGACTTTCCAGCTGAGCAGATCTTAGGAGATCCAAGTATAGGTGTTCAGACCAGAAGAAAACTAAACTTGGGTGCTCAATTCAGCTGTTATGTGTCTCTGATAGAACCCAAGAATATCCATGAAGCTCTTGAAGATCCCAACTGGATTGTAGCTATGCAAGAGGAGCTAAACCAGTTTGCAAGACAAGAAGTTTGGACTCTAGTGGAGAGGCCCAAACATCAGAAAGTCATAGGCACTAAATGGGTCTTCAAGAACAAGAAGGATGAAAACTATGTTGTGGTGAGAAACAAGGCAAGACTAGTAGCCCAGGGGTATTCACAGTCAGAGGGGATTGACTATGATGAGACATTTGCTCCTGTGGCTAGACTAGAAGCCATCATATTGTTTCTGGCCTATGCTGTTTTCAAAGGGTTCAAGGTATATCAGATGGATGTCAAATAAGCTTTTTTGAATGGAATCCTGTCAGAAGAAGTATATGTGGAACAACCACCAGGATTTGAAGTTGGGAACAAGGTCTATAGGTTGCAGAAAGCTTTATATGGACTCAAGCAAGCACCTAGGGCATGGTATGATACTCTATCACAGTTCCTGCTGAACAGCGGATTCAGCAAAGGAAAGATAGACAAGACCTTGTTCAGAAAAGAAGATGGAGATGATATCCTCTTGGTGCAGATCTATGTGGATGATATCATTTTTGGCTCCCCCAACAAGCAGATGTGTGATCAGTTCAGTAAGCTGATGACAAACAAGTTTGAAATGTCCATGATGGGGGGAGATGACCTACTTCCTTGGACTTCAGGTGAAGCAGATGTCCAATGGAAGCCTTATCAGCCAAGCTAAGTATGCCAAGAACTTGATAGAGAAGTTTGGAGTCAGTAGCAGCAGAGAGGCTAAGATTCCAATGATGGCAAAGTTTAGCATGGATCCAGATAAGGCTGGTGAGAAAGTGGATCAGACACACTACAGAGGACTTATTGGTTGTCTGCTGTATCTCACTGCCAGCAGACCTGATATCAGCTTTGCAGTAGGAGTTTGTGCAAGATTTCAGGAAAATCCTAAGAAATCTCATCTGGAAGCAGCAAAGAAGATTGTGAAGTATTTGAAGGGTACTTACAATCTAGGCCTCTGGTACCCAGCTGATAACAATTTTCAGCTTAGTGGGTATTCAGATTCTGACTATGGAGGGTGCAAGATTGATAGGAAGTCAACTTCAGGCACATGTTAGTTTCTGGGAAGTAAGCTGATATCTTGGTTTTCCAAGAAGCAGACCTCAGTAGCTACTTCCACAACAGAGGCAGAGTACATGGCTGCTGGTAGCTGCTGCTCTCAGCTGCTCTGGATCAGACAACAGCTGAGGGACTACCATGTGATCACAGAAGAGATACCTATCTTTTGTGATAGCACAAGTGCAATAGCCATTACTCAGAATCCAGTTCTCCATACCAGATGTAAGCATGTGGACATAAGACATCATTTTCTTAGAGACCATGCTGAGAAGGGAGACATCAGGATGGAGAAGATTCACACAGAGAAGCAGAGAGCAGACGTTCTTACCAAACCTTTAGCAGAGGTAAGATTCAGTGAATTAGTAGTAGAGTTAGGAATGGTGGATGGAGGAGCAGTTCTTTAGAAAGGGAGAAAAAAGTTTTCTAGGTAGTCAGCTGGTAATCAGCTGAAGGGGAATCTACTGAGGTAATCAACTGACTTTACATCAGCTGATCTGGTATGTCTTCTTATGTTTTCTTGTTCCTTTTCCTATCTTGGTACTTCTAACTTGATACAGGTATAAGTCAAGAGAGTGAGACAAGGCCTAGTCCCTCCAGCTAAGTCATATCAGCTGATACCAGATGAGCAAAAGAATTTTTTGATGGAAGATTACTCTTATCAGCTGTTATCGCCACGTCAGCTATTTGATAAGTTTTCCCTTTCTTCGTTTTTCAAATTTGTTTTAAAACTAATTTGACAAAATATTTTTAAAAATCCGATAAATCCCTAATTTCTAAATTGATTTTAGAAAATTGGCAATCAAATCTTTTCACTTTCAAAAATTTGGGGATTTATTTAATTTTCCAAAATAAAGTGTCAGTGGTAATTAATTTCTCACCGCCCAAATTACATCACAAAAGTCTTTAATCATTACGTTTTTCCAAAAGACGAAATTTTTTTGGCGGCCAAACACCTTTTCGAAACCTGTCACTTACGCATCACCCCTAAAATTCTCAAAGGTTACTTAATCTGGACCCTTGATTTATGTGATGCATTATACCAATCCACGATCTAAATTGATTGGTTTTATTTTGGAAAAACTGCTCATTTCCTTCAATTTGTTTAAATACCCTTTAACCCTCTTTCTAAAAACCTTTCCGCTCTGAAATTCTCCTATCTTCTCTATTTTCTTGTTTGCAAATTCTCTCTATCTCTCTAATATTTGTGTTGAAGTTATGGATAATGATGCGATTAAGAAGATGCTCGAAAAGATGTATGCCGAGATGTGTGTTGACTACGATACAACACGGGTTCCAGAGATTCGAGAGATTCTAAATCTCCTCCAACATCATAATCTCTGAACCTTCATATCCATGACGCCACCCGACCACAAGACCCTGAACTACTATGCTTTCCAGTTTCTACTCAAAGCTCAGTTCAGTCCTAACACCATTGGTTCTCTTGTTGATGGTGAAACAGTAGTCTTATCCAAGGATGTTGCTGCTCAAATTTTTAATCTCTCTGCCTCTGGTGTTCAACCCCACACCTACAAAGAGGCTGATTATTTGACTACATTCAGAACAATGGCGAGGAGGAGCCAGCGGGATAAAACCACAAATCTGAAGAAAAATATGTTAAGGAGGAGGTTCAGATTTTTAATGGATGTGGTGACCAAGGTCATCCTTGCAGAGCAGAGGAGTTTGGATGCCCTAACCAAACTCCGCCTTAGTGTGGCTCGAACGATCTTAGATGAAGTTTCAGCAGATTGGGTAAGTGTGCTGTGGTTTCGCTTGGAGCAGGAGTCCAAGAGATGTGTTGCTGAAGTAGTGAAAGGTCAGCAAATGTACAAGTTGAAGTCAAAATGTTCTATGGCTACCAAAATTACCATAATCTTGAGGCATCTGTTGCCAGAGCACATGTGGGATGGCGAGTGGATTGTTGACTACAATCACACCAAGTTCCTTAGGGGAAGTAATCTCGATGTCATTGGACCTGCTGATTCAGATTCGATAGCTGACCCAGTACCAGTTGCTCAGGGTCCTTCTGCTGGTGTCAAGAAGAAGCAGAAGAGAAAGACTGCTGAGCCTGCTGCTAGGGTTGAGAGGAGAAAGAAGTCCAAGAGGGATGTTACACCTGTTCAAAGGAAATTGTCCTTTGATGAGGATGATGATGAGGATGATACTGCTCCTCTGAGCAGTTTGAAGAAGAAGTCTCCAGCTGCTACCTCATCAGCTGCAAAATCTACTCTGCTGGTAGATGAGCCAACTGATGAAGAAGAGGAACCAGCAGAGGAAGAGTCAGCAGAGACGACCAATTCAGAAGAAAAGACGGCTTCTGATTCTGGTGAAGAAGAGGAGGAATCAGAAGAGGAGGAGTCAGCAGAGCCATCAGTCGCTGAGATAGAAGTGATTCACTCCTCCGAGGAGGCACCATCAGCAGACTCACCTATCTCAGTCGATCCCATCAGGTCAGCTCATCCCACTCCCTCATCTGATCCCCCACATACTCTCTCACAAACGCCCTCATCCCATGACTCCCCGAAATCCTAAACTTCTTCACACTCTACCCCGGCTGATCCTTCACCATCACAACCCCAAACTGGCAATGAACCAGAGAAGATAGCTGTCTCTGGTGAGCCATCAGCTGAACACACACCATCTACCCAAGAACCCATAAACGTAGACAACCCCAACTCTCCCATTGAACTTGGCCAGCAAGCTAGACTATCCCACCTCCGATCCAAAGGGCCACTCGAACGTGGCATAGTCATTACTGCCCATGCTCATCTTGCCCTTTACATCCCTGAGATCACCAACTATCCAGCCCATCAGGATCTGCTGGCTGATGGCCTTGCACGGGAACAAGCAAGAGAAGGCCCAGTCACTTTCCTTATTGAGTTGTTGAAGGAGATGGGTGAAGCTACTTTTACCTACTGGGAGGAAATCTTAATGGATGCCTTGGAGGTTAAGGCTCTATCTCAGCTGACTACACCGGAAGAACTTCGCAAGGTTGCACGGGCTCTGCTGCTCAAGGATGGAGTGGCCTTGGATTGCCCAGAAACGGTGGAGTCAGAATTCATCCCTCCAGCAGAGAACTTTGAGATATGCCCAGCTGATCAGGTAACTCCTGATATTATAAATCAAATGAAGACTTATTTTGATGATCATATCAGGGAGGTCAAGGCGACTCTGCTGGCGGCCAAGACTGCTGCTCCCTCACTGATAGAAAAACATGTCCATCTAGTCCTGCTGGATCACAGGAACAAGTTAAGGGAAAGTCTTGAGGATGGTCTTTATGTCACAAGAAAGGAGCTATACTTCACTCGCAAGAGGTTTGAAGAGAAGGCTCAAGCCTTCACTGATGATGCCAAAGCTGCTTTCGCTGATGAGTATGAGAAGATCAGGTTACTTACTGGGAACATGGAGAGAGAATTAACTGAATGCAAGGATGGTCAAGCAGAGCTCAAAGCTGCTATTGAGAAGATTCCCACTTCACTTCCCTCTTCATCCGCCCTTGATGATATCAAAAAAGGGGAAGAGAAGAACTCAGCTGACATCGCTGCTCTACAAGCTGAGACTGCAAGCTTGAAAACTGAGATGGCCCTGATGAAGAATCTGCTTGTAGACAATAATGGCATTCTATCTGCCAGAATCCAGAATGTTGAGGATTATATTAATGAGAGGAAGATCGCCCAGCAGAAAACTCAAGAGCTGAGAGATCATAAGATAGCTGAAGCTATGCAGAGGCAAGAGGAGGCTGCTGAAGCTAGAGAAAAGCAGAAACAGGTTATGAACACTGAGCTTGATGAGAAGCTTGCTAAGGAATTGCAGCTTGCTGAGAAGGAAACTCCAGAACAGAGGAATAATAGACATGAAAGGGAAATGAATGATCAACTGGAAAGGAGATATCAGAGGAGGTTGAAGAAAGAAGGTAAACTACCTCAGTCCAGAATTAAGAAGGGTGGAAAGTATGTGAGAGATCCCAATGATCCTCTTGTGGATGGTCCGATAGAGATGTTCTGCAAAGATATGTCGTCTGATCAGGTTGACATGTGGAAGACAATAAAGGCAAGGGCCTTTATCCAATTCTATGTGCTCAAAGGAGAAGATACAAGGGGAGAAAGGGATAAGAATGTTGAGTTTAGAGCCTGGTTAGAGGAACACTTTCCAATCTTCTTCAAGGCTGTTTCTGAAATAATGCTCAGAGTGGATGTTCAGCCTGAATTACCTGAGTTGGAATACTTTCCCACGCCAACTGATGAGAGTGGTAATATCGACTGGGTAGAGATTAGGAAGATCTGGGTGCAGATGGCTACGTGCTTTCTCTTAACCCTCCCTGATACATCCGTCTCTACTCTGAAGGCTATTGAGAAGAGATTCCTTGACTGGATGCAGCTGCCTATGGACAACAGGAAATCCTTGGTTATGTAATAGGCCAGCTGAGTCAGCTGAGGTTAGGATCCTATTCTCCTTGTAACTCTTTCTCTGCTTAATGAAGTTTATGTTTTCGAGACAACTTCTTGTTGTCAGTTACTCTTTACTTTCTTTCTAAAAGATCTTATCTAAAGATCTTCTTTTCTGTCCTATGTTGATCTTGATTAATTATGCGTATGGTTTGAGATCACCTGAGTTGGTTTTGATATCATCAAAAAGGGGGAATTTGTTAAGATATTCTTGTTAGAAGTTTTGATGATATAATAAACCAATCAGCCTGTAATAGGACCAGCTGCACTTGTTAGTCAGCTGATGAATAGTTAGGATTAGATAGGTTTTAGTAAGGGGGAATTAAACCATGCTACCTAGAAGATCCGAAGCATTCATAGAGAAGAAGATCAACTAAGGCTTTGAAGACTTAGCAGGTTTCAGAAGACAGAAGACCTGAGCAGATGACACTAAGTAACTGGAAGCAGAACAGCAGAGGAGATAGATCAGCTGATGCAAGAAGATCAGCAGAAGAGCATGTCGCAGACAAGATGAGGATCAGATAAGCTAAGGACCAAAGCAGCAGACTAGGCCCAAAGATATCAGCTGAGGTGCAGACCATCAGACTAGCACATCAGCTGAGGTCCGAATACCAGCAGACCAGTACACTAGCTGAGAAGACAGATCAGCTGAGGTCTTGTGCTCAACCCAGATTCTACGGAATCACACAAGGGTTGACTTGCGATGAATGAAAGATTCCCAGAATAAAAGATCAATCAATCAAGGGGACAAACTTGATTGATTGGAGGTTCGCGAAGATTTCTGGGAATCAAGAAGGAGATTCAATCAATCTCAATGATTGATTGATTCCTAATTTATGGGATTTCAGATCTCTAGTCCTTCCAACGGCTAGTTGATTTGAACCTATAAATAAGAGTTCAAGTGAAGATTTCATGTTGTTCTACACGCGTTTAAGCTTGCCGAAACTCTGTCAAAATCTTCACTCGTGCTCAAAAACCCTTTACTCAATATTAATCCATTGTAAGCTTTGTAGAAGCTGTTAGAAGTCGATTGCTTTTAGCATAAGACTATTGTAAGAGAGTAGTACTCTCGAAGTGAGTGAGTGAGAAAGATAGTGGAGAGACCCACAAGTCCAGTTGGATCGTGGAGAGTGGAGTAGGACCTTTTGTCCGAACCACTATATATTCCTGTGTCTCGTGCTCTTTCTATTATGTTCCTTATCTGTGCACAAATCACTAAGAACGGTTTTCACAAAAAACATTTCCGCACTCAAAATACACAGCGCACAATTTTCAAAACCAGACTATCTCAAGTAGTCTGCTGTTTTTGAAATTAAGCTAATTTGGAAAAAGGTTTTGAAACCTATCAAGTCTATTCAACCCTCCCTTCTAGACTTGACTTAGTGTTTCTTTCCTCAAAACCTGCCTTTGGGACCAACAGAAGGCGAGGTTGGCCATGCACTATGCTTGTGCAGCTATGGCGGCTACTCAGCTTATCACCGATGATATTACAGCCGCTGATAAAGCTCGCCATGATGCTAAAGTCTTGGTCAACCTGCTAGGGGATGTGCGTAAGAAATCCGTCGAGGAGCTCGCCAGGATGGAGGCGAAAGCGAAAGCTTCCCTGGTAGCGGAGCAGAATGCTCTGAAGAAACTGGAGAAGGTTCAGGCTGATTTAATTGGAAAAAGACTGAACTTGAATTAGCTCGCCAGAAGGTCGCCTCCAGGGAAGAGGAGTTCGTCCGGATGCAGGATGAAGTGAACCTCGTCCGTGAGCAGAACCAGGGCAACTTGGCCGAGTGCTCGAAGTTGCACGAGGAGGTCGCTGCGAAGGCTTTGGAGATCGCCGAGCTTCGGGGCCAATCCGATGCTTCAATTTCACCAGAGGCCCTGGAGCTCGCCAAGCTGATCGCCACCGATCTCGGCTTCGTTCTCTGCTTCGCCAAGGTTATTCGTTCCTTCCAGTGGACACGGATGAACAAGGAGAGCGAGTGGGAGGCTCTTGTGTCCGAATTTGATGATTGTTTGGCGAAGGCCAAAATTCCAGAGGGCACAGAGCTAAACATTGGGGACCTCGCCGTATACGGGATTAACCTCGACTCAGCCCGGGAACATTTCAAGATTATACAAACATTTGAGATCCCGGTTGTTGAAGCTAAAGAGGAGGTCGCTGTGGGTGAAGAGCGAACTCCCCCACAATGGAGCAACTGTAGGAAGCTTGTGGGGATGCCATGCTCGACACCAGCCAGCTGGATACAGCGGCCTTACGGGGAACATCACAATATTGCCAAGGCTTTCTCCCCAAGGTCGCTAGGTTGCCGGTACAGAGGTCGCTAACCCTGAGGTCGCCAACCCCGAGGTCCCAGCCGATGCCACCGTAGCTCCGGAGGTAGCCCAATCCGACGCCCCTGCTTCTTAGTTTAGCTTCTTTTGTTTTCCTTAGCTTTTAGTAGTTTCTTTTTGTTAAAGTAGTTGTAGCTCGTCGGGCCCATATAGCTCGCCCAGAAGGAGCTCTTTTTGTAGTTTAAAGATGGTCAACTAGCCGACCTTTGTGGCTAGCCCAACTTCTTATACTTGAGTTTTTTCATGTATCTTTTTACTTGAAAGTTTCTCAAGTATTTTTTAATGGAATTCGATATTTTTTCTTCAACATGTTCATTTACATTTTGCGCACGTTATATCTTTAATTAGCTCATTTTTATATTTTTGGCACTTATTTGTTCGTCTTATTCTACTTTTGAGAAGCGAATCATTCGTTTTATGTCGCTTTGGACTACGAATCATACCATTATTTGATTAGTACAAATTATTCGTCTTATGCCACTTAGGGCCGCGAATTGCTCGTCTTAAACCATTTTATGTAGCGAGTTGTACTTTGTTTTAATTCACTTGGGCGATTGGGTTTCATGAACCTTGCCTTAGACGTTTTAACCGTCTTTTTCGTGAATTTTTCTAACTTAGGGCAGTAGGTTCTTAGTGATCCTTTAAGAAGGACACCTGTGCTAACCTTTGGGCACTTTGCCTTTGCCTTGAGCTTTTTAGATTATAACGTTTGGGACTTTGATCCTTGTGTATTAAGAAGCTTCGAACAGTTGATATTCTTGGAAAATTTCGACTTCATATAATAATGTAATTTACATAGGTTGCTATCAACACTTCGGATGCGAACCTTCGACTAGTCTATTACAAGTTGTGGTTCACCTTCCTCTACTGCGAACAGCTGGGTATACTCTGTTTTCTTTGAACTCTTTGAACCAGTGTGGGCACACGTTTGTACAATGAATCTATCATCTTGGCTTCGGAAGTCTGATTTGGTGGCACACACATGATCTTGGACAGACTCCTCAAGAAAATGTAGCAGCTTCTTCCCTAAAGGGCATATAAGCTTTCTTGAAAGCATTCACGGCTTGATGGGCTTCTTTTCATACTCCAACCCTTCCGTTGCTATTGATAGAATTTCTTTAGCTGTGCTGCACTCCACATATATGACGAGGCATTCCCTTCTGCGTCTTCAAGGTCGTATGTACCATTTGCCCAGGCTGCGGTAACTCGGAATGGTCCTTCCCAGTTTGGCCCGAATACACCTGGCGGGGTTGCTAGCTTCTTTCTTAGCACCAAATCCCCCATTTCGAACTTTCGATCTCGAACTTGGGAATTGTAGTACTTTTCTTCTCTCCGCTTGTAGGTGGCATTCTTCATCTCTGACGAAGCCCTAGTTTCTTCGAGCAATCTTTCTCTATTTCCAAAGCTCCATCGTTCTCCTTCTCATCATATCCTACCACCTTCCAAGTCTTGTTCTGGACTTCCACCGGCACTACTGCTTCTGTTCCGAAGGCCAAGGCAAATGGTGTTTCCCCAGTACTTGCTCGGTATGAAGTTCTGTACGACCATAGAACCTCTGGAAGTTCGTCTGCCCAGCTTTCTTTCTTATCTTCGAGGCGGATCTTCAGCACATGCTTCAATATTTTGTTCACTGCTTCTACTTGACCGTTCGACTGCGGATGGTACGGAGTTGAGTAGTGTTTCCTAATGTTCCATGAACTGCAAAATTCCCTCAACTTCTGACCGTCGAACTGCCTGCTGTTGTCCGTCACGATTTACTATGGAAGTCCTAATCGGCATATAAGATTTTTCCATATAAAGCCTATCATTCTTTCTTGTGTTACCGTCGTAAGGGCTTCGGCTTCAGCCCACTTAGTGTAATAATCCACTGCTACTACTGTGAACTTTACACAGCCCCTGCCAGGTGGGAATGGGCCGATCAAGTCGATACCCCATTTTGCAAAAGGCCATGGGCTGAAGTTCGATTTGAGTTGAGTAGCTGGGGACTGGATATTAGGTGCAAAAAGTTGACATCTTCGGCACCTTCGAGCGAAGCTAATGGAATCCTTCCTAAGAGTGGGCAAGTAGTACTCTTGTCTGATTGTTTTGTATGCCAAAGCTTGCCCCCCAGCGTGACTTCCACAAATTCCTTCGTGAATTTCTTTTAACACCTCAAACCCTTGCTTTTTAGATAAGCATTTGAGTAAGGGTAGAGAGAATCCACGTTTGAAAAGTTGGTCATCTACCGGCGTATATCTGGCTGCTTGCTTCACTAGCCGACTAGCTTCCCACGCATCTTCCGGGACCATCCTGTCCTTTAAATATTTTTGGATCGCAGTGCGCCAATCTTCACCATGTTCCTGCCCCCCACTCGAGGTCTGATTTACTTTATAATCAGACGTCGAGGGATTCATTAGCCTGGTGACGATGACCTCCGTCACGTCTGCTTCGCCATTGCTAATAGCTAGTCGTGCAAGTGCGTCAGCTTGTGTGTTTTCCAATCTTGGGATCTGGTTGATGTTTACTTGCTTGAACATTGAGATCAGACGTGCCACTATCTTCTGGTACATCATCATTTGCTGGTCTTTTGCTTCATACTCCCCCTGGACTTGGGATATTATTAGTTGGGAATCTCTGAAAATCTGAAGATTGGTTGCTCCCACAGCTAATGATAACCTAAGTCCGGCTATTAGTGCTTCGTACTCCGCCTCATTGTTGGTTGCTCTGAAGTCGAACCGGATTGCAGAGGTGAAGACTTGTCTGTCTGGGCTTATTAAAACTACACCGGCTCCTGCTGCTGTGCTAGTTGATGATCCATCGACGTAGAGGTGCCACAGTGCTATACGCCCCCTCGTCGGATCTTGCAGGAAAGTTAGCTCGACGATGAAATCGATGAGCGCTTGTCCCTTGATCGATGTTTGGGGTGCGTAGGTTATACCGTACTGGCTAACTTCTAGTGACCATTTCAACAAGCGTCCTGCAGTGTCTGGCCGGTGCAGTATTTACCGTAGTGGGAATGTTGTCAACACCTCTACTGGATGGTCGAAGAAGTAGGGCCACAATTTTCTAACACTCATCCCCAGTGCATAGGCTAGCATCTCCGTTGGGGTGTACCGCAACTCAGCTTCATGTAAGACTTGGCTTACATAGTACACTGGTAGGTGCGTTTTGCCTTCTTCTCGAACCAGGACGGAGCTAATGGCCACCTCCGATGCAGCTAGGTACAGGTACAACTTCTCACCAGGTACCGGCAATGATAATATTTGAGTGTTCGCTAGGTATGTTTCGATATCTTCAAAGGCCCTCGAATATTCACTCGTCCACCGAAAATCATCTTTGTGCCTTAGTCTATTAGCCTTTATTGCTTCGAAGAAGGGACGACTCCGGTCTCCGGATCTGGAGATGAACCGGTTCAAAGCTGCCAAACATTCGGTCAGCCTTTGAACCTTCTGCACTGAATCTGGCGCGCTCATTTCAATGATGCATTTGACCTGCGTCGGATTGACTTCTATTCCTCATTGTCTCACCATATTCCCCAGGAACTTTCCTGAATGTACGCTGAAGCTGCTCTTCTTTGGGTTTAACTTCATATTATACTGGTAATATGTCGAAAGTTTGTTTTAGGTGGTCGAGGTGATCCTTCTTTTGCAAACTTTTGACAACTATGTCGTCCACGTACACCTCCATCGTGTGCCCAATGTGTTGGTCAAACATCTTGGTCACCAACCTTTGGTAGGTAGCTCCGGCGTTGATAAGTCTGAACGGCATCCTTTCCCAACAGTACATGTTCTTGTTGGTGTAGAACGCAGTATGTTCCTGGTCATCTGGGTGCATTGCTATCTGGTAATAGCCTACAAAGGCATCCATGAACATCATCATTTCGTGGCCTGCAATGATATCTACAAGTTGGTCAATGTGGGGCAGTGGGAAGTTATCTTTTGGGCACGCCTTGTTTAGGTCCGTGAAGTCGATGCACAACCTCCACGTTCCGTTAGGTTTCTTCACCAGGACTGGGTTTGCTACCCACTGCGGGCACAAGGCCTCCATGATCAACTTTTTGTCCAACAATTTCTTGACTTTTGTGGTTAGTGCTTGATACTTGTCTGGTCCGTACTTCCTTCGCTTTTGGCAGACAGGTCTCCTCGTCGGATCTATGTTGAGCAGGTGACATGCGTGCTCCAACGGGATTCCCGTCATGTCTTCGTGGGACCAGGCAAACACATCTAGGTTGGACATGAGGAAAACCTCCATCTTCAACCGGTACAGTTCTGGCAACTCGGAACCTATAAAAAGTTCCAAGTCCCTTTCCAGGTCCACCAGGATCGCCGTCAATTCTTCTATGGGAGTGGCTTTTCTCTTCTGGCTCTTCCACCTTGGGTCCTTCAGGAACTCCTCCAGATTCTCCTTCATCTCCGGTTCATGGTCTATTCGTGGTTCAAGGTCTTTGCCACCTTCACCGGCTTTGGCAGGTTCATTAACCTTTTCTGCTTCCTGAGGTGTTGGATTTGATGGCCCTCCAACCTGGGGAACTTGATCCACCTCCATTGGCACTGGTTCTTGATCTTCCATAGGTTCTCTGCCTTGAACGTCATCGACCATTTCCATAGGCGTAGGTTGTAATTTTTGCGCAGGTTCTTGCACTTGGCCAGTTTGGGCTTCTTCCATTTCTTCCATGGGTGCCGGTTGTGTATCCTGCGCAGGTTCTGGTACTTGGTTAATTTCAACCATTGATTACGGCAGGTCACCTACCTCCATCAACTCAGTTTCGGTTGAGATGATGTCTAGGATGTTTGGCTCATCTGCCGGAATCTGTACATCTTCTTCAAGGATATGAATCTGCGTTGCAGCTTTTTTAACGTGGCCATCTTTGATCTGAAGCAAACATTCCCTTACCTTTTTCTGATCGCCTTTATATGTCCCGGTACCTTTAGGAGTTGGAAATTTGAGACAATAGTAGTAGGTCGAACACGCCGCTTTGAATTCATTAATAAAGGGGCGGCCAAGGAACCTGTTGTAGGTAGACTGCTGGTTGACAATAAGAAAATCTACTAACCTAGTTAGTCTCCTCTCAGGGTCCTCGACCGATACAAGTTGGACGCTCAACCTAATCTGGCCTACGGGGACGGTTACAGCTTCTCCGAACCCCACTATCCTAGCATTACTAGGTTCTATATACTACTCAAAATCACCTAAGGCATCTAAGGTGGATTTGAAAAGGATGTTGGTGAATGCACCGGTGTCCACAAGCAGCCTGTGAACTCGGACGTTCATGATATTGGCGTTTATCACCAATGAGTCGTTGTGGGGATTCAGAATCCCCTCCAAGTCCACCGAAGAGAATGTCAGCTCGGCTGTGGGTTGAGCGGCGGGCTTGGAACTGGAGCTGCCTCCTTGAACCTGGTTTATGGCCCGAACTTCGGCCTTCCTCTGTCTTTTGGAGATGGAGGATCTACCATCTTGGAGACCTCCGGCAGCTCCAATTACTTCTTCGAGAACCAGGAGTTCCCGTGTTGGCTCTTGATCCTGCTGAGGTTGGGGAGGTGCCCTACGTCTGTGTTGAGGTCCACGTCGGTCCTCGTCCTCCTCTTCATCATCAGAGACCTCCCTCCTCTCTATCCTGATTCTCTTTGCTGGTGCCTTTTTCATGAACTCGGCCAGCTTTCCATCCTCGTAGAATTTCCATAATTGCTTGAGGAGGTCACGACATTCGCTGATAAAGTGGCCGATCGACTGGTGGTAGGCACAAAACTTATTGGAGTTGAGTGTTGTGCGGTCTTGACAAATCCTCCTAGGTTCGTTCAACATAGCCTTGTCCTTGACCACAGCAAAGACATGGTCGACGGAGACGGTAAGTACTTGGATGAGTTTTTCCTTGAACTCGTCTCCGTCATCAAACGCCTTCAAGTTCCGGGGAGCTTTGTAGGTGCCCTCGGACTTCTTCCCATGTGGTTTCTTCTCCTCGGAGGCACCGACCTCCTTCATCAAGGCCTCTTGCATGGCCACGTACACCCCAGCTTTATGTCTAAATTTGGTGTAGGTGTTCGGGTATTCAAGATGCATTTCTTTCCAGAGTTCGGTGCCCTTCTTGAGTCCGGCCATTACCGCAATAATCTTTGTGTCCTCACTTACCGGCTCACCTTCCAGCAGTATCTTGTCGAACCTTTCCAAGTACTGCTTGTCAGTCTCATTCTCGTCTTGATGGATGTTGGTGAGCCTGTACTTCTGGGTCAAGTAAGATCCAAATCCAGAAAAATGGGCCAAGAACTCCCGCGTGAGTTGGCCGAATGATTGAATTGACCCCGGGGCGAGAGATGAGAACCATCGATGAGCTCGAACCCCGAGGGTCAGCGGGAAGTTTCGGTATTGAGTTGCGTCGGTGGCACCCACTGAAATCATGTAGTCCGCATATTTAGCCAGATGGACCTTCGGGTTGGATTCGCCCTCGTATGCGGACATCACCGGGAATTGGATCTTCTTTTGAACCGGTGCTTTTAATATTGCGGGCGCCAATGGAGATGCCGGGAGAGTGGTGGCATCAGGTCCGCCAGCTTTAGCAGCTACTTACATTTGTAGTTGTTCGACAGTCTTCTTTAATGTGGCCAACTCGTCATCATGAGCCACCTCCTGTGGAGGCTGTTCAAAGGCCGTGCGCCTCGTGGACACACGTCCCTACAGTCCCTCGCTCTTGGGTGGCCCTTCCGTGACGGGCTGGAATTGACGGCCTCCATTGGGACTAAGTCTGTCGGCTGCCGGCCGTCTTAGGCGATCATGAGCGGACCTACGAGACGGTAGGTCCGATTCTCCCCTCCGGGATGAAGCAGGGGCAGGTGCACGTTCCGCTTCTCTTTCTCTGGGCCCCAACCTTCCCCGGAGGACCTCCCTTTCCCGAGATTGGTGGGTGGCAGATGCCCCTGTGTAGGCAGTAGCTCGCTCGTCCTGCGAACCTAGTCTATCAGCCACCTTGGCCTTTCCGGCCCATTCCTGATATTGATGATCTCACGCGGAGCTCGCCTCTTGCTCAGCAGGAAGCTCGCTGGCTTGTCCCCGGGTTTGCGTGGCCTGAGTCCTCCTATTTGTATGTCCCCGAGTTTCATTATCAGGAGTTCACCGGGGTACTAGGGCGAGCTCGCCCTGTTGTCTTTGCTGCAACCTTTGCAGGGCAGTAATCGTGCGCTGAAGCTCGTCGGGGTTATTGGCGAGGTCCCTTAGAGCCGGGTTCACTTCGTCCTGAGCCGCTGTAGCTCGCGGGGCGTCGTTCTTCTAGGGAGCTCGGCGTGAGGTTTCCCCATCGCGTCCCTTCCACCTTCTCGTGGTTGCTGAAGTTTGTTCCTTAGACATGGTTCAGTTTTAAGACGAAGGTCGTCAAGGTCAGCGGTCTTCAGTATAGGTAATTCGTCCAAAATCCGTTCTAGCCTTGCATGCAAACAAATTGTCTAGAATTTGGTTTATTTGTTCACACACACGCGTTTTTAGGGTCTTTTTGTTATATATTCAATCCTAAAATCTGGTGATTCAAACCGGAAACTGGAAGTTGAAGTGTATCTTCAAAGTGTTCTTGGTTATTGTCAAGAACACATGCAAATCTTCAAATAAATCTCACTTTTGCTCTCAGATTTTTTCAGAATCGGAGGTTCAGAAACCCTCCTTCTAGCGCCAAATTGTTGGTAGAATTTGTTAATGGAAGATTAATGGTTGTTTATGTGCTTAAATCTACCAAACAATAACAAAGATTTAATAATCTTGTTCTTAAGGATTGAATATAGAGAGAAAAAGTGGAGAGCTTTAGTGAGAGAAAGTATGTGTGTATTATGAAACTTAGAGAGAGAAAGATAAAATGGAGACATATTTATAGGTTTGCATGTGTGGGGTGGCACCTTGTGAGCCTACTTGGCTTTAGGTGTCGACAAGTGTCCTTGACACTTGTCCTTTACTCACTACTCATGCTACCCTTATTAAGCCTCAACCTACTACACTTCTATTTGCTATTTACACAATCGACATCTATGTCCTAGATCTAGGCGAGCTTTGGGGCGAGCTCCATTGCATTGTGTTGTTCTGGAGTAATGTGGAGGTGAACACTTGCTTGGTCTCTCTGGAGATGGGCGTGCTACCCTCATAATGGGTAAGCTCACCTGCGAGCTTCTCTCTTTTGGGCTTGGTTGGTCATCTGACCTGGGCCCTTGGAAGTCTAGGCGAGGTTCTATCCTGTTTTACCGAGCTTCCCCATGTTGACTCTAGTCAAAGATGATGACGTTGCTTCTACACATGTTGGCGACCTTCTTGGACTTGGTTAATTAATCTCGTGATTAGTCTTGGGTAGTTCGCCTATCAACAATGTTGTTAGTTTACATATATATTTTTTTTATAGAATAAATATTTTTTATATAATATAAGAGCAAAATATTTGTTACTATAAGAACAAATATTAATTTTTCACAAATATTTATTTATTCTTATAGAAATAATTATTTTTCATATAATAACACATATAAATTAGTACAAAGTGTGCTACTACATGAATCAATATATCTAAATTTAAAAGGATGATGATTAAATTAAAAACACATATTTATTCTTATAGTAACACACATTTTATCCTTACAGTAACATGCATTTGTCCATATAGTAATACAAACTGGGGGAGCAGTTGTATTTTACTATTAGAGTAAAAGTGTGTTACTGTAAGATGAAAATGTGTTAATATATATAAAATATTTATTTGTCCTTAGAAAAATATATATTGTACTTTATATAACATATGTAAGGTATTAAAAGATATAATAGTACATTGAGAACATATTATCAACATAAATCAATAAAAAGAATAAAAAAATAAATTAAATAAAACACATATTTATTTTTGCAAAAATACATATTTTCCTTAAGGGTAGTTACATATAAGGACACTTGTTTCAAATCATTACAACTAGGGGCAAATGCCCCAAAATCTATAAGAGTATTTTTGTTTTGGGACTAGCACGGATGGACGTAGGACTTTGCGATCACGCTCTATACGAGTTTGGGATGTAACATCCGGATTTCACATCTCAAACTCAATCCACACCTAAAAATATCTATTAAACCTATTATTACTCTTTCCAACAACACTCATAAAATACCTATTATATCTATTATTATACTTATAAAATCAATCATTATCACACTTTGATTTGACATAAAGTAACATCCTACCCTACTAAAATCTCAAAACAAACACACACTTTTACTATTCATCAAGGTTTTCACATCTCAGGATTTCAAAGTCATGACATGACTTGCTACGACTCCTTAAATCCCAAAACAAACATACCCTAAAGAAAAGTGTCTGAAAAGGTACATTT
The DNA here is from genome assembly GCA_026898435.1 of Prunella vulgaris. NCBI lineage: Eukaryota > Viridiplantae > Streptophyta > Magnoliopsida > Lamiales > Lamiaceae > Prunella > Prunella vulgaris. The sequence goes on from JAPKLY010000311.1 coordinate 176,080, forward strand.
GTACATTATTCATGTATTTTTTTATACTGTTCACAACTGTAGCAAATATTTTGTCTGGTCAAAATTTTTCTGGTGAGTCGTGACAATACTTTTGAGTATGCATCAGTACTTTCGAGATTTTTTCTATACTTTATATGTCATTGTTCCGCTTTCCGATGGACATTTTTTCGGCGACACAACAATATTTTTGCATTATTTACAATACTTTAGTGTTAATAGCAATACTATTGAATAGTTCACAATACTATTTACAATACTATATTTTAGTGTATTTTTACAATACTTTAGTAAATTATAACTTCACTGATGAACAAAAAATACTGAGCTCAACAACAAAAATCATTCCATAAACCCATAAATCCATTACATATGATTACACCCAGAAAAATTTCATCTCCTACACCCAGAAAAATTTCACCTCTCTACGGAGGAACTGAGAAAATTTTCCCACATATAACATAAAACACTTAAAATTAAAGTCTGCAATTTTTTCAACATAAAACAAACATAATGAACGTAAAAAATAAAAAATGACACTCAAAATTTGTATTCAATCATCCCAACTATACATGCATAAACCTTAGAATTGACAATTAAGAAACTACACAAATTCATATATGAATGAATTTACAATCGCCGAATCAACTCAATCATCACATCACAAGTTATTAATGTAACTAAAATACCATACCTTTAAAAAAAATTCAATATCAATGTATCGGTATAGAAGTATAGGTACTAGATATGATCGACGACAAAACCATAGCTATTAATTATTATACAATGGCCAGCTGGTAGTGTTCTGCATGAAATTTGCAGTTTGTGTGAATTTCGAAAAAAAATATTCAGATTTGACCCGATCCAGTTTAGATCCGCAAATTTTTCAAAAATAAATAATTGTAAGGTAGAATATTTTATGCACATGTTGCTCTTTCTCATTTTCTCTCAAAAAACTATATGAAATTCTTGATAAGTGTGTATTTATATTTCCACATTATTAGCATTTTAGAACTCGATCTTAAAATTTAAAATGAAATTGGCCAAAATTATTAAGAAAAATATGATAAAAAAGAACACACACATAAATTTAATGGGGTCCCATAAAAATGTATGAACTACATCCAGAAGACAAAGATTGAAACGAATTATAGATTAATTGTTGGTTGTTCTTTTAAAGGAAGTATATATATTTCTCCAACGAAGTAGGCCTGAAAATATGCCTAAACAAGAAACCACAACCCAACATAAGAAACCCTCTTGTTGGACCAATCGAAGCATCAAATTCAAGGTATTCAATCAATCCCAACTTAAAATTGAATAACTAGGTCAAAATATAATTTATTTTCAGCGTTTATGTTGTACATTAGAAATGTAAATTCATTAACAACATCAATTTTTAATTCAGTGGATAATGGTCTTTTTTCCAATGTGAGAGATCCACGGTTTGACTCATCAAAAACTTTTTAATGAATAAACTCGATTATAGTAAAATGTTATACTCCCACCGTCCCAGGGGTATTTGCACCCCTGGGATGGCACACGGTTTAAGGAAAATATATTTTTTAAATAAAGTAGTGGTGTATAGGTAAATGTGTGGAAAGTTTTGTGAGTGTGCACGCAAATCGATATTTCCCTTTTAAGTAGTGTGCAAATTGATTTGGGATAATCCAAAATGGAAAGTGTGCAAATTGATCTGGGACGGAGGGAGTTCTAATTTTAACTAAAAAAATTACAGTAGATATGATTAAGAGACTACACACACGTTAACTAAAAAATGGACTAGCTAAGTGAAACGTTACATTATGCGTGATTAAAACGTTATACTAACTTTATAGTAATTAGTTACACTACTATTTTTACATTCCATCAAGTCTCAACTATATATTTTCTTTAATATTTCATCGAACACCATGTGTATAAACGGTGCTCTGCTTTTTGTCTCTCTCAAACAAAGATATACTCATTTAACTTCTATAAGAAATCAATACATGCACCATAAGAAATATACACATAGCTAGGTAACTAAGATTTATATATACAGTAAAAATGAGAGGGCTAATTGTTGAAGCTGAAATTAACCTTCAAATCAATTTTTAAATGGCATAATTTCTCTCAATTAAACAATCTTCAACAAAAAAAGCATTATATATATATAATGAAAAAAATATAAAATAACCAACCAACCTGACTGCATAATATATATCCTAGGCCGGCGGTAAACTCGTGTCCTTTTCCTTATCCTTGGCCTTGCATGCGGTCGAGCAATGATTTTTTATTTTTATCAAGAAGAAGCTTCGTGATGTCGACGATCTTGGAGCCGTGAGTGTCAATGTTAACGGTAAAGTCAATTCTAATTTTAAAAAAATAAATAGAGAAGAAATTAAGATAGATCTCTAAAACCAGGAGAAGAATTTTTTTTTAAAAAGATGGCCCGCATATGAATCATGACGGGTCGGGTTGCCTTGACCCATATAAGTGATGCATAAAACTTACAAAATGTGTTATAATAACATCAAATATATATATATATATACAAACAACTTCTCTGCTAGCTTCTGAAAATTGCTTCCCCTCCCCCACACAACATGACAGCTTGTATCATATCATATAGCAAAGTTTAACAATGTTCAAACTTGTTATGCGGAACCGATTTAGGCTATTAATTAATAATGTTAGGGGGCGCTTGTTTCAAATTCTTCAATGGTAATAGGAATGAAATTCCATTTTCCTTTTTTACCCTACATATGTTGAATGTATGTTTGCATTTATGGTAGTTATATCAATAGTATTGTGCTCCAATTTTGGAAAAAGTGGACAAAAAAGAAATATGTTGGTTGTGGTATGGGGGATTGATTGAGGAGGATGATTACAAGGTGAAGGGGGGTAATCAAATGGAGGTGTTGATTACCTTATTTAGGAGGAAAAACAATGTTATGCACCTCATTTGATCTCATTAGCTACTATAATTACTATAATTATATCTCAATTCCCATTACCATTGAAAGATTTCCATACCAAGCGCCCCCTTAATTTTCTTCTCTCATGATGAATTTGATCATTGGTTAAACATATATAATTAGAGGCCGGCTTAAACTATCACATGGTAATTCTCATATACTCTTTTTTTCCAAACATATAAATTTTCACCTTTTCACTTGAACCCCTTCTTTTTTTGCAAGCCTCAGTGATATTAGATTTTTCATTATAAATGGATGTATCTAACAATTGGAGAAAAATGGTTTTATGGTAAATGTTTAATTGGTAATGTTTGACCAATTAAATATGGGCGTTAAAGTTACTTTCGTGGAAATTAATTGGTTCAAGTGTGTACTACTCATGGAGTAGATGAAGTTAGTATACTCATACTCACAAAACCAATTTTCGGTAAGTGAGAAATTGAGTTGGAAATCAAGTGATTACAATTAGAATTTTGAGTAGAAGAGAATTAATTAATTAAATTAATTCTCTAATCCCACATTAGAAAAAGAGAATATTAATATAATATTAGTAAGAATTCAATGAAGTTTATCAAATTATAACTGATTGATTGACAATCAAAATTACTACACTTCGCGCTGAGCCTGAGCACGTGGACTTGGTCTTGATTCTTGACAATTGGACTTTGGATAGACTTTGATTGGCCTTTGGGCCTTGGCCTAACAACCATTTAATTATTTAGTATCCAAAAGTTTGTGGGCGGGTCTGACTCAGTACCGAAAGTTTAAATTCATTGAATACGAGTGTTGACTCGGTGATGATACAACATCGAAGTAAACATTCAATGAATGTTAATGCCGACTCAGAGATGACTCAAAATTGAGTGATATATACAACCTAATTAAGGAATATCGTGATTGGTCAAAAGCTGACCATTACCATAAAGTTTGCTCTATCGTTATGGAAACATTAAAAGATGTTATGAAAATGTTTGACATTTGCATCGTTATTATGGTAATGTTGAAATTGATCTGATGGATTGATTACCATCAATCCTATTGGATTTTTAGGAAACGTAATCAACTGATACGTTCTTTCCCCAGATATGAGTGGTGGTTCACTTATAAATAGGTGTCATGCATTCTTCAAAACCCACGAATTTCTAAACTCTCTACTCACCTCTAGTCCTCTGCATATAGTGACTAAGCATACTGTCCAGTTTGAAAGTGCTAACCACATATTAAATAAAATTACACACAAGTGTAAGGACAAAACTCCTTATGAATCGTGGACAGCGCGGAAACCATCGTATAAATACCTCAAAGTGTGGGGGTGTTTAACAAAACTAGAAGTGTCACTAAACAAACAAATTAATATCGGACCTAAAATAGTAAATTGTATATTTGTAGGGTATGCATTAAATAGTAGTGCTTATCGATTTCTGATTCACAAATCAAAAGTTCCTGATATGACAAAAGACACACTCATAGAATCGAGAAACAGAGTATTTTTTGAAAATATCTTTCCTCGCAAAACTAAGGAAGATGAGATTACAACCCAAAGACCTTGGCAAGAGGAGGTTGAAGATGAAGCTGATCCATCTACTCAAGAAAATGAAGAGGTGAGACATAGTAAGTGGGCAAAGATAGCTAAAATATTTGGTCCTGACTTCTTTACTAATATTTTGGAGGATGAACCAAAGAATATCAAAGATGCTCTTTCAAGACCAGATGCCCCACTCTGGCAGTAGGTGACAAACAGTGAAATTGACTCCATAATGCAAAATCATACATGGAAACTAGTTGATCTCCCACAATGTTGCAAGACCTTAAGATGTAAGTGGATCTTTAAAAGAAAATACAAACAAGTTGTGTCAATTGATAAATATAAAGCACGTTTAATCACAAAATGGTTCAAATAAATCGAATGCTATGATTTCTTTGATACCTATTCTCTAGTAACAAGAATTACATCCATTCGAGTGTTAATCGTGATTGTATCTTTGTACAATCTCGAGATTCACCAAATGGATGTTAAGACTGCATTTCTTGATGGTGAGATAGATACATAAATTTACATGGATCAACCTGAATGATTTGTTGCACTTGAGAATGGTGTGAAAATTACTCGAATTTCAAGTGTTTTATTTGCCTATTTTAAAGGGAATTCTTGCAATTATTTACATTAATTAGATTATTTGTGCATAATTGTAAAATTATTCAGTGAGTTACAATTTTATAATATTGGGATGAATTTTGAATTGAATTGATAAATTGCGAATTAGTCTCAATTGTAATGTTAGTACTCATTGAATTCATGTTGAGGCTTATTTGATTAATTAGTGCAGGTTTGGAAAGGAATCCTTTAAATGAAGACCAAGAAACGTGGTCTGTGGGACCACCCCTCTGCAATTTTTGTTTGCATCCACAATTGAAAGCAGTACCACATCTCAAATGCACCTACCTGTTCCGTCTCAAGCCTCTTCGCACCGGGAATCACAACACCAACTCACTGCTTCACCTCTGCCTTCGCCGGATTTCGAACCATAGACGCGCCTCGGCTCAACTCTGTTCACAGCTTCGTCGACGGCGTCCTCCACACCTAGCCAGAAAATACCTCAGCAATCGAAGCTTCACAGCCGCAAACCGCTCGGGAATCTACACCAATCGACGACGCCTTGCCGCCGGAATTCCAGTCGCACAGCCGCCGTCCGTAGCAAAATCCGATGGAAATAACACCGCCGCACCACCAATACCATCCGTCTGCAACAACTCAACACTCGCCGCCTACCTTGTTAGGATATTCTTGTTAGATGTTTTGATGATATGATAAACCAATCAGCATGTAATAGGACCAGCTGAACATGTTAGTCGGCTGATGATTAGTTAGGATTAGATAGGTTTTAGTAAGGGGGAATCAACCTTGCTGCCTAGAAGATCCGAAGCTTTCGTAGAGAAGAAGACCAGCTAAGGCCTTGAGACTTAGCCGTTTTTAGAAGACAGAAGACTTGAGCAGCTGACACTGGTTATCTGAAGCAGAACATCAGAAGAGTCAGATCAGCTGATATAAGAATATCAGTTGAGCACGTCGCAAACAAGACAAGGACCAAGGACCTTATTCCAGAGCAAAGTTCAAGATACCAGCTGAGGTGCACCAGCAGACTTGCACATCAGCTGAGGTCAAAGTTATCAGCAGAGGTGCACCAGCAGACTTGCACATCAGCTGAGGTCCCAGTATCAACAGACCGATACACCAGCTGAGAAGACAGATCAGCTGAGGTCTTGTGCTCCTCTACGGAATCACATTAAGGGTTAACTTGAGACAAAGAGGAGATTCCCAAAATAGAAGATCAATCAATCAAGGGGACAAACTTGATTGATTGGAGGATCGCGAAGATTTCCGGGAATCAAGAAGGAGATTCAATCAATCTAAATGATTGATTGATTCCCAAATTATAGGATTTCAGATCCCTAGTCTATCCCAACGGCTAGTTGATTTGGACCTATAAATAAGAGTTTCAGTGAAGATTTCATTAATCGATTCACACGCATTTAAATCTTGCCGAAACTCTGTTAAAATCTTCACTCGCACTCAATCCCTTCTTTCATATTAATTCTTTGTAAGCTTTGTAGAAGCTGTAAAAAGTAGATTACTTTTCAACATAGACATTTTGTAAGAGAGTAGTACTCTCAACGTTAGTGACTGAGTGAGTGAGAAGATAGTGGAGAGACGCACAAGTCCAGTTGGATTGTGGAGAGTGGAGTAGGACCTTTTGTCCGAACCACTATAAATCTTTGTGTCTCGTGTTCTTTCTTTTCTGTTCTTTATTTGTGGACTAATCACTAAACAGGTTTTCATTAAAACGTTTCCGCACTCATACACAACGCACATTTTCAAAACCAGACTGTCTCAAATAGTCTACTATTTTTTAAAATAAGCCTACAATTGGAAAAAAAAGGTTTTGAAACTCATCAAGTCTATTCAACCCCCCCTTCTAGACTTGACTCAGTGTTTCTAACTCTAAAACCTGTCTTTGGGACCAACATACCTCTTCACCAGAATCTGCACACGCACAACTACTTCCGCCCAGAAATCGCGTTGCAGCCACGAATCTCCTCTACTAACCTCTGAATCACGCAACCTCCGCTGCTGCTCAGCCACCGTTCGTCCTCTGGTTTGAAGCTCTCCTCCGTCGCACACCAGCTCGTCGCCGGAGTCGTCCATTGTTCTGAAACACCTCTGCTCTTGTTTGTTATCGCACCGTCGCGCCGCCACTGTTGGGTCACCCTCCCTTCGCAACACGTCTCACGGTTCAGTTCCGGAACTGGGTTCAGGCCACCCGCCTAGGTGGACTCATCACCGGTGTTGAGAGAACGGTGCACAAGGCCCGTTGGAAGAGGCTGCACTCCTCACCACACACTACCGCGCTCCAACGGCACTACAGGATTTCAAATTCCATCCACATCTGCAAAGGGGGCAGCTTGTGGCTTTTATAGGAGGCGTCCAATCTGCCTTAGGGTTGGAAACAGGGATGGGCCTCATTCACAAAATGGGCCAAAACCCATTGGGCCCAAGCCCAACATTCTCCGCATTTTTGGCCATTCCCATCAACACCGGAATCCAACGGGTTTTCATCATCACCCCACACGCACATGCACACACAAGCACACACACAAAGGCGTACCAAAGACCTGCACAAACACAAAGTTAGTACACAAGACCTGCAAAAAACACAAAGTTAGTCCAGGTGATAACATAAAGGACACAAAGTCACACACATTCATGCAATTGACACAAAGTAATAAAACATGAAGCCACAAAGATAAGAATCACAAAGATCCAAATCACACAAACCTAGTCACAAAGTCCTATGCTCCACCTCAAATGGAACAATCTAGACACAGAGTCATATAAACAGAGTACACAAAGACTCAAATACCACAAAGGCCGTCGCTCCACCTCACTAAGAGCAACAAAGACACAAGGTCAAATACCACTAAGCAACAGAGGCACACAGACTCTAAGCTACAATGATAAAATTAACAAACCACAAAGGCATACAAGACCACAAAGGCACGCAATCCACATAGGACAAGACCACAAAGGCATAGCACACAAACCACACAAAGAGTTAAGTGCATACAATCCACAAATGGACAAGACCACAAAGGCATGCAACCCACAAAGGACAAAACCACAAAGGCAAACAATCCACAAAGGATAAACCACAAAGGTATGCAATCCACAAAGGATAAAACCACAAAGGCATGCAAGACCACAAAGGCACACAATCCACAAAGGATAGACCACAAAGGCAAGCAATCCACAAAGGCAAGCAATCCACAAAGGATAGACCACAAAGGCATGCAATCCACAAAGGACAAGACCACAAAGGCAAACAATCCACAAAGGACATACAAGCCACAAAGGCAAACAAACCACAAAGGCATAGAACACAAACCACACAAAGAGTTAAGTGCTCATAAACACATAAAGGTTTAAAACACATCAGCTAATTGCTCCTCACAAGAAGCCACATTAGCACATTCATCCTTTTGATTTTTCCTAGGCTTAGAGCACTCCCTAATAAAGTGACCGGTGTCACCACAATTAAAGCACCTTCTAACCTTAGGCTTTCTAGCATGCTTATCCATATTCCTCCCCCTAACATGCATAACCTCCCCCGAGCCATTACCACCCCCATTTTGTTTCAAGTCCATCTCCTTGCTCTTTAAGCCATTGACCACAGTCTCCAGAGTAACATTGTCCCTACCATACTTAATAGCAGACTTCACATCACAATAAGAATCAGGTATAGCATTTAGCAAGACAATAGGGGTGTAATCATCGATATGCTTATCTCCAGTTTGCTTAATGTCCTGAATTAACATAGTGAACACATCTAAGTTCTCATCAATGTCCTTACTGAGATCAAGTTTAAACCTAAAAAACTTTTCAAGCAAGAACAACTTGTTAGGCAAAGAGGTTTCATTATAAAGCTCTTCAAGCTTATCCCACAAATCTTTAGCCAACTCAAAAGTTCCTACCTTTCTAAGCACAGTATCAGACAGATTCAAGACAATAGCAGACAAAGCAAGTTCATTCAACTCAGATTTCTTATCTTCAGACATGTCAGGGGGGTACGAGCTATCAACAGCTTTGAAAACACGTTGTTGTATCAAAATACACTTCATTTTTTGTTTCCAAATGCTAAAATCAGCTTTGCCATTAAAGGGGGCAAGAACATACACATCGGATTGAGCAGCCATATCACAAAATCACAAAGGAGAAACTTTGCAAACACAAAGATGCAAAAAAGAGATTTAACACACAGCGGAAGCACCACACAAGGCACAAGATAAAGACCACGGAGCACAACAAACAAGCACGAAAGCGAGCACGTACAACCAGCAGCTAGAACCGCGACAAGCAGTAATCTACAAAAGCAGTAAATAGAAGAGTTACAGCCGCTTTACCAAAGCGAGGCCCTAAGTAAGGGCCTCAAAACGCCCAAAAGACAGCAACACACTCCCGAGAAATGCAACCCACAGATATGCAATCTCTAGGACAAACCTAACTCAACTACTCACCTTCACTGCAACTCGCAAGCTTGTCAGCAACTCAAGGTAAATTATAAAATTAAACAAATACTAATTTGCAAATTTAACAAAATAGACAGAGAGGTAGAATAATTCTAAAAATTTACCAAACCCAAAGTCACAATTTAAATCACATACAAACAGTAAAATAGCCACAAGGAGGAAACCCTTACCTACCTTACCTGACTTACCTTTCTGCCGGGGACGGCGGTGAACAGGACGCAGGCGGCAAGCGATGGAGGACAGGCTGCCTATCGCAGCAGCAGCAGCGGCGCACAGCAGCTCACGGACAGCAGCGACTATGACTCCAGGCGCACAGTAGGGCTCCGACGGACGGTGGATGGACGGCCTCCAGGCGTGGGGGCTTCAGGCGGCACGACTCTAGGCACGACGCGCTGCTCCGGTGGACGGCGCACAGCGGCTGAAGAAACAGGGAGGGGGACGCGCTTCAGGAGCTCCAGCACAACGGCGCAGCTCCAAGCGACTCAGGTGACGTGACTCCAGACGGAAGGTCGCGACTCCACAGACCCAACCCAGCTCCATAGGGGGCGTGTCTAAGGCCCACATGAATGACTCCGACAGCAGCGGCACTCGGACGAGAACAACACCCACGAACCCAGTCCTAAATAGCCCAAACAGAGACAACGAAGGGACTCATGGCTCTGATACCACTGTTGGGACACCCTCCCTTCGCAAAACGTCTGACGGTTCGATTCCGGAATTGGGTTCAGGCCACCCGCCTAGGTGGACTCATCACCGGTGTTGAGAGAACGGCGGCCAAGGCCCATCGGAAGAGGCTGCACTCCTCTCCACACATTACCGTGCTCCAACGACACTACAGGATTTCAAATTCCATCCGCATCTGCAAATGGGGCAGCTTGTGGCTTTTATAGGAGGCGTCCAATCTGCCTTAGGGTTGGAAACAGGGATGGGCCTCATCCACCAAATGGGCCAAAACCTATTAGGCCCAAGCCCAACAGCCACTGCACGGAATCGATGCCGCCTTCGCTGTCATACAACCTACCTCTGTCAATTTCTCGATATCGAGAACACAACTCAATCGCCGCCAGAAACCGTCGCAAATCCGCCTTGCACCTCTTCCTCCGAACCGCTTCCTACCTTGCTAGAAATTTGGAAGAAGGTATTTGGGCCTTATTTAAATTTGTTAAGCCCAAGCCCATTTGGCAATTACAAGGGACATTTTTACTTATAAAATGGGAATATCAACGAGAGAAAAAAGTGAGATAATTAGTCGTGGGTTTAGTTTAATTCTTTTTAGAACATTAAGTAGATTAGGGTTTATTCTTATTTGTTTCTTTCTATCGTTTCTTTTCAACAGTAGATTTTAGGAAAAACTCTTTATATTTTATATCATGATTTATTAATTAGGATTTATTCTTTTTATATTTTTGGTTTTTTCGTAACAGAGTACATAGTAGGTTATTTGTTATTAGATTAGGGCTTATTCTACTTCTATCTTTCGTTTTTTCGAGACAGTATATTAGGATTTTCTTTATTCACGTAAACAATTTTTTCGTTCATTATTATTTATTAATTAGGGTTTATGATTTTCTTTTTCTTGTTTTATTTAATTTCTGTTATGATTGTCTTTAGTATCATGAGTTAGATCCCTGTTACTTTGAATATGTGAAACTAGAAGAAACCCTATTCGTGGTAGGAATATAGATGTGTTGTGAATTTTAATTCCGTTTTTATATTTCGAGGTTGCGTTTTGTTGAGTAAAAATTGCATGCAATATTCTTTAAGCTTGATTGTGTATATTTAATTCATGCCTACAACCATTGGGGGGATGGAATATCACATGAAAAGTATGGGTGAGTATGTGGATTTTGAATCAAATCAGTGCTTAGATGTCCGACCAAGAGTCTAGGTGCTTAGATTAACCGACCTTGAACACTGTTGTCTATGATAGTGAGAGACGAATAAATTAGACTTAGTACCCATGTTGGAACAGAATAATTAATTCACCACCCTAGGAGATATAATTTGTCTTGAGGACTCAAATGATGGCTCTAGAGGGACTCAACCTGATGGAAAGATGATAGGCAACAACGTAGTTATTTTGTCTATGAAATAATTGCATATAATAGTCGTGGGTCTATATAAGTGAATTAAAATACATAGTGTGTTTGTTGAACTACCTACGAATATGGGGATGTCTAGTGAATCATATTCGGAGTATACCTTCTCACCTTTACACCTAATTAGTTCTCAGTTACTTTTAAACTCATTTGAATTATTTGATTGCATGCCTGTTAGAATTTAGGAAAAACCCCCATTTGCAATTTCAATTTCTAGTTAGGATTTTTATTTCTCTTTGATCTCAAATAATTAACAAACAAATCACTCATAGTTTACCTCCTGTGGGTTCGATACTACTTGTCTCTATACTTGCTCATACTACATGATCCCTTCCTCTTGAGGGTTTGGATTTTGTAATTTTTGCAAAATATTAGTACAAGTCAACTTGGAAATGAGAAAAATGTGTACAAACTTGTGAAGTCGCTGTATGGACTTAAACAAACTCCAAAACAATGGCATTTGAAATTTGTTAATATAATATTATAAAATGGTTTTCGCATCAACGAATGTGACAAATGTGTAAATGTGAAGAGTACATCAAAAGTATTTGTCATAATATGTCTTTATGTTGATGGTATGCTGATCATGAGCAATGATCATGACCTTCTTTGTAAAACAAAGAACAGATTAGGTCAAAACTTCGACATAAGACATGTGTGTAGCTAATGCGGTTCTAGGAATCAAAATCAGTAGGACATCAAATGGAATGTCCTTAACACAATCTCATTATATGGAGAAAGTGTTAAGGAAATTTCGCCATTAATGATCCACCGACTAAAACACTTTTGGAAGTGAATGTTCACTCGAAGAAAAATAATATACTAGAGTCATTGAGAGTATTATGTACATTGCAAATTGTACACATCCCGATATAATATATGCCGTGAATAAACTCAGCAGATTCACGAGCTACTCAAACAACAAGCATTGAAAAGCTTTGAGAAGAGTATTGAGTTGCTTAAAGTACACTCTAAACTTTGGGCCACAATACACCAGGTATCCAGTTGTACTCGAAGGGTATAGTGATGTCAATTGGATCTCAGACAGTAAAAAGTCATTCTCAACTAGTGGATATGTCTTTACTATATGAGGAGCTGATGTATCCTGGATAAAATGGAATCTGAGTTCATAACTTTGGATAAAGCTGGTGAAGAAGCAGAATAGCTTCAAAATTTCGGTGTTGGAATAAACTAGTGCCTACTATAATGATACATTATGACTGCCAAACCATAATTGGTAGGGCTCAGAATGACATGTATAACAAAAGGCTAGACAAATCCATTGACGACATAACACTGTTAGACAATTGATCTTAGTGTGGTCTGATATCCATAGACTATATAAGGTCTAAGGACAATCTAACAGATCCAAAGACTAAGATATAAATCGAGATCAAATGTCCAAACTATCAGAAGGAATGAGTCTCAAATCCACCAAACAAACTAAAGCAGTGATAACCTGACCAAGCTGAATGAAGATCCCAAGATCTGGGTTCAATGGGAAAACTAAGTTGTGGAAGTTAGACGATATGCTTGGTAATCTAACAATTTCTTAGAGGACTGTACACCAAGTATAGAACCCGTATGTGGTGTAGGCTAAGTCTAAGGACGTTTAATGAATCATAAATCCTAGTGAGGATAGAGTATTACAGGATACTAAAGGAAATTTCACCTACATAAGTTTGAAGCGAGAGGTTGCTTCAAATATCATCATATATTATACACTTATGAATCGAAAGGGTATCCATGGATGAGATGGAAAAAATGTGAGAACATTGAGCGTAGAGATTTTATTGTGTCGATGTTACTTTATCGGTACACACTAAGAAGGAATAGTTCAAAGTATTGTGTCCACTAGGCCACCTGTGTACTCGGTAATGATTGATTATGGAAGGTTCAAAGTTCCAAACTACCTATCCAAATGCAATAACACCTCGCTTAGAATTGGACTGTGTGTCTTCATGTTTACGTAGGTAATATAAATATATATTGGTTGTATTTATGTAAGGTATTTATGTTGTATACAGAAAATAATGTTCATCTTAATGGTGCAAGTGGTTCTTTATTTGGCATGACGAAAGAAACAGTTGATGATATGTATAAATTATACTGCAAGCATGCTCGTGAAGTGGGATTTAGTGTGCGTAAAGGTACTAGCTGATATTCAAGTGGTGAGACTTCCATTGTATTAGGAAAACTCTTCATATGCTCTTGTGCTGGAGAAAGAGTTTCAAAAAGGAAAAATAGTCCTGGAAAGAAAAAGAACACTTCAATAACGAGAACAAACAACAAGGTAATGATGATAATCAAAATGAATGGTGATGGAGCTTATGAAGTTGTGAAACATGTTGAAGAGCATAATCATCCATTGACTAGAACTGAATGGAATCATCTTCATCGTTCAGAACGAAACATTACAGATGAGAAGCCAAAGCTATAGAAGAGATGATAAGTTCGGGAATGAGATCGACAGAATCATATCGTTACATGGCACATCATGTTGGGGGAGAGGAGATTGTTGGTCATACCATTAAAGACCACTTGAATTTTGTAAACAGATTGAAAATGAACACTGTAGAAATAGGTGATGCTGAAAGAGTGCTTGATATGATACAAGATCAAAACGAGGAGAGAGATTTCTTTTATAAGGTAAAAACAGACAAAGATGGGAGATTGGCCAAATTCTTTTGGAGAGATTTTATGATGAAAGAAGATTATGAGATATATGGAGATGTTATGATATTTAACACCACTTACAGAACAAATAGGTACAATCTAATATGTGCTCCATTTTTTGGAGTAAACAACCATTGGAAAAACACGATGTTTGGTTGTGCATTCATTTCAGATGAGAAAACTGAAACATTTGAGTGGTTGTTTGAAGCTTTCAAGAAATCTATGAGAGGAAAGTGTCCCGTGACAATATTCATTGATCAAGACTTGGCAATTGCTAATGCAATTAAGAAGGTATGAGTAATATTTCATATTCATAATAGTGATAGCTTGTTTGCAGAACAGTGGTAGCATTTTTATATAATAGTGATAGTTCTTTTGCTTGGCAGTGATAGCTTGTTCATATAACTGTAAATGTCAATAAACATGGTAGTGATAATTATTATATATGACATTAATAGTTTTTTCACTCTAAAAAATTTCAGGTTTTCCCAACAACAAGGCACATGCTTTGCCTTTGGCACCTTCAACAAAATTCATTAAGCAGGTTTGCCAAGCTGAAGTGTGATAATTCATTCAATAGTGCATTCACCAAATGTTTGTCAGGGTGCAATGATGAAAAGGAGTGCTGGAAAAAAAATGATAGAGTGTTATAATTTGGAGAATGACACTTGATTTGCAAGATTGTACAAGTTGAAAGAAAAATGGTGTACTGCTTTGAACAAAGATTTTTTTTTCTGCTGGAATTTGTTCATCCCAACTAAGTGAGAGTACAAATCATTCAATTGGATTCAATGCCAAGAAAAATACAAGTTTGACAGAATTTTATGAAACACATTTCAAGAAGACTATAAGAGATTGGAGGAGCACATAACGATTTGATAAATTCAATACTTCAAGGGGACATCCAGATTCTTATTTCGAAATGAGTGGAATGCTGCAACATGCTTCAGATATATATACACGTAAGCTCTTTAAACACTTTGAGACTGAATTCTGAAAGTGTATTTCAGTTTTTTCAGCAATTGTTGGAATCCTAGACAGCACGATGGTGTATAATGTTATGTCTAATCAAGGGGATTGTTGCAATCAGGTTATTTTTTATACCAAGAAGAATCTCATCACATGTAATTGTGAAATTTGAGGAATTTGGGATACTATGTTCTCATAGCTTGAGAGTCTTTCACATCAATTCTGTACAAAGGATACCAGATGCTTACATATTGAAAATGTGGACAAAATATGCAAAATTAGATGTGTGGGACAAGTTAAGAAGTGAAAATTGTAGCACAAATGCAAGTGGTGATTGCATACCATGGAGACATGAAACAATGAGAAAGTACTACAACTTAGTGCTGAAAAGTAAAGCAAACAAGGAAGCACGAGACATTATTGATGAAGGCTACAATAGAGATCTAACAGCTATCAATGCATTGCCGTCCACAGAAACTAACTTGATTGTTCCCACGTCATCAAAGAGCATTCTGGATCCTGCACGTTCAAACACAAAAGGAAGAAATAAAAGGATAAAACGACATTTGGAGAAAAACAAGAAGAAGAAGAAACATGTAACGACTTCAGCTCTACCAAAAGAATATGGTTCTATAACTCCGAATTCTCATTTATTTTAGTTTTTATCAAGTTGTAATTAATTAGACATAATTTAGCTAGTCATTTAAATACATTTGATATCATCAAAATATTGTCACTATTATGTTCCAGGTCTAACACTGTTATGTATAAAGACTACCACCATTATGTTTAAAGGCTATCACTGTTATATTCATGAGCTATAACTGTTATTTTCATGGACTCTCACTGTTGCATTCATGAACTATCACTGTTATGTTGATAGACTATCACTGTTATGTTGAAAGACTATCACTGTTATATTCATGGACTATCACTGTTACATTCATGAACTATCACTGTTATGTGCAAGGACTATCACGGTTACATTCATGAACTATCACTGTTATGTTGAAAGACTATCACTGTTATGTTGAAAAACTATCATGTTATGTTCCTAATCCTCAGCAGTTAACCCTTAAGTCTCTTCTCTGATCATATAGTATACATCAATATTTACATTATGATATGTTAGATCTTCAAGATAAAAAAGAAACAATAATATTCTCAATTTTGAAAGTACAAACCTTAATTTTGGAGCACCATAAAATGGAAAGTACAAGTACAAAAACAGAGACATCTTTTCCCCTTCAAAATGCTCTTATCGACAAGACACAAATTTGGTAAACTACATAACCATCATTGTTTAAAATAGACAAAAAACAATGTCATATGCACATCCATTTCAGTAATAAGGCTAACATGTTTTCCAAATCTAAACCAAAAGATATTTTTCAAAATAACAATTTCAGCAATTTCTTGTTCTCTTATTTCTTCTCTCGGCAGCAGTCTTTTTCTTCTCGTCCTTCATCCTTAAGGCTTCATCTTTCTTCTCCTTAGTAATACGTTGGATCAATGCTGGTTTGTTATTATAGAAATTGTAAACTTCAGCTAGCACATCTTCTTTCACTTCATTAATATCAGCCAAAACAATTGAAGCACAAATTTCAACCCTCAAAACCCGGTGTATCACAACCTTCAAATAAATAATAAAGTTAGAGTAGGAAGTCTAACCATTAAAAATTAAAGATAAAAATAAATTAGGAAAACAAACCTTTGTCATATACGGAGATGTGTAAATTGAACCATCAAAATGCTTGAGATGATGCATCAAGTAAACATCACAATCACCATCAGTCTTTTTAGTTTGCCATTTGAATGGCACATTTTCAAATTTATATGACAAGACATCCTTAGCTTTGGGGTGCTCTCTTGATTCAAGAAATGAAGACATTTGTGATTGCTTCAACAATATAATAAAAGAAAAGAATTACTATAATAAGAGAGTGAATTAAAATACAATAAAATATAAAAGTAAATAAAAAGAAAGCTTACAAGGATTTTAGCACACTTGAAAAAATCATTGCCTTCATCTTCATATGTTCAGTTATCCAAATATTGAATCCTTTAATCATCAAATTTGACGACAACAGCATCATAATGGTTCTCAAACTAGAATGGAATGAAAATCTGCAAAATTAATAGAGTGCCACTGTTATTCACAAAAACTACCGCTGTTATGAACAAGTACTATCACTATCATAAATAAAATTATCACCACTATGAATAAAGACTATCACTGTCATACATAATGACTATCACTATTAAAAATAAAAATTATCACTGTTATAAATAAAGATTATCACTACTATGAATAGAGACTATCACTGTCATATATAATGACTATCACTATTATAAATAAAGACTATCACTACTATGAACATGGATTATCACTTTTATAAATAATGACTATCACTATTCATTATGAAGTTTCATATAAAGTTCAGAAAAAATGAGCAATTTGGGTTTAAAGTTCAGTTTTAGTTGTCAAAATGTGTCTTCGTAAGAATGCGTAATGGTGCCAGATCCCAATCTTAGAGAACGTTCAAGAATATATGAAAATATCCAGAGTTAAGGCCCATAACAATAAGCTCATGAACAAATACAATGTTTTAAGTATAAGAAACCTGCACTTGAATAGATTACTCCGATAAATCATGCATATTGAGTCATATTCATTAAGAAACAATTATACTCACACTTTCTAAGCAACAAGCTACTACTCCACACTGCTACTCCATCTACATCTTACCCATTTGAATTTTTGCAGTTAATATATGTCAAAACAAAAGCATATACAGCAAATCTAAGCAAGCAATAGCAGGACTTGACTTTTAGTATCAACGCGTTCAATATAGAATTCCCTATCACTATTATAAATAATGACTATGACTATTATAATCAAGAACTATCACTTTCATAAACAATGACTATCACTGTAATAAACAAGTACTATCACTGTTATAAACCGCCAAGCAGATTCTCGCCTCACCTACAGCACCTTGGCCGCACCTAATTCTCAAACGCGAGCAACTGTCGGCCGGAGTACTCAACCAACCACCGTCTGCCTTCGTCACCTGTAAATCCCTTCGCCGACGTGTCACAGCCTGAGCCC
This sequence comes from Prunella vulgaris, assembly GCA_026898435.1. Taxonomy (NCBI): domain Eukaryota; kingdom Viridiplantae; phylum Streptophyta; class Magnoliopsida; order Lamiales; family Lamiaceae; genus Prunella; species Prunella vulgaris. The sequence continues at coordinate 194,475 of JAPKLY010000311.1, forward strand.
GTTCGAAGCCGTCGCTCCAATCTCTGCCGTGAATGACAATTTTTGCTCCAATCGGTGGAAGAATGATGAAATCGGTGGAAGAATCAGTGAAAATGGAACCGTTTTCGTGAATGAAAATCGAAAAGTCGTGTGAGTTTCCCGCGTTTCATCCCTTATATTTGACCTGTTTTGTTATTTGGGTTATACCCGGGTTCACCATGAACCCGGGTGTATACAAGTTTTTGTCTTTATATATTGATAATTACGAGAAGAATTAAGAAGATAGGAATTCTAGTATAGGTTAGTAGGTCTCTTATATATGGATGTATTGTTAAATATCAAGGTTGTAGAAGTCGAAAATCAGTAATCGGGTACTTTTTGGCCGCCTAATTTTTTTAAATTTAAAAAAAAAAAAAAAAAACAAAATTTTGGCCGTCTAGAGACCGCCTAGGGCTGCCTAGACCTGAAAACGCCTAGAATGGCCGATTTTGTAGAAATCGGGTTGGCAAGGGGCCGCCTAGCTCCTAGGCCGATTTCTGCTTCACTGTTAAATATTAGTGCAATTTTATAATAATATTGATTGTTTTTATGAAAAAATACAGTTATTTTTATTTAAAATATAATTATTTTTATACAAACTATGCATAAACGAATTTAATTATACATTACACCTAATTGTATATAGGACTTCCACTTGCACTTGCACTTTATCATGCTATGTACAATGGTTAGCAATATTAGAGTAAAGCTCTGATAAAAGAAAAGTAATATTAAATTATGTTTGTTTTAAAAAATAAAATAATCTATACATTAAATATATTATAAAAAATAGATAATTTTATTTTTTAAATAAAAATATCTTAAAGTAAGTTTTTTATTGTCTTAATTGTTAAGGAAATTTTGCGCTACCAAGTTGTATGAGAATATATGAAGCAGACAAATAAAAAAGCAAAAAGAGAAGAAATATACTCTATCGATCCAAAGACTCAAGTTGAAGTTGATCTATCATCCAGAGCATATTCATGTGTACATACATACACACACACACACACACACATATATATATATATATATATATATATATATATATATATACATATATATAAACTATAAGTACAGACTGTATGAAAATTATTCATAATAATCATATTATAAAACTATTTTAAAATATGAAATATTTAATTAAAAATATTAATAATTTCATCAGGAGTAAAAATTATTGGGATCAGTCGTATTATATTATAGATGTTGATTTTTTTGACTCCACTCCTAATAAATTTCTTGATATTTATGATAAATTTCTTGATATTTATGACAAAAACTTGTATGAACCTGAGTTCATGTTAAACTCGGGTTATCAATTATCACTGTCATGTGTATATACTATTACTGTTATACATATATATTATTATTGTTAAAATATCAAGTGTATTTTTATAACAGTGATAATATATATGAATAACAGTGATAGCGATTGTACATAACAGTGACGAGTTCATGTGAACTTGAATTCACAAGAGACTTACTCATATGTTAGATGTCTAATTTTATATGGAGTCAATTTGTTCATAGAGTACACTTTGCAAATTTTAATTGCATCATATTAGTTTTCATAACATAAATATTAGTATTGAGTATTGTGTATCAAATTAATTCATACAAATGTTTTAGATGCTAGAGTTCAAGGACGGATTTAAGGTAGGTGGAGGTCGCTCCTTTTTATTTTTTTATTTTATTTTATTAATGTAGGATTTTTTAATTGAAGACTTTAAATTGTTGTTTCACATCTTGAACTATAAAATTTTTAGGATTAAAGTTTTTGCAGTCCTATAATTTATTACGAAATAGAATTTTGCCCAATAAATTATACTTTTTGTTTTTTATTTTGTAAGTTTAAAAATATTTTGAGTTTGGTCATTTTACTAACTTACAGGACCAATATTATATTTTGATATTAGTCTTGTAAGTTTGTTAAAGAAGCATAATATTTTCAAACTTATAGGACTAAAATCTTAAAGTTATTACGTTCTGGACCAAATTCAAAATCATAATATGTTAATAGTCAGCAAAAAAATAAGTAAGTCTCTTGTGTATCAAGTGTATTTTAAAAAATTACACAAAATACTAGTGAAAAGTCACACATGTTATTATTAAAAAATATAATTTTAAAATTACTTTTCAATAATAACATGTGTGACTTTTCAATGATAAATGATATGACTTTTAAGAAATATACTTGAGTTATACGGTGCATCTAGGGCATAGTGCATAAGAGACTAAGGGCAAAATTTTATCATATTTGTACTTGAGAGGAGATCTTGAATATCTCGTATATGCACCTCGATATCTTTTTTACAAGAAATATTGAGTAGATAATGGATAAAGAGATATAAAAATGGAGATATTCTAAATAACTTTCAGTATTTCTGCATGTGTGGTGAATTCTTAAACGCATATACTTGCTTGCACAGTTGCATTGTGCGGCATCGTGATAGATAGTGAATATTCACAGTAGTAATAATGTGTACATATAATAGTAATACTCTTATAAAGATAAATCAGCTCGAATCAACAAAAATTAGATAATAGGCCTAATTTGGATGAAGTGGAGCTAATATTCGAGCCCAAATTGGGCTAATTTTGACATGATTTTAATCTCAATTCGTAAATATTTAGTTATGGTCTAAAAATTAATAATCTAAATAGTTATCGTCCTCATTTTGACACCTTTTAAGCTAGAGTCCTTAAATTGTCAATCTTAATTAGGGCCTCATTTAACAAATGTGAAAAGTTATTGTCATCAATTTAAGCTAGACAGAAAGGGTTATGTTTCTTATTTGGCTTAACTGCAATTTAAATAATGGCTTTTTTCATTATTATATTTTAAGTTAAACTTTTGAATCTTGTTAAAAAAAAACTTTAAGTTTACTTTTTTTTTATTTATTGCAATAAAGACTTACGGGCAGATCTATATCTGCCGAAGCATACGTGATGTCTACATTTAACCATAAAATTTTAAATTACATGGCAAAAATTTAAAGTCTTAATTATAATTTAAATCATGACATTTTTTAAAATTATATTTTAAGCTAAATTTTTTAATTTTATTGAAAAAATTAATTTAACTTGTTTTATTATGAGTTGCACAAACATTTATTTCTGCGTGCCACCTAAGTTGCAAAACTTAAAAATTGAATTTTTAAATTCCAAATAATTTTTCAAACCCTTATGGTCTAATTTTATTTACAACGATTTTTATAAGAACTATTCTTACTTTATTCATTTCGTTGAATTATTTATTTGAAAATCTTGTGAAAGCGGTTGTTTAGGTGTAATCGGACAAATTTCGTGATCGATTTTTGATTAAATCGGTTAAACCGACCGATCTGTTCTGATTCTGAAAATAATGCTTAAAACTAATTTACTTCAATGTTAACAATAAGCATCCTTGTTCTACCCCTATTGAAATTTAATGTGACAGCCCAATATAATTTAAGGAGTAAAGATGTATTAAAGACCCAATATGGGTGAAATTGGGCTAAAAGGGCCAAGAAAGTCTGATGATATGACTTCAACAGATTAATTAAGGATACGGATATTCTCCCTAATTTTTAATTACTTCACCCCATACTTAATTTTTTCATTTCAAAATATATTTTAAAGACCAAAATCCTCTTTTGTTATGTTTTTCTAATTTATAAAGAGTGCTCCTCCAGTGCACAAGGGTGCATAGTATGCACCCTTAATTTTTTACTATTTTCAATCTAATTTTATTTTTGCCAATCAAGCTTACTTGTCGCAACTCCAATTTTATTTCCTATTATTTATACACAATCGTCTATATTAACATGGAATCAATATGGATATTTCAATGAAGATCCAGACCATAGTAGATGTCAGCCAGAAGCAAACATATATGCACCTTCCACTCTATCCTACCAATTTTCCAGTTAGAGGAAAAAGAAGAAAAACTTTATGAATGAAGTTATCAAATAAAACACACAGTGGAGAAGTCAATCAGGAAGGATATTATTTTTGTTTACCGTGTAGACTTCCCAAGAAAGGAATGAAATTGAAGTCAACGTGATATGATTGAGTCACCTAGAATTAGGATATAACACCTTCTCAGCATATACAATCATCCACCATTGGAGAAGCCTAACTGAGGAAGAACAAAAGAAGACAACAAGAAATAAAGAACTAAATTGGGTATTAAGGAGTAGTTCTTTGGGTATTAAGAAGTTGTTCTTGGGGTATAACTAAATTGTTCTTAGGGTATTAATAATTTGTTCTTCGGGTATTACAAACATGTTCTTGGGGTATTAGTTAAACTTGTTCTTTGGGTATTCAGGAATCAAGTAATAATTGTTCTTGGGGTATAGAGTGCATGACTAATAAAGAATGAAACTAATACAGCTCCAAGCAAATGAAAGTGTCAAGGTCATATACAAAAGATAAATAAAAAATAGAATAACTTAAAGATGGATTTTAGACTAAAATGTCTATGCAACAGTAGGATGGTAAAATCGAAAGTAGAGTAATATGAATTGCGTGAGAAATATTAGAATTATATATAATTAATAATTAAGAAGTTGTTCTTGAGGTATAACTAAATTATTCTTCAGGTATTAATAATTGTTCTTGGGGTATTAATAATTTGTTCTTCGGGTATTACAAACATGTTCTTGGGGTATTAGAATCATATATAATTAATAATTAAGAAGTTGTTCTTGGGGTATAACTAAATTGTTCTTCGGGTATTAAAAACATGTTCTTGGGGTATTAATAATTTGTTCTTCGGGTATTACAAACATGTTCTTGGGGTATTAATAATTTGTTCTTCGGTATTACAAACATGTTCTTGGGGTATTAATGGGTTGATTTATGTACAAACAAAAATGAAATGAAATCAATAGAAAAATATTAAATAAAATCAAATGAAAATCAATTACTTTATTAATTGAGTATTTCATAGGCGAAATTGATATACATATTACTGAGAATTATTAATATGTATACAACATACATACATACACGAAATGCAATGCATTATATTATGGAGGACTCACTGGAATAATTGAAGAAGGTTGGGAAATTGCCAACAACTACAAGAAAAAAGAAGATGTCCACTCTCCACTACTCGTCCTTTTACCAAAATAAACATCGGGAACATGAGCCAACCTCCAACCAACTCCTTCTCCTCCATTTCTTTTCTCTTCAACAATCCTCTCCACAAATTCATCTTCCATATTTGTGAAAGCAAGGGTTTGAAGCACTAATAAATCCTGAGTCTAGCATGGATGATTCTGTGCAGCAGCAGCCAGTAGAGGACCTCATCATGGAAATTGCTCATTTGGAGAAGGAAGTTGCATATTTAGAAAAGTACCTTCTCTAAATATGTAATACCCAAAGAACAACACTTCAATACACAAAGAACAACACTTCAATACCCAAAGAACAACTATTTAATACCCAAAGGACAACTTGCTATACTAAAAAACAAATCTTTGCAATACCTCAAGAACAACTTTGTTATACCCAAAAACACACAGTGCGGCGTGTACTGTGTGTTTCTGGAAATATCAAATTAAATTCAAAATTAAAGTAAAATCAAGGTGCATAGTATGCACACGTGTGCATACTAGAATTTGCAATTTATAAATAGATCTATTCACCTTCATATTCTTCATATGAAAACTCTATTCATGATTTTTGGAATTTTTTTGGAAAATTAAAGGGGGTGAACTGAAAATTTAGAACGGTGGAGTGAAAAATGGGGTGAAATAATTAGAGGGGGGGAATATCCGTGCCCTTTAATTAAAGAGAAGCAACTTTTATAGGCCCAATGGATGAATTCCATAAATAATAGTTCATCTCTAGTTTAGAATTTGAGGCATTTTAATTAAAAATTATTTATAATATTAAAAAGTGTAAAATTGAAAATATATTGTTATTTAATTTAAAAAGTTAGTGCATTGTTTAAAGGTATATTAAAAAAATACAGTGACATGAAATATAAATAAAAGATATTTATAAGAAATTAGTTTAGAGGGTTTTAGTTATAATGAAAAATTAGAACAATCTAAAATGTGTAGAGAGAGTACATAAGGATATATAAAATAATTTCTCAATTTCCTATTTAGTCGTCCACTTTGTTAATCTATTCTAGGGTGAGTATAATATTAAAAATCAGACCAAAATGATACTACAATAAATGCAGAAGTTTCCAGCTTTCGCAATTCCCTTCTCTACACTCCACCCCTGCTTTCATTTTAGTACTAAACAATACAATATTTTTCCTAACATAATTACACTAAATATAGTATTTTTTTATTTATATTTAGGAAAAATACATATTTTTGTCCTATAAGTTTCATTGAATTTGGTTTCGTCTTCTTAAGTTTTGAATTTTTATTTTCGTCCTTTAACTTACGTAAAATTATGATTTTCGTCCTCTTAAGTTTTAAATTTTTGTTTTCGTCTTGTAGCATACCAAAAATTATGGTTTTCGTCCTCCAACCGCCTATAACCAGTCATACAACTGGTAATAGACACGTGAATCCATTTTTTCTTTTTCTTTTTTTAAACAAAATACTAAGATGGGGGTATTTGGAGGGAATTAGGTCTTGACAAAATACACTTTTAACCGTAAATTTCCTTCCAAATACCGTCCAATACTTACATCCATAGAATCTTCTGTCCGGATTTATTTTTGAATATGATGTACAAACCATGCAACGAAACCACAATGACACTTAATATTACGCTCGAAACTCGTTGATTCATACGAATTTCTTAAAGACATCATTCTTCCTTTCCGTACAGTGAGTATGCGCTAAAAAGAATTTAGGCTTTTGGACGTTTTGATTTGGGGATCTTTGTTCCTTTTTTTCCTAATTCTTCTCTCAAGCCCCCGTGTCTAGATTTGATTGACTAGGGTTTTTTGGGAGAGAATTTACGGTTAATCCTGTATTTTATCCACCAAGACCTTATTCCCTCTAGGGGTGAGCACTATTCGGGAAAAACCGAAAAACCGAACCGAACCAAACCGAAATAGAAATTTGGTTCGGTTAATTTGGTATTCGGTTCGGTTTTGGTTTTAGATTTTCAGTTTTTTGGTATTCGGTTTCGGTTTCGATTTTCGTGGCAAAAATACCATAATACCGAAAACCGCACCAAAATAAAATATTATATATATAATTATATATATTTGAGTTAGATATAATTATATATATATTTTATATATAAAAAAGCACTTAGTTAGATTAGATATATATTAGATTTCGGTTTTGTATATATAATAGTATATATTATATAATTATATATACTAATAGTAATATATAATAATATTATATATTTTAAATTTTAAAATTTTATTGTTTTAAAAATATTTCGGTTATTTTGGTATAAAACCAAAACCGAACTGAAATTATTGGTTTCGGTTATTTTGGTTTTGCATATATATGGCTCGGTTTCGATTATTTATATTGAGTAGTTCGGTTATTTCGGTTTTGGTTATTCGGTTCGGTTCGATAACCTCACATCAGTATTTCGCTTAAAAAAATAGAAAAAATTGATCAACGTATGTATTACCGGTTGTGTGACTGATTATAGACGGTTAGGGGACGAAAATCACAATTTTTGGTAACTTAAAAGAAGAAAATGAAAAATCAAAATTTAAGAGGACGAAAACCATATTTTTTGGTAAGTTAAAGGATGAAAAAAAAAATTCAAAACTTAAGAGGATAAAAACCAAAGTCAACAAAACTTATAGGATAAAAATGTATATTTTCCCTTATATTTATACTTACATAGATGATGAAAAATCTTAAAAACCAGTCATTTTCCAGTCGTCCATTATTCTTCACATCAAAAACTGATTCAAAACGTATAAAGGAACGAGAAAGAATCCTCTGCTGGGCAATAAAACCAGCAAATTGTGCTGGGGAGTAAAACGCTGACGTATTATTAATATATTTTCTTTTTTCTTTAAATTTTGACCAAGTCATAATTTTTTTACCTACCGTGATAATGAGTTAAAAAGGGAGAAATAGATACGTCAACATTTTACTCCCCAGCACCATTTGCTGGTTTTATTGCACAGCAGATGATCCGTATCCATAAAGGAACCACATAGAATCACAGAGCATAAACCGCCCAACCCAACCCTTCGTTTATTTTGATTCTTCCCTCCATCTATTTTAATTATTATTATTCATTTCCCTTTTCCCTCTTTCTAACCCTATATATATATCCCCCCTCCCCTACGTATCTTCTCATCTGCAAAACATACTCTTCTCTCTCCCCTGTCTGAAAGAAAATAGAGTCTATGTTTTTCAATTCTTTCTTCTCTCCCATAGCGCCACCCAATGATCCAATCAACTCCATTTTCACCCCTTTGATTTTCGTAAAAAAAGACAACGCTTTTGACCTCGCCGGCGGAAAACTCTCCGTCAAGAATGTTCCATTGCTGTCTGAAATTTCAGCCAATGTTTCTTTCAGAAGCTTCTCCTCCGTTTGCCAATCGTCGGGGGCTCCTCCCCCCTATTTCAGCGGGCCCAGTCTCTCTCCAACTATGGAGGATTCCTCGGGTTTTCCCAGAAGAAATCCTCCTACCGGCTGACGTACTCCTTCAGAAAATTCTCTGGACGGGAGTTCGTCATCATTTTCCAGTTCAAAACCTGGTGGTCGACCCATTGGGTCGAGTCGACGGGTTCCGATATCCAAATGGAGACCCATTGGGTGATACTGAATGTGCCAGAGATCAATTCATACGTCGTCATAATACCCATCGTGGAAGGGAAGTTCCAGTCGGCTTTGTTTCCCAGAAAAGATGGGCACATGCTGGTGGCGGCGGAGAATGGCTTGTCGAGTGTGAAAACATCGTCGTTCGGGTCCATCGCCTACGTCCACGTGTCGGAGAATCCCTACACTCTGATGAAAGAGGTTTACACGGTCGTACGTGTCCACCTGGACATTTTCAAGCTCATCGAGGAGAAGGTGTTGCCGCCGCTGGAGAACAAATATAGGTGGTACACGTGGGATGCGTTTTACCTGACGTTCGAGCCCGCTGAAATCTGGCACGGCATGAAGGAATTTTCCAACGGGGGGTTCTCGCCCCGGTTCTTGATCATCGACGATGGGTGGCAGAGCATCAACATCGACGGCTAAGATCTGCACGAGGATGCAAAGAATCTCGTGTTGGGAGGGACACAAATGACTGCCAGACTTCATAGGTTTGATGAGTGTGAGAAGTTTAGAAAGTACAAAAGTGGGTTGATGACGGGGCCCAACGCCTTTCGTTCGATCCCAAAAAGCCCAAGTTGTTGATATCCAAGGATATTGAGATCGAAGTAGCTGAGAAAGCCCGTGACAAAGCAATCCAGT
>JAPKLY010000311.1:218840-247132 GCA_026898435.1 Prunella vulgaris
CATACATACATACATACATACTAATTATTTCAATTTTGTGTAACACGTTGAACCTACACTAGTATAATTGTATATTTTCATGTATTTAATTATGGGTACACGCCATTAATAACTAGTAATTATAATAATTAGATGGTAGTGGTTGGACTACTAAAGTTTAGGGGTGAAATTAATGATGAGTTATTAGATTAATGATGCATAATGAAGTCTTATCAAAATCTGGGTTTTGCTATGTTAGGGAGCTACTTCGTGCCACTAGAATCTTCCTCTATGAGATGCCACGTGCATGTTGTCATAATTAATCGTTAACATTATTAAGAATATTATTTTATTGAGGATTAATCATGCTATATGTTGTTAAAGTGTCAAAATTGCAAGATTGTGAGTGAGTTCTCTTAATTATTTAGAATGCTACGATGTTATTTTGACACTTAGCGATAATTATAATGTGCAGAAATCAAGTGATTCTTTTCTTGAATTTCTGCTAAACAGAATGTCACATGATTCATTTAGGTATATTCACATGATATTAAAAAATAAAATACCAACGATCTTTGTAAGATGAGTTTCATTTGATTTTTTTATATCAGAAAAGTACTATACTATAATAGATTTGATATAAGACATACTCAAGAAAAAAATTTGTTTGTTACAAAGATAATTCGTTGTAAGATAAGATAAATTACAATTGAAAGTAAATGCTGGAAAGCAATAGATAATACTATTTTCCATTTTATAATTGTTAATACAACTTTTCTTAATGTTTGTTCCATAATTATTTTCACACGCTATAAATAGAAATATTTTAACTTTATTCTCACACTATTCACATATTTATACAAAATGTCATGACTTTTACACTCAATCCAAATAATTTTATTATTTAAATAATATCACTTTACGTATCATCCCAATTTTCTTAAAAGGTGTGCACTCCTAAGGGTGAAAATACATCTGGGACGGAGAGAGTACGAAATTTTGTCTGACCATATATTGCAAGGTACAAGACTTAATGTGTGTATTTGTATTACACGTATGGTAGTAAAGAATATTGTGTGTGTATTCTTTCCTCTTTCGGACGTTATTTATACCTCATTCATGCATATACTGAGGTTACGTAGGGGTGATCCCACGTGGGTAGTGTTCCACATTCATTTGTGGTGCAATTTCCATGATGTCAGGGATCATGACCGATTATTTCGTGAGCCAACGAGGTAATGACATCTAGAAAAACGAGTGACGAAATTGTGCATTTCGTCTTAGGGTGGATTTGTGGAATAATTGACTACGATTCCTTCTTAGTCCTTAAGCGCTTGTTTCTCGATCTCGGTCGATGGATCTCCTCGAGAATTTTAGATCCCTCCATCGAGAATTTTAGATCCTCTATCGTGATGTCAGCTGTAGCTAGCCGACCTTCTTTCTCCTTGTCTTGGACTAGGGCCAGTAAGGGTCCACTTGTTATTGGGTCAGACTTTTATTCTAGGTATATTCATGCCTAGAGCTGTTAAAATAAACGAGTTGCTCATAAGCTCGACTCGACTCAGCTCGACTCGATGTGTTAAACGAACCAAGTCGAGCTTAAAAAAATACTCGTTTGCTTAACGAGCTCGACTCGGCTCAACTCGATAGGCCGCGAGCTGCTCGGTAGGCTCGAAAAATAGAGGTTATTTTATGAATATTATATAAATTATCGTATAAAATAATAATATTTTACATAATAATACAATTTATATTCTAAAATCACTCATACTGATGAATTGATGATAGTTTTAGTTTTATTGTTGTTAAAATAAATGAGTTGCTCGTGAGCTCGGCTCGATGTGTTAAACGAGCCGAGTCGAGCTCAAAAAAATACTCATTTACTTAACAAACTAGGCTCGGCTCGACTCGATAAGCTTAACGAGCCGAGTCGAGCCTTGCACTACTCGGGCTCGCTCGGCTCGTATGCCACAATAAGCTTATAAAGTTACATTTAACACAATTTTAAGGTTATCTAACTAATCATAAAATATAAATCCCAGCCTGGATCATACACATACAACCAATTCCACACTCTAGCTTTAAATTGTCCGCCAGTTTAATTTACTATAGATAACATATCATTATTAATAATAATTTAATTCCTCCACTGCCACAATATCCACATAATACCAAGTCATACACACACCACCAACTTTACCGTGAACCTCTCACTATATAAAGACAGTCGTTATCCACCGGACAAGAAGCTAATATCATTAAAGAATGTGCATTTCTAATATATAATGTATTTGTTGATAAAAATAGATCATATATATTTTGACTCAATTACGTGGTACACATAAAACCTACTATAATTAAAATATAGAATAAGTATTCAAAATTTAAATAATTTCACATTTGTCTTTTCTTTTTATGAGTATAGATGTGATTTCACTCACAAGAAAATAAATAATTAATAAATATTGAGAAGGATATATATTAGAATTAAATTCTTAAAAATAGTAAATTGTCAAATATGATAACGATTTAAGCTCGATTCAACCTGCAAAAATATTGCGACGGATATGATATTTATAAATATCTACTTCCAATCCCATCTTTATCACTTTTTTCGTCTTATAAAAATGATGCATGCTTTCTATTTCCATTCATCCTATATAAAGATAGGCTATTTATTATATTTAAGATATTATGAAATTTATATTTACATCTTTAGTTATATTGAACCTAGTTTGTTTTAATTAATAGAATTGATAAATAATTATTCATTTTTCATGGGATGATTGGTTCAATCCATTTCTATGTAATAATACATGATAGATTTTTTATCACCAAACGGTGGTACATAAATCAAATATAGAATAAATGAGATAAACATATCAAATTTCTTCTAATCCAACAAATAAATTAGCTCGCTTGCATTGTTAATTTGTGTTTGCTTTGAAGTATAAAGTTATATATCCATCCAAAATATACATATTATAGGTTAATAGATAATTTTATCCTTTAAATCAAACACACATTTAATGCCTTGATAAATGACTAGTTATAAAAACTATATTAAAAAAATAAAACAAAAATTAATGATCTAATTGTAATTTATTAATTACCTTTGAGAAGAATCGCATAAATTTATGAGATGGAAGGAATATATTACATATCCATATCCTAAAGTTGAGGACTTCCTAAATACATATATGTATCCTCTATCTCCAAGCTACGATCTCCCCTGGATATATAGAAAATAAATGAAAAATTTTTATAATAAAATATTATTATTGTCACATTTATGTTGAGACAACCACTTGATATTTCTTGAAACATAAAAATAATAAATACACACCGTTCCAATTTATTTTTCACACTAAAAAAATGTATAAATAATAAAATATATTCTCTCTGTCCCGTAGGAATTTGCACACTTTCTCTATTTGTACGTCCCACACAAATTTGCACACTACTAAAAAAGGTAGCATTGATTTACGTGCACACTCACAAACTTTTACACATATTTACCCATATACCACTACTTTATATATAAAACTATTTTTTCTTAAAAAATGTGCCGTCCCGTAGGGTGCAAATTCCTACGGGACGGAGGGAGTATTAGTTTTTGTGAACATAAATTATTTTTTTAAGATGTAAATAAAATTAAGACATTTTAAAATAAAAAATGAGAAAATTATCTTCAGAATATATATATATATACAAAAATATATAAATGGGAAAGGAGGAGGATAATAGTATATAAATCCTACTAACATTACACGTGGACTTGTCTTCACTGAATCTTGATTGGAAAATATATAAATCCTTGATTGGATAATCTGAAAATTTGTCGGTTGATTTTGCGTCATTTCGATTAATCGGTCCCTACAAAAGTACTTCTCCATATCTTGCATATGGACGCGTTATTTCAAAACATTGGTACAATTGGACCAACTATTTTAATTTGATTTTTAATACGTGTCATCTGCATTTAATCCATAAGGTTTATTAACTCGGACTCATTTGATTAGTAGATAAGTTAAAATAAATTAAATTATCTTATATAATTTAATATTTAGTTTAATAGATAAAGACTAAAAATTAATAAAAATTTTAAAATTAAAATCCAATTGTCTTATGAATGGTAGATAATACTTCCTCTGTTCATAGGAATTTGCACACTTTCCTTATTTGGACGATCCACACAAATTTACACACTACTAAAAAAGGAAACATTGATTTACGTGCACACTCACAAATATGTACACATATTTACCCATATGTCACTACTTTATATATAAAACACACTTTCCTTAAAAAATATGTCGTCCCGTAGGACGGTATGGTGCAAATTCCTACAGGACGGAGAGAATATTACCTTAGGGAAGATGCATGATAATAATCTATTGTGTTTATTTTTACTAAAATACTCTTCTTATATTGGAAATAAGAATCATAATTCACTTTATTTTTGGTTAAGATATAGAGAAATTGATTGCATATTTTTTATTATTAATCTTACAATCCAAACATTCAAAATGAAATTATCTTACATTTCTAATTATCTTAAACCAAATATATTATTTAACTAACAAATAACAATCTCTAGATTATAATCTTGTCTAATCTATATGGAGTTAATTATCTTGTCCATTGACCCAAATGAGCCCTCAATAGTTAAGATTTTTACACTAAGAAAGATAAATTTATTATAATAAAATATATAAGTTAATTATACTAAAAAATTCACATTAAAAATTATAACATGGTAAAATATTTCACTTTTCAATATTATCACATTACATTAAAAACTGTAATCAATCTATACTTTTTAGTGTAGACAATTACAACTGTTAAGTAAATAACACCGCACACCAAAGTGCATATGAAATTTGCACTAATTTGATTTTAGATTAAATCTTAATCAGTTTGTCACACATTAGTCTTCTCACTTAATGTGACGCATTACTTTAAGGAAATATATTAGAAGTAACTTTTAGAATGTTTAATTTGAAATAAAAAATTATGTGAACTCGAGTTAATGGTGAATTCGGTTGTATCAATTATCACTGTTGTTTGAATACACTATCATTATTTAAAAAAATTAAATATATTTTTGTAATGGTGATATATAGTACATATAAATTAATAGTACATATTTGTATAATGACGATACGAGTTCATTTGAACTCGGTTTATAAAAACCTAATCATTGTTTGAATGTAAAATATAATATTGTGATAGTGTTATAACTAAATGTTATTTTTATTTAGGAATGTGAAGAGTATAATTTGACGAATAAAATTTAAAAAAAAGTGTGAAATTTATGATGGGATCAATGCTGAAAATATTTGTATCGATGGAAATATAGATGTCTTTAATTAGTGAAAATAAATATATATTGATATATCAATCGCTAAATTTAAAAAATTATAGAAATTTAAGAACAAATATTTAATACATAAATTTAACCAAAAAAATTGAATTTATTTTAAATTGTGATAAATTTATATATATACACTATTTTTTAGATTTCTTTCGAAATTTATCGATATTTTCTCGATACCTTTCTATATTTGACGAAATTTGGTTTAATTTATGAAAAAAATAAGTGATATTAAGATCGATATTTTTTTTTAATGGATAACATGAACATATCGATTCTATCCAATATCAATATCGATATATATCGTGGATATATTAAAATAATATAGAATATTTTCATTGTTGGTTGGGATATACAAAAATATCATAGAGCTAGCCAACCGTTTAATTAACTAACTTAACCGACATTTTGACCCTAGATTTGGAACATGTCCACTTTCTTGGTTTCCCCTTGCTTATGCTTCAAGATAAGGCATTAATTTTGCCTGAAATTTTGGCCCAATCATTCTTTGATTTTTATTAATTTATTAAAATTAATGGATTTTGGAGACTGTCAAATGTTTTTAAGTTACATATTTAACGTTATGTTTTTACCATATCTATAAAATATAATTATATTATTATTTTTCAATTTAATTGTAATAATAAAAAGATATTTTACGGTGTGTTAAGGTGAGTGTCACCTTGTTTGCTTAATTGCTTCTCTTGGCATACAAAATGGGGAATAGAAAAAATTGAAAATACATTAAGATAATTTATTTTATTAATTAGGTTTCTTGGCTACCCACTAGTATTAAAGTATTCAAAGATAAAGACAATTTTTTTTTTAAGGGAAATGGAGGGTGGGGTGTAAAATAAAATTTTTTAAAAAAAAGACAATATTTTTATTTTTATTTTTGAATGAAATCACTTTACTTTCGTACGAGTTTTTGTAGATTTATTATTTAGTGATAAATTCATTGACGGTTGGAGTATACTATTTAAGTAAAAAAAATAATAAATTAATGTTAACTAAGATTTGATCACATATAATCTCAAAATAGGATAGAAAAAGTTAAAAAGTGCCCAAACTATTGGCCCAGATATATTGGGCTTAATTACATTTCTTGGGCCCCAGCAGATATATTTGATCACTGACAGATTTCATTAATACAAAAGTACAGCGACAACACATTCTTAATATTTAAGTGCTTTATCCCAACAGGAAAAGAGAAATCTCTACTTTACTTTTGGATTAATTTTAACACTTGGCATACATAATATTGGAATTGAAAGAAATATGTCCTTTTAAATAAAATTACATATTTAGCACTCAAATAATTTTTTAAGAGTATATAAAAATATACAGAAGAATATGCTTTGTTGTCTTGTAATGTTGTATCCTGTCGTACAAAAGATAAAACGTAATACTATACAAAATTATACATAGGGATCTAGGGATCGTTTATTATAGTTGATTAAATGTCAATGATATAAAATCATGAGATATATATGGTTTGTGATGTGATATTATAGTTTGTTGTTTAAGAGAAAAATAATATGGAAATTTATGAGATAGTTTTATAATTAGGGGTATTATAAATACCGCATGTGAAGGGTACTTCATATCCATAAAAAATGGAAAACAATATTGTTGGCTTTATTTTTAACCGGCTCATTGTAAATCGTGTCCATAAAAATAAATACTAAAAAATGAGGGATATTATTGTATATTCCTCATTTTCTGTGTTTTAAAAAGCGGATCGGACCGATTCGACCGCTACTCGGACACCCCTCAGGCCCGCTTTTGTACGTTAGACCGGACATTTTTTGAAACGGTTGAAAAACGTTCAAAAGCGGTAAAAACCGGGTCGGACCCGGCGCTTCGAAATTTTTTTGATTAATTTTATTTTTCTACACATAATAATGGATTAACTAAATTAATTATATATAATATATATCAAATATATTTTAATAGAAAAATATCTAATATCTTAGTAAAGTTTATTCATAAAATATATAATTTTATAGGATTAGTCTTGTATGCACCAGTTACACAGTGCAACTCAAGATCATTTTTTAAAAGTTGCACAAAATACTACTGAAAAGTTACACAGTTATTACTGAAAAGTGTATCTTTCATAGTGTAATTTTTCAGTAATAATTTGTTCAATTTTCAGTAATAAATTGTGTAACTTTTAAAAAATGAACTTGAGTTGCACCTTGTAACTGGTGCACAAGAGACTTACTCAATTTTATAAGAAAAAATATATAAAAATATTTTTAATTAAATATTATGTATTTATGATGTCATACCGACTCAACCGCTTTAAAAATAGTCAGACCCGGTTGAACCCGATCCGACCAAAAATACTAAGGTGTCCGAGTCAACTTCCGCTTCAGCTTTTAAAGCGTAGCTCCTTTTCAAACGTAACATGTCACTTAAAAAAAAATTAAAAAAAAAAGCCCAAAAATCTCTACTTTAAAAATCAAGAATGTTAGATATAGATGACTAATTGAAATAATTTAATTAATTAGAATTATACTTCATTCCTCTGTTTCACAGAAATTTGTACACTTCTTATTTAGATATTTCACTCAAATTTGTGCACTACTAAAAATGAAAATATTGATTTGCATGCACTCTCACAAAACTCTACACATATTTACTCATATGTCACTAGTTTATATATAAAATACGCATTTTTTAAAACATTTACTCCCTCAATCCCATTATATGTTGCTTATTTTGCCATTTTCGGCCGTCTCACTACATTTTTTCCTTTTGCTTTTTATCCTTTTTGGAAACTACCATTCACATTTTTAATATTATTTTTATTACTTTTTCACTTTTTTTAATTACGTCACTTATAGTTTTTCACTTTTCCATTATATCACTTATATTTTATTTTTATCTTAATTTGTGTGCTCAAAAGTAACGAGTAACTTATATTGAAATGGAGAGAGTATTATTTGATAGGACGTAAATTCCTACATAATGGAAGGAGAGATTATGCATTTGAGTGAGTTGGTACAAGTGTGATGGTTAATTAGAAGAAATTCAAGGTTAGATTAACTGATATTTTTGTCAGGTTGTGATGGTGTTCATCCGAAAGAAGCGTCTGCCGCAAAGATGAGAAAGCGTGTTTAATTGTGGTAGGGTCTCACCGACTCATTTTTGGAAAACGACAAACACGACTATTAATCTCATAACTAATAACTGCCACTAACGTTTCTATTTGCTATTTACTTTTAAGAAAACACACATGACATTATAAATATCATGAAATGCTCCTTATCACTTAATTCAAAAAATTCTAAAGTATATCACATTTGAATGACATATGTGCTTCAAAAGTTAAACTCTACTCACTCCTCCACCTATAAGTTTTCAATTGAATCTTCTTTCACAATTGAAAAGAGTATTACAGTACAAATGATTTGATTAATGGGAGAAGATAAAATAAGGAGAAATTAAAAAATAGTTCATAAAATTGACATTAATTATAAATTAGTTTTGTACAGAAAAAATATATTATATTTTCGTACAAATATTGTGAATCAATTTGTAAATATGATCACTTTTTTGAACCATCATGCAACTGCCCCGTAAAATAAAGTGTAAGAATAAAAAAGAGTAAAAAACGGAACTAGTTGATTTTTAAAGTACTCACTCTATCCATAAAAAATTTGCATCTTCTATTTTTTACAATATGTTTTATATTTCATCATTCAATCATCATTTAATTATTTTACATGTTGTTGATTTCACGTTCACAAACTATCATTCATTTAATTTATAAATGAATTACATAATACTTTAAAATATTCTTATTTTATCTATTTTCTTTATATTTTTCTAAAACATATTCAACGTCAGTGCGTGTATTTTTTGTGGACCAAAGGTGTGCAACAAACTTATTAAATGGCGTTAAAAGATGGAAAGATTATTGAAAGGCATATTGAGTGCCCATACTTTTCAATTCATGTGATATGACTTCTTTATCATGGACTTTTGAGGTCCCACAATGCCACAACTCATATTATTGGCTAACAATATTCAATTATCAACTTAATTGCTTTGTTCCCCTTCAATTTCACATATTTTATTTTCTTCAATATAGAAATAATGTAGTAATGCCTAATTAATTATTACATAAGCCAAAATTCTAGTTCATTATTTTATAAATAAATTTAATAAAACATAACTAAGGGATATGCATCACTTATTTTTTCGGGAAGAAAAAGAAAAAGAGAAGCACCATGAGTTAATATGCTAGGGCCCTGGTTATTCGCGCTAGCTTTTTTGGTAAATACAGTAGCAAGATTAATACATTATCTTTTTGGCAAATACACTATCTTTTTTTGAATTTTTTTTATTTTTTCGGCATTTTTTTTCGAACGTAGTGTAAAAATAAAAATTTGTTAGAAAATTTGTAAAAATTTCGAAAAAGAATGTCGAAGGTAGTGTACTTCCCAAAATAGCTAGTGTCAATAACATGGGCCATATGCTTAGATAAGAGGGCCCAAAATAGACAAACTGCCCAAAATTAATTTACATACACAAACGGCCCAAAGCTAAATGGACTAATATTACCATACAAGGATAGTAGCAAAGACCACCTTCAAATGGCCCAGGTTATCCGCACTATCTTTTTGGAAAATACATTGCCTAAATGAATATATACTTTTTAGAGAAATACACAACTCTTTATTTGGTAATTTTTTCAATAGTTTTTTTACATAAATAATAAAAATATGTTCAAAATTTTTAGCCGAAATTTGTAAAAATTTCAAAAATAAAAAATAAAAATTTCACAGTAGTGTATTTTCCAAAATGGCAAATGTCAATAGCCTGGGACCCTTCAAATTATTGGTTTTACATAAACCTAGAGATTGGCAATGAGCCTTATTCAGTGATTATAAATAATTGATATATGGAATACTATCCTATATGTGCATTCTTCTTTCTGATCGAAGTATACAATTCTATTTTTTCTTACTCGTTTTCCTCTTTGTGTATATACGTACAAGACAACATCCATTATGAATTTCCGTAAAAAAAAATAAAAAATCCATTATGAATTTAGAAAATTTTGAAATTTATTTTGGTTGAATACAATTTTTTTTGTTTAAAATTCAAGTAATTGTTGGTTGGGGTTGTTTTTGAAACACCGATAATAGCGAAAAATTGTTATAATATATTTACTATTGGTTGTATTTATGGAAGGTTCAAAGTTACAAACTACATATCCAAATGCAATAACGTCCCGCTTAGAATTGAACTGGGTGTCTTCATGTTTACGTAGGTTAGTCAACGGGGCAGGGCGAGACGGGGGGGGGGGCAATTCTCATCCCCATCCTCGCGAACTTCACGGGGAATTATCCCTATCCCCGCCCCATCGGGGAACCCGGCCCCGCGGAGATTTTTCATTCCCTACGGATGATAGCTGGGTCACCTTCATTCTATTCCCAAGACGAGAAGAAGGAAATGAAGAACGGGAAAGAAACTAAATAGGGCGAACTTTTTCTTTTAATTGTTTTTAAACTTTAAATTTTTAACAACCACAATAAAAAAAAATTAAATGAACAAAATTTTTAAGAATATTATTAAAATTTAAAATGTATAAAATACATTAAATTTAATATATTATATATTATACATACATAAATGATTAATTGACTATATATATATATATATAAATAAATATGTAACATAATATACTTATATGATATATATAATATGTTAATATATAATAGGTGTATATATACATATAAATATATTTATATATATTATAAGTATATTATAATATAAATTATTCTGGTCCCGCGGGAACGGGGTGGGGATCCCCGTGGGGCGGGAAATACAATCTCCGTCCCCGTCCCATCCCCACCTATGGTAAATATTTAATTAATTTAATTGGTAATATTTGATCAATTAAATAAGGGCGTTAAAATTATTTTTTTGGAAATTAATTGGTTCAAGTGCGTACTACACATGAAGTAGATGAAGTTAGTATACTTATACTCACGAAACCATTTTCGGTGGGTGAGAAATTGAGTTGGAAATCAAGTTATTACAATTGGAAAAAGATAATACTAATACACATAATATTAGTAAGAATTTAGTGAAGCTTAACAAACTATAATTGATTGACAATCAAAATTGTCATACGCACGCACGCCGAGCCTAGCCCGTGGTCGTGGACTTGGACATGATCTTAGAGATTATACCAAAAGTTCAAATTCATTGAATACGAGTGTTGACTTAGGGATTATACAAAATTGAAGTCTACATTCAATATATGTGAATACTGACTCAGAGGTGACTCAAAATTGAGTGATATACGCAGCCTAATTAAGAAATGTCGTGATTGTTCAAAAGCTGACCATTACCATAAGTTCAGATCCGTCGTTATGGAAACATTGAAAAGCTGGAAACGTTTGACAATTGCACCGTTATTTGTGGTAACATTGAAATTGATCTGATGGATTGATTACCATCATTCCTATCGGATTTTTAGGAAATGTGGTCAACTGACACGTTCTTTTCCCGGATATGAGTGGAGGTTCACCTATAAATAGGTGTCCCCATTCAAAACTCAGCTCTTGTCCTCTGCATATAGTGTCTAAGTGTACTGTCCAGATCAAAAGTGCTCTATTGTTCGTCGAAACTTCAAGTTCGGCGATGCTGCACACTTGAAGACAGTGTCATTTTACCTTTGGGAGCGTAATTTCAACCGACTTGCACTACCGAAAAATTTTGCTTTGCAAGAAGAGGTCTTCTCGACTCGACATGAAAAATTTAAAATTATTTTTTTTATGTAATATTTCTTCCCTCGCTATATTTTTTGTTTTGTTTTATTACCTCATCATTCCAATACTAACATCATTAAATGTATAAAATTTACCATCATGTGTTTATATCTTGATTCAGCATGTTCCAGTTGTCTTATAGACAACACTATTAAACATAGGAATATTTTCTCCATCTACGTGTGTTAACGAAATCTCCGCAAAGAAAGCTTTTATGTGGCTAACTAGTGCAATTTCATTAACAACCGATCTAATTCAATTTATTGGAACTGCAAAGTGTTCAATTCGGGAAAGATTTCGGCAGAACTTCGTTATAGCAGCAAAAACTTGTCTTTATTTCTGAAAAATGGCCTATTTATAGGCAAAAATACAAGGAGGAGGTGGCAATGACTTTGCCTCACTTCCTGACGAGCTTACAAGTGTCCCTCACTGCTTAAACAAGATAATTACAAAGGAAAATCGGCTAAAAATGGTGAAAACAAGGTTTTGGTGATCATTATCAAAACAGGCGAGCAGCTCTTCATATCGGGCGACAACTAGTTGGGCGAGCAGGTGAGCTGCTCGCCCATTATAATATTTGTAAGACCTGCTCGCCCATTATTAGTAAATAGGCGAGCAGGTGAGCTGGTCAGGTGGTTGGGCGAGCAGGTGAGCTGCTCGCCCATTTCCTCTCTGGCATTGCTGCTCGGCCATTTCTTGGTTGTTCATCGATTCTCCTTCTTTTGTATTGATTCTTCTTGGTTTTGCCCATGTTCATCATGCTTGATTAGCCGTTTCGGGACACGTCATCCGTTAATTCCTTGATTACTTTCCTAAGCACTTGGATTAGTTTATTTCATCAACAGTTGCCCCCTAGCTCGATGTTTATTTGAACATTCAGGAGAACAACAATTATCGAGCTATCTGGATCATCTGTGAAATTTCCTCGCAGTATTGAATTAATCAAGGGCTCCTCATAATCTGCAATCATCTGGAATGTGGGTATAATGAAGGACCCCCGTGGCCTCATTAAAAACCTAGTCGTAAACCACCCTTGTAGATAAACCGGTCGTACGAAAAAAGAGATACCAGGGTGTACCCTCTCATATCCATATCCAAATAACGTAAAACACTAAAAATAGGGTTAGTGTGCACTTGGATTGCTGAAATTGGTGATCAGCAGCTTGGATCGATGTTGGCGAGCAAGTGGCGAGCAGCTCATGCGGCGAGCAGGTGAGCTGCTCGCTTATTTTGCGAGTCTCAGGGTGCGGAATACGAACCGCCTCTTCCTTAATTTGCGCGCCACTTTCCTTACTTTTCAAAATTTTGCGATTTGGTCCCCGAGTAATTGCAAATAGGGGTCTCTTCGTTTTCTATAAATACTCAAATCAAAACTTCCTTTGAATCTTTCATTTTCTTCGTTTATCCATATAAACTTCCAGCGATCTTCGTCTTCTAGGATTTCCTTTGTCTTCGGCATTTCTCAAAGAAAGGTAATTTATTTGTTCGTCGTTCTTCTTCTTTTTCTTGTTCTTCAACCGGATTCGCGAGTTCTCTGTTCATATCGTCGGAAGTTATCGATTAAGGAGTTGTTCTTCATCATTCTTTCTGGAAATCGAGGTTTTGGGTTTTGAATTTGATGTTTGTGGTTTTGGTGCCGTTCATCGTGTCTGATTGATCCGGCATTTGAGTTTTCTAATTTTTTAGAGCTTCACGCCGGAAAACATGGTGTCCTCGCTGTCGTACGGTGATTCACCGCCGCACAACCCAGAGAAACGCCATATGGTAGAATCTCCCTTGCGAGATTTGTGGGATTATTCTGATTTGGCACGAAATCGAGGTACGTGGAGCCTAGTAATCGGTTTGGAGTCCCGGGTGCGTGATCGGGTCGTTCAGGAGAGAAGGCGAGCAGCTGAACTTGAAGGTGAAGGAGCTGCTCGCCAGGATCTTGGAGCTGAAGGAGCTGCTCGCCCAGATTTGGGAGCTGAAGGAGCTGTTCGCCAATCTGGGCGAGCAGGTGCAGCTGCTCGCCAGGATGTTTCAGCTGCTGCTCGCCCGGACACTTCAACTGCTGCTCGCCTGGATGCATCAACTGCTGCTCGCCTGGATGCACAAGAGGCTGCTCGCCCAGATAGGCAAGCAGGTGCAGCTGGTCGCCGGTCTTCTGAAGGAGTTGCTCACCCAGGTGCTGGAGCTGTTGTTCGCCCATCTGGGTGAGCAGGTGGAGCTGCTCGCCGGGTTAAACAGAGACTTGTTCGCCCATCTAGCAGAGGAGCTGCTCGCTCCGGGTGAACAGGTAGAGCTGGTCGCCCTCAGCCTTCTGATAGAGATTTGCGAGCCGCTCGTCGCGCGCAGACCGCTCGACGTAGACAATCAACTCCTCCTCCGCCTGCTAGGAGAAGATTACTGCTTGTTGACGAAGAACTGAAGAGGACACCGAGTCTGATACTCGCGCGGCCATTCGTGATATTTTTGGGATCAGTTTAGAATCTCAAGGACCTAATACTGATGATGTCGAGACTGTCCGCGAGACTTCTAAAGCCCCAGATCAGACTGGTGAAGCTTCAGAAAAGGGTAATCTCTGTGGGGGTGATAGTGGTTCCGAGCTTGGTGAGGATTTTGAGTGAGATCCCGGGCCGAGTCAACATGAGATATGGGATGATCTGACTAGAATCTATCAACCTCCGGAACAATTGCTTGAACAGACGATTCCAGAGGGGGTTGCGCAGGAGATGAGCTGGGTGGTATATCTGGATCGATACCGGGATCAATTTATTCGGCCTCGAATTTCTCCTGTTCCGTATGTTAAGACGACATATACTGCTACCAAGCATAAAAGTTTATTGAAAGAGGATGATCTGACGACTCTTCGGGATGAATACAAGATCCCGCTTGATATCCATATGTACGTTCCACGCGATCGAGAGTGAGCCGATAGGCCACCACCGGGTTGTACCGCAATAAACATCGATATTCTCGAGGCCGGGTTCCCACTTCCACTGCATCCGATAATCGGCCAATTCTTGATGGATGTTAACCTAGCGATTACCCAGATTACACCAAACGGATGGAATAATCTGCTAGGTTTCTTGACCGTGATGGGATTGGAGGGATATCCCAATCGATTGACGGCCCCCGAGATCCATTATGCTATGATGATCTCGGTA
This sequence comes from Prunella vulgaris, assembly GCA_026898435.1. Taxonomy (NCBI): domain Eukaryota; kingdom Viridiplantae; phylum Streptophyta; class Magnoliopsida; order Lamiales; family Lamiaceae; genus Prunella; species Prunella vulgaris. The sequence goes on from JAPKLY010000311.1 coordinate 234,137, forward strand.
TGCAGCGAAGAAGGATATGGTTATTATTATCTAAAAGCCCGAGCGGGGATGAAGATTGTGGAGTTGCTTCCGAACAAAGTGAAACGATGGAAGGACCAGTTCTTCTTCATCGGTGGGGATTGGCGTGCCTCCACGTCTTATACGGGTGCCTCGGAGAGAATTAGGACTCCAGAAGAATACGGGGAATTGAGACGTAGGTATCGTCCTCTGTGTGTCTTTCGTTCCGGAATTCACTAATGTAAACTTTGTTTCTTTGCAGGTCCGAGGCTTCCGAAGTGGGGACAGAAAGGAATTTCTGATTTATTCCTCTACGTGCTTTCCAACGCTTCTTACCATCGCGAGCAGTTCCGGACGGTGACACACTTATCGAACGAACACTGTAGACGTGCAGCTGGTTTGATCACTAGTCCGCATCATCTTGCAGCTCAAGCTCCGCTTCCCGCAGGTTGATATCGTCTACTTGCTTTTGCTCCTTTGACTTGTTCACTTTTTTAATAGTGAATTCTTACGACAGATCAAGGAGTTACGGTTGAGATTCATCCGGTGTTCCACGCTTTCTGCCGACGAGTGCGAGATCTTGACTCTGGTTTAAATAAGCGCACAATGGATCCCCCAGCTGCATTAATCAGGTTGCGGAAGAGGGGGAAAACCAAGCCTCCAGTGCAGCGGACGGCTGCGCCATCTCCCGTGGCTCCTACTGCCGATCCGCCAGCTCGGAAGAGCCCACCCAAGAAGTCCAAGCAGCCAAGGAAAGGTGGCGACACTTCTACTGGTGATGAGGAAGAGGCCAGCCGGCAGAACAAGAAGGGCAAGACTGCCGCAACCGCTGGATCCAGCCGCCCACCTATTGATCATCGATCCGGGGATCCTCGCGACCCATGTCCGCCTTCCCCTCGTGAACCGGGCTTTCGCCGAGATGATTCCTATCTCGGATGGGAATGGGAGGTTCGGGAAACATAAGTTTCTATCCTTTCTGATCATCCTGTATTTGTGTTATTCTCTCGTTTACATAGTTGCTATTCTTTTCAGCTATCATCCGGGCGATCATCCTTTCCGCTGTGATACACTTCATCAGACTGCGTGCTCTAGGGTGCCGATGCATATGGGGGACATTCCCGACACGGAAGTCCAAAGGGCCACTGAGCTTGTTGCCCAGTCTAGGAGCAAAACGCTCGATCGCACAATTCATGAGCAAACCCTGAGCGACAATCTGCTTATGTGCGGGGTATTTTCCAGCCATGCAGCGATCATAGCTCAACGGGCTTTGAACCAAGAACTGGAAGTTGGTCGGGCAGGCCGTAGAGCGGAGAGAGAGTGTGAAGAGAAGGAGAAAGCGCTGAAGGCGAAAGATGATGAGTTGGCCCGGATGCATCTCAAGGTTAAAAACACTTTGGAGTCGGAAAATAATGCTCTTGAGGCGGTCAAAAAACTTCAGTATGACAACCGGAATCTCAACGAACAGTTGAACGCAGCTACTGAAGGCATTGCCCATCACAAAGCCGAGAACGTCAACGAGCATCAATGATACAATGACTCCTTGGACCGGGTCTTGGAATTGGAGAAAGAAAAAGCCGCACTCCAAAACAAGGTGGAGTGTATGTACCCTGAGGAGGATGTGGAGGAGCAGGTGCGCGATGCAGCCATCTTCGGATATATCTGTTCATACGCTGAGTGCATTCGGGCGATCCGTACTGTTGAGAAAAGGGGGTCGGAGATATCTGAGATGATGAAGAAGAAGCTATCCGACTACCTCCGAGCTAATCCGCCGTCCAAGTCGCAGGATCTTCCGCTAGCTGATTTAGTGGAGTCGAGACTTGACTTGGGATTTCTTGGAGAGGGATATACCATCACCCAGCCTCGATTGCGGTCCCAATATGCTCCTGATGCTCCGTTGGCCGTCAAGACCTCTGCTTTTACCTCGGGAACTGCTGATGTTACTGAGGCCTCTCCGGAAGAAGGTCGTCAGTAGAGAGGATGCCATTGTTATGTCTTATCTTTCGACCCCTCCCAGTGATGACACAACGGTTCCCGAGGTCCCACCATCTGATGCCGCCGACACTGCTGCTCACACCACCGATTAGGATTTTTATTCTGTTTGCCTGATGTTTTCTCTGTTTTAGACATCAGTTTTGCCTTTCACTTTACTGCTTAGCGTTGTACTCTCATTTTCTGTCTTTTTCAATTCAGAATGTTGCTCGAACTTTTCATTCTCCGTTGTACTTTCTTTTCTTCAATTAAAGATGTTATTCCAATGCACTTATGTTGTTTTCAATGAACTTTAATGAAATGCTATTTATGTCTAATCGTTATACATCGCCTTTCGCGGCCGTTGGGTCTTTAAGTCGCTTTGTTTCGCCTCTCTTTGGGCACGAAACGAATAAGACACTCACTCGGAATTGGGCCATCAGGAAGCGTTCACTTTGTCCTCGGGAGCGTATTCGCGTCCCTTTGGTGGACATGAAGCGTTGTCCCAGTATTACCGGATACATCCACTCTGCTATCCTCCAGATCGTACGTAACGTCCTTCGGAGGGGCCTTGGATGCACACTCAAGTTCCTCTAAGTGTGGTCTTTCGAGGCATCATGCTCTATTCTTGTTCGGAGAGTTGTTAGGCATTTAATGCAGTAACTTTTCAACCCAAGAAAGCGTTGGCATGCTTGTGCTCTGGTGCAGGACGTATCGGTATAGTATATTACTATTTTGTCACTACACTCACATTTCGGCCCTCTGTAGCCACTCGTGTAAGGCGATTTCAATTAGACTGTGACCTTCTCAAAAAAGACCGTCTATAGCATTCATAATATGTTCTGAAACAAAATGTACATTTACATCTTTTACTGATAAAATTTCTTTAGATGAGCAGCATTCCATGAGTATGACGATGGTACTCTGTCTAAGTCTTCCAATTCGCAAGTTCCATTTGACCAACTTCGCGAGACACGAAATGGCCCTTCCCATCCTGGTCCAAATGTTCCGCGTGGAGTGGATAGGATATTCCGTAGTACCAAATCTCCTTCTTGGAAACTTCTGGTCTTGACTCGCGAGTTGTAATACCGAGTGGCGTACTTCTTGTATGTTGTATTACGTACTTCCGCTGCCGCCCGCTTTTCTTCCAGGAAATCTTTCTCGATCGCGACAGCTTCGTCATTTTCTTTCTCATCGTACATACAAACTCGCCATGTTGGATTCTGTAGTTCAACTGGTACCATTGCTTCAACACCGTACGCCATTGCGAATGGAGTTTTGCCTCTGCTTGTTCTGAACGACGTGCGGTATGACCACAAAACCTCCGAGAGTTCTTCTGACCAGCTTCCTTTCTTCTCTGTCAGACGAAGCTTTAATGTCCACTTGATAATTTTGTTAATAGCTTCGACCTGACCGTTAGATTACAGATGATACGGGGTCGAGTAATACTTTTTAATCCCTCAAGTATTACAGAACTCTCGGACTTTCTTTCCGTCGAATTGTGGTCCATTGTCGGTTACGATCGATCGAGGTATGCCGAATCTGCAGATCAAATTTTTCCAGATGAAATTGATCATTTTTTCCTGAGTAACTGTCACCAACGATTCGGCTTCGGCCCATTTGGTGAATTAGTCCACGACAACCACTGCGAACCTCACACTCCCTTTCCCAGGCGGGAAAGGTCCGATTATGTCGATACCTCATTTGGCGAATGGCCATTGGCTATATACCGCTTTCATCTCTTGTGGAGGAACGTGAATGTTAGGAGCGAACATCTGGCATTTGCGACATTTTTTCGCAAACGAGATAGTATCTTCTTTCAATGTAGGCCAATAATATCCTTGCCTCATGGTTTTATGCGCCAATGCTCGTCCTGCTGCATGACTTCCGCATATGCCTTCGTGGATTTCGTCGAGAATTTCCCATCCCTGCTTTCGTGAGACGCATTTGAGTAGGAGTGATGAAAATCCTCTTTTGTACTATTGGCCGTCGATCATTACGTAACGAGCTGCTTGCTTGACCAATTGAACCGCCGCCCATGGATCTTCGGGCCGTTCCCCAGTGGTCAGATATTTCCTCAAATCTGTTCTCCAGTCGTCATCCTCCTCGTCCATCTCCTGCCCCCCATTCAACGTTTGATTTATTTGATAATCAAAGGTTGAAGGATTATCGAGTTGAGTGATGACGACTTCTGTGATCTCTGTTGCCTCCTGGCTGGATGCTAATCGGGTTAAGGCATCGGCCTGTGTGTTCTCAAGTCGAGGTATCTGTTCAATGTATGCCTGCTAAAACATTGATATCAGATGGGCCACTTTCTTCTGGTACAGAATCATGTGTTCATCTTTGGCCTCGAATTCTCCTCGAACTTGAGAAACTATGAGTTGTGAATCGCTGAAAATCTGTACTCTCTTAACCCCAATTTCTAATGCAAGTCTGAGTCCGGCAATCAACGCCTCGTACTCAGCTTCATTGTTGGTTTCCAGGAAAGCAAATCGAATCGCTGATGTGAACACCTGTCGGTCAGGGCTTATTAAAACCACTCCTGCCCCCGACGCCAAGTTGGTAGATGAACCGTCTACATACAGGTGCCACGGATGTTCAAAATCCCTTGTCAGTTCAGATGGATAAGTTAGCTCTACAATGAAGTCGGCCAGAGCTTGTCCCTTGATCGTCGTTCTCGTTGCGTACGTGATGCTAAATTGGCTGATTTCCAGTGACCATTTTAGCAATCTTCCTGCAGTGTCAGGGAGATGTAGAATTTGCCGTAGTGGGAACATCGTGAGTACTTCTATCTGATGATCATAGAAGTACGGCCGCAACTTGCGTGTGCTCATGACCACTGCATATGCCAGTTTCTCTGTCGGAGAATACCGAACTTCGGCCTCATGTAGAGCCTGACTAACATAGTAGATCGGGGAATGGAACTTGCCTTCGGCGCGTACCAGCACCGAACTTATTGCTACCTCGGATGCAGCGAGGTAGAGAAAAAGCTTTTCACCTGGAAATAAGGGTGCAAATGGCATTTGGCGGTCGGCGGGCAGTCGAGTGCCTTCAAGCGCCAAGACCGCCTAAGCGGTGCCTAGGCGCCGCCTTGGCGGTGCCAAGGTTTTTTTATTTTTTATTAATATTAATTTTTTAAAACATATTAATAAAACTATACATTATAGATAAATTATAAATTTAAAACATAATTAATAACTATCACAAAATATAAAAAGTCAAGAAAATATTAAAAACTATAATAATACGACATAGAACGAATAAATTATGAAGTAGTTCAATTAAACTTTCATTTTTTAGTAATCTAGTAAATTAGTTTTTATTTTTTAATTTTAGATCTAACTTTTAAATTGAAACAAAAATTAGAAAAAGAAGAGTAATGGTCATTTAGGCGGTGCCAAGACGGCCTCGGCGGCTGCCTAGGCGGTCTCGACAGTACCAAATGTGTTGGTGAATTTTTCTCGACAATTTGACCTTGGCGTCGGCGGCCGAGGGCCTTCAAGCGCCTAGGTGGCCGCCTAGGCGGTCTCGGCGACCGCCATTTACATCCATGCCTGGAATTGGTTTGGATAAAATATGTGTATTGCCCAAATATTCTTTGATTTCTTCCAACGCTCTTTGGCAATCTTTCGTCCACACGAAATTATCCTTCTTCATCTTCATGGCTTCGAAGAATGGCCGACATTTATCTCCAGAATGCGAGATAAAACGATTCAATGCAGCCAAACATCCTGTGAGTCGTTGAACTTTTCGAACCGAATCAGGAGGCTTCATGTCAATTATGGCTTTGACTTTAGTTGGATTCACCTCAATTCCGTGCTGACTGACCAGGTGTCCCAGGAACTTTCCCGAATGAATTCTGAAACTGCTTTTCTTCGGGTTAAGTTTCATGTTGTAAGCGTCGAGTATCTGGAATGTTTGAGAGAGGTGTTCAAGATGGTCTTCCTTGTGCAAACTTTTCACAACGATATCGTCCACGTAGACTTCAATTGAGTGACCGATATGTTCATCAAATATCTTGTTCACCAATCTCTGATAGGTGGCTTCAGCGTTGATTAAGACGAATGGCATTCTATCCCAACAATAGAGATTTTTGTTGGTATAAAATGCGGTATGCTCCTGATCGTCAGAATATAGTGCAATCTGGTGATACCCTGCAAAGGCATCCATGAAGGTCATGAGCTTGTGCCCTGCAGTGTTATCGACCAGATGATCGATGTGGGGGAGTGGAAAGTTGCCCTTCGGGCAGGCGTCATTCAGATCTGTGAAGTCGATACAGAGTCTCCATGTGTCATTGGGCTTACGAACAAGGACAGGGTTTGCAACCCATTGGGGGCACAAGGCTTCGTGTATCAACTTATTATCCAGCAACTTCTTGACCTCAGTTGTTAGTGCTCCGTACTTTTCAGGTCCAAACTTCCGTCTTTTCTGGCGAATTAGTTTGCGTGCTGGATCAATGTTGAGTCGATGACAGGCATGTTTAGTTGGGATGCCCGTCATATCTGAATGAGACCAGGCGAAAACGTCCAGATTGTTCTTCAAGAAAGTGATCGATCTTGATCTGAATGGTTCAGGCAATTCAGACCCGATGAAGAGTTCATGATCTTCTTTGTCTGGGTAAGCTTGGACAGATGTTAACTATTCCATCGGTGTGGCTCGTTTTTACTTTTCTTTCCACCTCGGATCTAGAATAGATCCATCTGTGTTTAGTTCGTCTTCAATCTCCATCGGTTCACCGTCGAGCCTAGGTTCGAAATCTTGGCTGAGTAGGCATTCATCTGGGCGTTCGCCCTCGAGATGTCTTTCAGGCTCTGATTCCCCTAGGACTTGTACAATAGGATCAGGTACACTCTCTGGTACGTGAACTGGGTTATCAACCTCCAATGGTTCCGCTTCCGCTTGGGGAGCACTAAATGGTTCAGGTTCCAGTTCAGCGTATGGGGGAGGACTTTCGATCATGTGTATATAAGTGACCGATGGCGCGTTCTGAAGTAAACATTCACGGGCTTTCTTCTGATCGCCCTTTATTGTGCCAGCTCCAATTGGTGTCGGGAATTTTATACAGTAGTAGTAAGTCGAACAGGCAGCCTTAAATTCATGCAAGAAAGGTCGGCCGAGGAACCCGTTATAGGATAATGGCTGGTCTACAACAAGAAAATCTACCTGCCTCGTCAACCTCCTATTGGGATCATCGACTGATACAAGTTCAACAGACAGACGTATAGTTCCTAGTGGAATAGTAACATCGTCCCCGAATCCTATAATTTTGTGATTACAATTCTCAATGTAGGATTCGTAGTCCCCTATCTGGTCTAGAGTACTCTTGAACAGGATGTTCGTGTACGCTCCAGTGTCGACCAGCAGTCTGTGAACTCGTGCATTCATGATGTTCGCGCTGATGACCAAGGAATCATTGTGTGGGGTTATGATCCCTTCCAAGTCTTTCTGTGAAAACGTCAGCTCTGCAGTGGGCTTGGTAGAGGGTCCTGCATCGGTTTCCTTTAGTTGGTCGATAGCGCGCAACTCTATTTTCTTTTGCCTCTTCGACGGAGGTGGCCTTCCATCTGTACAGCCGCCGGCTCGGCCAACCTCAGGTTCTAAAATAAAAACATCTCGCACTGGGCCTGGCGGGGGAAGTAGGGCTTGCTTTTCTCGCCGGGGTCTCGGACCGGCACCTTTCTCGTTCTCGTTCTCGCTACTTTCTTCATTCGTCCTTTGATCGAGCGCCCGTGGTCTCTTTCCAGGTGGTCTTTTAATAAATTTCGACACTTTCCCTTCCTCATAAAACCTCCACAGCTGTCTCAGTAGATCCTGGCATTCACTTGTGAAATGCCCCGTCGCCTGATGATAGGCGCAGTATTTATTTTGGTTCGTCCTTTTTGGATCTACCTTGAGCTTCCTGGCCGGTTGCAATTCTCCAGTTCTCTTGACCACGTTGAAAAGCTGGTCAATGGACACGGTCAACACTTGGTTCAATTTCTCCGCCAATCCGGCTCCCTCGAATGATTTCAAATTCCCGGGGGTTCGATATTTTCCCCCACTTCTCCTATCTGTGGTTGCTGCCTTCGGTGCTTCCTTGCCTTCACCCAAGGACTTCCGTAATGCTTCTTGCATGGCCACATAAACTCCGGCCTTGTTTTGAAACTCCGCATAAGTCTTTGGACATGCAAGTTGCATTTCCTTCCATAGGTTTGTACCCTTTCTCAATCCCGCCATCGCGGTGATTACCTTGGTGTCCTCGCTAACTGGCTCTCCCTCCAATAAAATCTTGTCGAACCGTTCAAGGAATTGCTGATCAGATTCCTCCGATTCCTGGGCGAGATTTGCCAGTCGATGCTTCTGGGTGAAGCAGGATGCTGCTCCAGAAAAATGTAGTAAAAATTCTCGGCATAACTACATGAAGGAAGTAATCGATGCAGGGGGCATCGCAGTCAACCATCGGTGTGCATGATCCCCAAATGTAAGAGAAAAGTTTCTGCACTGGGTTGCATCAGACGCTCCCATGGAAATCATGTAATCCACAAACTTGGATATGTGCACCTTCGGATCTGAAGTTCCTTCATATAGGGTAGAAGTTGGGAACTGAATCTTTGGCTGTACGGGTGCCGAAAGTATTGCTGCTGAAAGGGGTGAGACTGGGATCTGAATGGCTGAGCTGCTTTCTGGGTGTGACGAGACTTTGGCCTGAAGGTCTTAGATAGCCTTTCTCATCGACCGCAGGATTTCGTTTGAAGCTTCCACACCTGGACGGGGTGGCCGTTCCTCTCGCTCTGGGCGAGGGGAGCCGGATACCCGGCCACTCGGGTGTGACCTCACCAGAATCCTACTGGCATTTTTTGCGTCCTCAGGTCCAAGCCTCTCCGTCACTGGCCACCGTAGCCTGTCTCAGACTGTATGTTTCCTTCTGTGATCTATCTCTGGTACTCTACTCAGTCTCCCTTGGTCTATCTCTGGTTCTCTGTTCGGTCTCCTCTGGTCCACTTCTGATGCTCTACTCGGGGGTCGATAAGCTGACATAGGCTAGCCATGCGACCGGTACTCCCGTCACTCCAGTGGTCTGCTTTGCGGAGTTCCATGACTTGACTCATCCATCATGCTCCGCGCTCTTTCTCCTTGCGGGCCCAAACAATCTGCCATTCTTGGCCCTAAACGGTCTGTTACCTTTTGCTTCCCGTGTTCCTCACGCCTCCGTCTCTATTCACTATCAGCCTCGGTCTCTGGTGGACCCTAATCGACTCGTTGAAGAACGGGCCTCTGATCAGGTTGGGTACCAGAAGGACAGGATGCACCTTGTTGTTGCTCTTTCAGCACTCTACATAGTGCTGTTACGCGGGAGATATCCTCGGGGTTCTGTAGGAATGGGAGCAGTTCAGATAATCCCTGCATATAATTCTGTCCCACTTGAGCTGCTGGGACCCCAGTTGGTTCGACTTGTTGTCGATTTCCTGCAACATCCTGGATTGTCGTTGATTGTTCGGGTGCTGGGGCTCTCTGATTGGGCTGACCGTTGTTTCTCCCGTAAGATGTCATCTTTGGTTGAGAAACTTCCCTTGACATTTCACGTAATTTCAGCTACTTTCCACAAAGCAGGTTAAGCTGTTATGTTGTTGAGTAAACAAACAGGCGAACAGGTGAAAACGGGCGACCAGCAGTTCTAGCGACCAGCTGAGTTGGGCAGCTGAGTTGTGCAGGTGGAAAACAGGCGACCAGGTGAGCTGGTGGTCAAACAGGCGATCAGGTGTACAAACAGGCGACCAGGTGTACAAACAGGCGACCAGCTAGCTGGTGTTATTTCTTGATCAAAGGACGAACATGTACGTTTCCTTCAAACCTTCAAGCGAACAGCTTGTGTTCCTTCAAATCCTTAAGGGAACAGGTGGCAAATCTTCATACAGAATGCCAATTTTGCAGTTTCCACTCCAGAATTCAACAAAATCCAACAATCGGAGGTTCGGACCCTTCTTCTAGCGCCAAATTGTTAATGAAATCTCCGCAAAGAAAGCTTTTATGTGGCTAACTAGTGCGATTTCATTAACAACCGATCTAATTCAGTTTATTGGAACTGCAAAGTGTTCAATTCGGGAAAGATTTCGGCAGAACTTCGTTATAGCAGCAAAAACTTGTCTTTATTTCTGAAAAATGGCCTATTTATAGGCAAAAATACAAGGAGGAGGTGGCAATGACTTTGCCACACTTCCTGACGAGCTTATAAGTGTCCCTCACCGCCTAAACAAGATAATTACAATGGAAAATTGGCTAAAAATGGTGAAAATAAGGTTTTGGTGATCATTATCAAAACAGGCGAGCAACTCTTCATATCGGGCGACCAGCTAGTTGGGCGAGCAGGTGAGCTGCTCGCCCATTATAATATTTGTAAGACCTGCTCGCCCATTACGAGTAAATAGGCGAGCACGTGAGCTAGTCAGGTGGTTGGGCGAGCAGGTGAGCTGCTCGTCCATTTCCTCTTTGGCACTGCTGCTCGGCCATTTCTTGGTTGTTCATTGATTCTCCTTCTTTTGTATTGATTCTATTTGGTTTTGCCCATGTTCATCATGCTTGATTAGCCGTTTAGGGACACGTCATCCGTTAATTCCTTGATTACTTTCCTAAGCACTTGGATTAGTTTATTTCATCAACAACGTGCTAATAAGTTGAACCACTCTCTACTTTGACATATATGATAAAATGTCCCAAAGTCTAGGACCAATAACTAGGTTTATATCTTTTTTGGAGTTGGTATCATCTCTGCTACAATAGCACGTCTAATTTCTTTTCATTTTGTTTGCTTTTTCTTTTTCCCTGGACATTCATATTTCCAATGTCTTATCTATTTACTATATTACATCATCAAAATTAGGACCTTTATAATCTAACCTTTTGAATTTAAAAATGAAAAAATTACAAAAGTTATCCATCAGATTAGAGGGGTAGCGAGAATTGCTTGTCATGTTAGGGGTAGCAACTGATGTCCCTCAAATACAATTTTTAGCAATTTATGTCCAAAAGCATCAAAAAATATTTTAAGTCACTGTCACTTTTCGACGAATTAAAAGTTGAGAGATACACTAAATCCATCTCACCAAACTCGTCAATTTGATACCTCCAATTGCTCATTTCATATACTATTACTTCATAAATTTAAGTTTGAATAATTCAATCACGTTAACTTTTTTGGCTACCAAAATGCTTCCATTTTTTGGTGAATTGAAGATCAAATCATATATCAAATTATTTGTATCTCCAAGCCTTCACTTTGATATATAACTTTTCTTTTGATTCTTCATGAAAACATTATAAAATGATATTATTTTACGAATGAGTTTGAGTAGCGACAATAAATTCCTGAACAATTTTCTCTTATTTTTCGAGGAATAGAAGGACAAGTCACATATCAAAATGTCAGGTTTATGAGATGAATAATTTAATATATGACTTAACTTTCAATTCAAGGAAAAATTATAGACTTTTTGTCATCATAAATTGATGTGAATGATCATTCAATTTGTGGAATTTTGGTGTACGAAATTAGCAACTGAAGTTACCAAATTAATGGACTTAAAGAGCCGAACAATTTAGTGTACGAAATTTAGGAGGGTGTATTCGTTTAAGATTTCGTGGGATTTTAAAGGACTTTTTTCTTATAAAAAAATCTGTTGGTATTCAATCAGGATTTTAAAGGATTTAAAAATAATCCACTGGTATTCAATCAGGATTTTAAAAGACTTAAAAACAATCCACTGGTATTCAATCAGGATTTTAAAAGACTTAAAAACAATCCACTGGTATTCAAAAATATAAGGATTTTAAAGGATTGTTGGGTTTGATGGATTTTGATGGATTCTTTAGTGTATTTTATAAATACCAACAATCCCATCAAAACCTCTAGGATTTCGGTGGACTTTTTTAATTAATGACTTTATTTATCCCCAAATTGATTTATATATAATTATTTATTTTTAAGACCTAAAATAGTTTTAACCTTATAATTTCATCTCTACATTTATAACATCAACGATAAAATAATTACAGTGACGAAGAGTAATATAATATTATATATACATATATACTAGAATAAATAAAAATAATTAATAATTAATCATTAAATAGTATTAAAAAATGATATTGTTCATCCTAACTTATATACAAGATAAATCTTTATTTTTATATAATATTATTATAATACTAATATTATATATTACATATGTCATTAGGTAATATTTTTATATTGATAATATTTTTTTACGGTATTTGAGTTTTGTTATATTTTACTTTGGTTGCTTTGATTATTCAATTTCGATACTTTTTTATATTGATAATATTAGCATGTGCAGCTCTACATAACTTTATTCGCAAAGAATGTCATTCTGATGAATTTCCAATTGAATCGGTAGACGAACCTTCATCTTCAACATTGCCAGTTAATGAAGACCGTGATTTTGAGCCTATCATTCAAACTCAAGAGCAAGAACGACATGACGCTAATGTTTGGAGGACTAGTATAGCTATGAATATGTGGAGTAATGCTATTTAAAAGGATATGATATTATGATTTTTTTGTCTTTAACTTTTTTTTTTTTTTTTTTTTTATTTGAAGGTATGAAAAATTTTGAATTTTTATTGAATGTCACAAATCCATGAAATTCTGCAAAGTCTACAAAGTCCTATAGAATCCATTAAAATCCTTATTTTAAAAGTCTTACAAAATCCTGCAAAATCTTAAAAGTCACCAAAATCCTACAAAATCTTTAAAATCTGCAGGATTTTTTTCAGCTAAAAAAGTCTTTTAAAATCCTAATCCAATACACCCCCTTAGTCTGTAATCCATTGAAAAATGACCGCAACGACTATTAAAGTGATGATTTTAAAATTTTCGATGACTTTGGACATAAATAGCTAATTTTTTATTATTAAATTTTTTTATTTTTATTTTTTAAATAATGTTGGAATTAAATATAAAAACAAAGGAACAAATAAATATAGCACTATAATAATAATAATAATAATAATAATAATAATAATAATAATAATAAT
>JAPKLY010000311.1:247142-258807 GCA_026898435.1 Prunella vulgaris
ATAATAATAATAATAATAATAATAATAATAATAATAATAATAATAATCTCAAACTTAAAAATAATAATACAATTTTTAAAATTCTCAAAACATAATAAAATGCAAACAAATAAGTCTATCATTTAAAATTCATTAAAAAAATTATGATTAAATAAGTAAAAAAAAAAATATTGGCCAATATTTCAAATATTTTGTATAGATTTTATATGGGTCCAGGTTATATGCACCCACATCTATTTACAGTACACACACATAATTTTTCTTTTAATTTTTTTAAAAAATTATGACTCTTTTTCCCAATTTTTTCTGCGTACACACCTCCCTCTTTCTTCTCCCTTTCTCTATTCCCTTCTTCTCACGTTCTTCTTTCTCTCTCTTTATTTTCCTCCCGTTAAACAACATAACACTTGCATTGTCCCACTCAATTCGTGTAATTTCTCTCACTAGAGTTACTCCAATTCGATGCCTAATTAATAGATTCGATTTCGCCTACTCTCCGTTGAATATCGACTCGTATTTAAACAACCGTTCACCCACCGAAGTGGCACAACTTTTCTATGGTTGCGAGACGCTCCCTTTATTCATTGCAGTATTAAGAATTCGAAGAAATAGAATAAAAATGGTGAGATTTGAAAACACGAAATAGAAATTGCAAGAGTAACAAAAAAAAAATTCCTCCTTCCTCAATCTTCATTCCTCCTCTTCTTCTCCTCTCTCTCTCAATCTATATTCTACATCCAAGTACATGATTTTTCGATTCTGGTTATATGAGAAAAAAGGTACAATTTTTAAATATTTTTTCAAACTTTTAGCCTATTTTCGAAAAATATTATCAAAACTTTAAGGAAAAAGGTACAAATTGGACCCTGAACTTTTGTCTCAGATACAAATTGGACCCTAAATCATTTTTTAAAACAAATATGCCCTTCAACTTCGAAAAAATGTACGACTTGGACTGAACATTTGTCTTAAATACAAATTGGACCCTAAACTATTTTTTGAAACGAATATGTCCTTCAACTTCAAGAAAAAATTTCAAATTGGACCCTGAACTTTTGTCCCAGATACAAATCTGACCATCAACTATTTTTTGAAATAAAAATTAAAATTACAAATAAAATAGTGATTGAAGAACTAAAAAAGTTAATTAAAAATTAGATAAATATTTAAATATTTTTAAAAAAATTAAAAATCAAAATTTATAAAAATTAGATCAATATTTAAATAATTAAATTAAAAAAATCATAAAATGAATAAAATCAAAAAAATTATTAAAATAAATCAACTAAATCTTTAAATAATCCAATTAAATCTTTAACAAGTACTAAAATAAAATTCAACTAAATCTTTAAAGTTTAAACTAAGAAAGTAATTTTTAAAAATTCAAATTTTAATTCAAGATAAATAAAATTAAAATATAGTTTATTTTTAATTTAATTGTTTATGAAATATAGTTGATTTTTTAAAAAAACCTATTTTTTAAAGATTTTTTTTAATTTGATATTTTTTTGAAGATTTTGTTGATTTTTTTTATATATTTTTAAATTTTTTAAACTTTTTTATTTTCAGATTTTGGTTAGGTTTAAATGACTTTATTAAAATACTACCTAATTTAATTATTTTGAAGATTCATTTTATTTTCTCTTATTTTTTATTAATTTTTCAGATTTTTTTATTGAATTTTAAATTTTAATTTATAATTTAATTTTTTAATATTATGAAGTTTTTTATTTTTTTAAAATAATATTTTAATTTATATCTAAGACAGAAGTTTAGGATCATATTTGTACATTTCCCCAAAGTTGAAGAGCATATTTATTTCAAAAAATAGTTTAGGGTCCAATTTGTACACTTTCTCAAAGTTGAAGGGTATATTTGTTTCAAAAAATAATTTAGGGTGCAATTTGTACTTAAGACAAAAGTTCAGGGTCCAATTTGTACCTTTTCCCAAAGCTTATTTGATTGACTTCTTCAAATTATTCCTTCTTATTTGATTTTTTTGAAAGAATAATCGACAAATTTTTTTGACTTGTTTGTTAAAGATATTTAAATTTATTTATTTATTTGCTTATTCTTTCATATTTTCTAGTTGTTTTTGTTGTGAAATAATAGAAACGATAAACAGAAACAAGAACACGAGATTTGGTAACCCAGTTCGTCACAAGGGCTACGTTTGGGGGCGACCAAACCAGGAGATTTACTGATAATACTGCAGAATAATTGTACATTTTACATCGGAAAATACATGTATATATAAGGATATAACCCTAGTTAACCTAAAGCCCATTAGGCTAAGAGCCATATGGACTTATTGAATTATTAATGTCCACATTACATCTATATTTTATAATAGTTTTTTTTTTTTTGCTTTTGGAAATTTTTTCACATTATAAACAAAAATTATTTGATTTTTTTACTATTTCTTTTTTTCTTTTTCTTTTTCTTTTTCATTTTTCTGGTGTTTTTTTATTGAAAAAAATCATTATTAAAAATATTGGTATTTTATCAAAAAAAATTATGCATTTGTAAGTTTTTCCATTAATTGAGGGTGAGTGCACATATTTTAAGAGAAAAATGAAAGAATGTATTTACAACATTTTATAAATATTTTAATTAAAAAAAAATGTAAAGTGTGTGGATGTGGTGCATATAATCTGGGCCTTTTATATGTTATGGATTTAGGAAAAGCCTTCCAGTTCAGCCCATTCTTCAATCTTCAGAGTCCATTTAATTTCATTTTCCTAAACACAACTTCATTTTCTCTGGTTCCGAGCTCGCAACTTTATACCACCGGCGACACCGCTCCGCCGCGGCAGCGCCCCCCCTTCCTCGCGGGAGTTCACAGAAGAAGCACGTAAGTCGAATTATCCTGTTACATTTGACAGTCCCCTTCACCCTGCGTCTTTTTTCTTTTCTTTTTTATCAATTTGAACTTGCTATGGATTACCGGAATTTTTGGGCAGTACTTTAATCTTTACACATTTGCCTTTTAATATTTGATGTACAGAATTGCGGCAAATTAAGTTTAAACCATATGTAGCATGCTCTATATCTTTAGCTTTCAGAAATTTACCAAAGGACTAGGGTTTAGGTCTAAATTGTTTTGGTAAATTGGTGTTCTCTATACCCAATTCTCACCATTAAGAAAAATACAGCTTTTCTACAGTTGAATTGAATTAATTCAATGCCTAAAGCGTGATAAAACATCAAATTTACATTTAAATTTTGAGATACTCTTTAGTACTTTTGTTTAGATATTATATCAAGACTGCCCTGATCTGAAGCACATAATGTATGTATATACAGGTCCATCATAATAAGCAATTGCAATGAGAAAGAAAAACCATCTCAGGAGGGACCAAGACTTGTTTGCAAATATGCCACCAGAAATCATAATTGATATCCACTCGAGGCTCCCTGCTCGAACTGTTATAAGCTGCAAGTGTGTTTGCAAGACGTGGCTTGCTTTACTAGAGAAGCATGAGTTTGTCAAGTTACATCTTCTTAAAGCAACCCCAAGCTATATTTTCAGGTCGAACTTGTACGAAATCTTTGAATTAGAAGATGGACTCGATCTTGAACACCACGATCTTCATTACAAACCAGTCACCGGGTTTAAAATTCCATATCGAGGACAGATATTTGGTTCAGCTAATGGTTTGCTTTGCCTATGTGATGTGGGAAATAATCATGCTTTGTTCATAGGCAACCCTATTACTCGTGATTGTATTGAGCTTGATTGTTGTTTTCCTCAGGACTCTAGATTTGATGTAAGAATCACTTATGGATTTGGAGTGAGCAAAATAACTGGCCAACATAAGGTGATATGTATTTTTCAGGCCAACTATAGGGATGTTGATCCTAAACCTGCTAAACCTGATTGTGTATGTAAAGTTTATACCATTGGAACGGGATTATGGCGAAGAATACCAACTGCTGCTCATCTTGGTTACCGTCGTTACAGCGCTGGAACACTTTTTAATGGCAATCTTCACTGGCTGGTATCAGATTTTGAGGGCCCTCAACTGGGGATTTCTTGCTTAGATCTTGAAACAGAACAATTTAGCACCTTATCTTGTCCTCTCCTCAAGAGGTCCCTTTCGTATGAGCCAAGTGTTTTAGGGGGTTGCTTATGTTTATGTGATGATAACCTTGCTGATGGAGTTGACATCTGGTTGATGAAGGAATATGGAGTCGAGACATCGTGGACAAAACATATTTGCATTGGCAATGCCAGTCCGTTGGATGATGTAAATTTATGTGACAGGGTTATTAACCCTATTAAAGTTTTCAAAGATGGTGACATCTTACTTGCATGGAACCAGATGTTCCTCTTCTACTCCAAGAAGAACCAGACTATACAGAAGGTTGGACTTCATAGTGTTTTCAACGTGTTCCATTACACCCCAAGCTTTCTTTCACTCAAGAGTTTCGGAACTGAGAATGCATGTTCATTATGATTTTGTGCATTTTGGAATGCTAATTGGTGATTGTGTGTTGTTGAAACGAATTTTTTATTTTTATCTTTTTCTTTGTCTTATTTAAAAAAAAAAATTAGTTCTTTTGGATCGTTGTGTTGATTAAAAATGTGTGTATGGAGTTGGTGAATTCTAAGATCAGCATTGACCTTGATTTGCTGTTGTAAAATGCGAAGGGTATCTTGTTTTGTTACTACTATAAGGCTCCGTTTGGTAGCGTGTAGAAAATTAGTACGTAGTGGTGAGATTTCAATTATTAAGTGAGAGATTTGTATTAAATTTTAGTGTTTGGTAGTTTGGTATGGTGTAGTGATATAATTTAATATTTATTTTTAATGATTTAATTTTTTTATTGGTGTTTGGTAGGAAATATATATTTTAAAATTTGAGCAAAATATATTTTCAATGACAACACTTTTTCCCTCGTATATCTCCACGTATTTATATCCACACATTTTTTTCAAGCATATCATCGAACACCTTTAGGTCATTTTCATACTCACCAAAACCCAAAATCAAAGTTTGATTTCATAGTTTAATTGTTGCACCCAAAATCAAAATCAAAGTAAATTATCCAAAATCAAGCAAATTAACCTAAAATCAAAGCTTGATTATTCCAATTAAAACACCATAATGTGAAGGTTTGGTTCAAATTGAAGCAAATTAACCACAGTATGAATTGAAGCAAGTTAACCCAAAATCAAAGATGCTGCCATAATTGGAATTAAAGCACCATAGTCATTGTTCCCATATCAATCTCTATCTTTATTTCTTTGTCTCCAAATCTTCTCCTGCTCCGAAGAATTTCAGAGCCCCATCTCTATCAATTCTGTATCTCTCTCTGCAATTATGGCTACTACGCGCCGTCATCTTTAAAAATTTCGGCGCCTTTGCTGATTGGGTTGCCTCTTCCTCCACCGGGAACCTTTTCTTGGGATTCAATGCCGCCCTTCTGCTTTTGCCGCCGTCTTCACTGTCCCGGCTAATGCAACTCAAGTGGGATGTGGTCCAACACCAACACGGCTAATTGAGATAATGCATTGTATATTTCCTCCACCAAGCACAATCTCACAAGCATCTTCGGTTCTCACAATCTGCAAACTCAAACACCAGCAATTAAATAAGTATCTCAATATTTTATACTGAACATGGTCTGCCTATATTAATAACAAACAGGAAAATATGCAGTAAAGTGATGGTTTTTCTATCATTCAATGCAACAAACTTAAAAATAAACAAACTATACTAATTGTTTTGCATGTTAGCATCAATTTCTGGATAATAATGCAACAAAACACTGATGGGAATAAGTTGGGGGTCCGGCTACATCATCAGTCCATGACAACAAAACTACCCCAGGCCTCACAAAACAGCACATGTTATCAATATGATCATTTATGTCTTCATCACTGCAACTTACAAGGCAAACATTGAGTACCAAATTGATGGCATAACAAGACGATTTAGTAAATAAATTTAAAGGGTAAATAAACCAGACATTCATGTTTTCTATCATTCATGCATTTTACAGAAAAATTAATAAGTTGGCAGTTTGAATAGGCTTAAGTTAATGAAGCAATTAAACAAATTAACTACCAATCTCATCTATCCTTCACTTCATTCTCATGTCCCCGGGCCCTACTATTGATTTCTGTATGCAGGGAGATGATAATGACAATAAAGAAATCCATAGAAGCATGTGTTTAAATATAAATTTGTAGTAATTAAAAATTTGACTCCAAATATGAATGAATAAATGTCTTGGCATTCTTTAAGAAAAACTCATTTTTGCCTCCCAAAGTTTAGATACCTGGCCGTACTTATTGAAGCTTACAAGACGAAACATTAACACCAAGTTCACAGTTTACATTTCTAAATCTAATAATATCATGCTGCTGTGGTGAAAATACAAGAACTCTTGCATAATACTAAGAAGGACAGATGAGCATGCATTAATTTCAATGTCCCTGTGTCACAAACACAGAATGAATCCTCTTAACCCCCAGAATCACGTTTTTTACAGACAAGACTGGGAACTTACGTAATATCAGTGCAAAAAAAAAAAAATTTAAGACACAGGTGAATAAATCAAGATGGAAGGATGCCAAGTCAGAACAAAGCAATTCTTAGAAATTTATTGATGCACTGCTACTGGAATGAATTGGGCTTAATAAATAAGAGAGAATTGGGCCTCTTACCTAATAGCCCAAATCAATTATCTTCAATGCGAACAAAGAGTACGAAATTCTGATTCCAGGCTGTGGTAATTGAATTGTGGCTGGAATCGATTCCGACAGAGCAGTGGTGCGTCGAATTTCGGCGTTTGGTGCTTCGACGGTGGAGTTGCGATTGGCGAGGACAGAGCTGCAGTTTCAGTTTCGATCGGGAACGGGGCGTTTCCGGCGTCGATTGGACTGTGTAACCATTAATCCACTGAGGGGGAATGTCCAAGTAATTTAAACCCAAATAAAACCCCCATAAGTAAATCTCAAATCAAACCCAAATAAACCCCCTGTAAGCGAAACCCCATATCAAAACACGATGAAAATTGCCATCTAAATCCCAAATGAAATCCAAATCAAACCCAAATGAAACCCCCGTAAGCAAACCTTGATGAAAATTGTCGTTTCAAAATCTGGTAAGTGGAATCTGTGTAGGAATTGCAATTTGATCTGTCCCGACCTGCTCCGATCTGAACCCGCATAGTATGGATCGTCCGCCCCGCGATCCGCTGCGGAGCGGAGCGGAGCGGATAGGGATATCATTATCGCCCTGTCCCGCTCCATTTTGACCCGTTTATATTATTGAAAATTGAATATATATGGTATTTATAAAAAATATTATTATTTATTAGTATATATATAGTACAAATAAGAATAAATTAATTTAAGAAATATATTTTTTATCAATATATACTAATAAAACATAATACTCTCTCCGTCCCAAAATTACTTTCACACTTTTTTTATTTGGACGTCCCAATTCTTCTTTCACACACCAAAAAAGGAAACTTTTCTCTCTCACAAAAGTCAACAAAATACACTTTTTCTTATTTTATTATTTAACTTTATACTCACATATTTACTTTTTCTTGGTTCGCGTGCCCGGAACTACTATGAAAGTAGTTCCGGGACGGAGGTAGTATGAAATATATTACTCCCTCCGTCCCAAAACTACTTTCACACTTTCCTTATTTGGACGTCCCAACTCTTCTTTCACACACCAAAAAAGGAAACTTTTCTCTCTCACAAAAGTCAACAAAATACACTTTTTCTTATTTTATTATTTAACTTTATACTCACATATTTACTTTTCCTTGGTTCGCGTGCTCGGAACTACTATGAAAGTAGTTCCGGGACGGAGGTAGTATGATGTTTTAACTATAAATTTTAATTAATATCAACATATTTAAAGATCAAAATAAATTTGTATATTATATTTTTAATATCATATTTTTTTTTTAATTAAGACCTTAAATTTATTTTAAATATGTAAAAATATATTATATATTATAAAATTTTAATTTAGAATGGATCGATCTGCCCCGCCCCGTGATCCGTAACGGATCGATCCGACCTGATCCGCAAATAGAGTGAAACGGATTTGGATCTTCTAATATCCGCCCCGACCCGCTCCATCTGCAATCTCTAAATCTGTGGCGGTGCAGATTGAAGTTCTGTCGATGGAAACTGTAGCCTTTGAACGAAGATAGTGGAGTTCTATTGCTCTTCAAATTCATTTTCCTAATCTACGCATCTCCCTAATCTCAATTTACTGTTGAGAAAATATTTCAAATACCGTCTCTCCCCTGTGTTACACAGAATACATATTAAACAGTGGAAATAGGTAGAAGATGTTGTAGATGAAGTTCCGACATGTTACATGGTTCGGAAACTTCTACTACAACGTAACAAACAAGTTACAAATCATCGTAAAAAGCTCTTATTTCACCCTATTACTAACTACCAAACGCAGCCTTACATTATTTTTTTTTATTATTTTCTCATTCTCTCTCCTACTTTTCTCTCACTGGGTACAAGATAATATTAATAACTGTTAAATTTTGGTTTGATATAAAATAAAATATCACTATATCAAAATCCATAAATAAATGCATACTTATATATTCATCAAGATTTTTTACATTTTAGGATTTTAGAGTACTGACTTCCTCCACACGCCCAAATTTTAAAACAAACATATGTGGTTTTTTTAATGGTGACAATTAGTATTGCCAGGTCTCGTCTGAATGTGAGTTCACGTAAACTCTCTTTTCAAAGTATCATTATTATATATTGTTGATGGTGATTTATGGAATGTGTATTTAAGTATGGTTGTTGTATAGTTAATCACCAACAATCTAAAGAACAAAATAATTAAAACTAGAGTGGTTTCGATTCTCTTACCAGCAAAAGATGAAATGGTTTTGATTCTTTAAGTGACTTTTTCGATGATTTTTCCATGGATAACGGTGATGGTTGTAGTCTCTGTGAGCAGTGATTTTCATGGTCAGCATTGTGGCATTAGGCGACAGTGATCAGCGATTTTCCTATGGGAGCTCCGCATTCAGGCGGACTCCGTGATGGTGATTTTGTGATGGTGGTCTAATTCCGTTGAAAGGAGCTTCAAACAGCTTCAATTTTTATCAGCGTGGAGCTTCGAGTAGCTTTCGTGGTGGTTTTTCCATGGAAGCCAATACTTTCTCTCAGTGCATGTTTCATAACTTATTTATTATGATTAATCTTATTATTACTATTATTTGTAATTATTATAATTAATCTAATGTATCAAACACACTCTTTATATTATCTAATGTGTTTATAGGCTAACTAAACAAATGTAAATATTTATTTAACATACTACCAAATACTAATAAAAATCATTAATTCCTTAACCATTTTTTGAAGTCCGTCCTACCCTCTTTTCGTATGTGAATTATCAAATGGATCCTTATAAAGGGGGAATCTGCATCCTTTTTTTTGGCTCATAACATAGAAGGACAATACTTGTGTCTTATTATAAAGAAGGGCAGAGCCTTTATGTAAATACAAAGGACCCGGATATTCTCACCCCAAATTGAGTAGTTCACCCCCATTCAATTCACTACCCTATAAGAAACCCACATTCAAATCATTCAAAAATCGAAACTTGTACCTTTGTCCATTGTAACTTGTTGCGGACGTTCACAGGGGCACGCTTGTGGGTTCAAACCCTCCCTTCTCCGGCGGCGTGCTCGTCCCTTCCTTCTTCGGCGACGCGCGGGTTCGTCCCTTCTCCGACACGCGGGTTCACCGCGGGGTTTTTTCTTTAAAATGGGGTGTGGTGAATCTGCAAATCAATTAAGTCGGGGATGAACTACCCAATTATGGGGGGAAGAATATCCTGGTCGAAATACAAAATGGGGCAAGCCCAACACAATACCCACCTCCCCTTCCCTACACCCCGCGACCCCCAGCCAAACCCCACCCATCCATATGCTGAAAGACCTTTTTTTGGACCAAAAAATTCCAAACCCCCGATCCCCAAAACAAGCCCCATGGTGTATAAATCACTCTACAAAGCATTAGCTTTTTTTTTCCTGAATCATAATCTAATTCAAACACTTATTGTTTTCAAATAAAAATATCATTGAAAGGCTCAAAGGTTCTAATAAAATATATATTTTGCACACTTACTCTTTGCACTCTTTTTTCTTTTCTTTTTAATACCTATAGTTTTAAATTTAAAAATAAATTTTATTTTAAGTTTTCTTAACCTAAAAAATGTAATTTTACACACTTATCTTTTCGCACACCCATTTCTTTTCTTTAAAGGCCCAAAGGTTCTAGTAAAATACTCCCTCCGTCCCAGAGCAATTTGCAAGGGAGGAGGGGCACACAAATTAAGAAGAAAGTAGAATAAAGTAAAAAAAATAGTATTTTGAGGGTTAATTTGATAAAATTTTATGTAAAAAATGAAAAAATTAGTTGGATTGAGTGTAATGTGGGCCCAAAATGTAACACCCCATTTTCAATTATATTATATCTAATATTTTAAAATAATTTAATTACTTTTTAAAATATTTAATTTTTCTTTTAAAATATTTGTTAGTTGAAATTTTGGTTTACTAAATGGAAGAGCTAATAATTTTATGAACTTTAGAAATTTAGCAGGATGACTTAGTGAGGAGACCGAGCTCAATTGCGACCCACTCGACGCAAACAAGTAAGAAAGAAAAAAAAAGTATGAACTAATTAGGAATAATCTACTACAAAAAAAGGGGTATATAATAAGAATTTTTGTATGTGTTATAGTACTAATTAAAATAAACCTTAAATATTTTAAATGGAAAAAAATAGATATATATATATTCACTATACTAAAGTAAATTTTTCATAATTACTAAGTTACAAAAATTTAATATAGTTTATTCGAATTATTTTAATATCTGAATCATTAATGTATTTCTATAAATGTATATATCTTATACTAAATTCTATTGACTAAATATTTTTAATATTATATTATTAAATAATATTAGTTTGTTATTAAAAGAAAATAATATAAATATATATATAAAAAAACGAAAGAGATAAAAAAAAAAAAAGGAATAAGATACGTTGGTTGAGACTTGAGAGGGGTTAATGGACTAAGTCCACCCCTATGCATTTAAATTTCTTATAAACTATATATATATATGTGTGTGTGTGTGTGTGTGTGTTAGCAGTATTTATATATAACGTTTATATATGTGTGTATGTGTACACGTCTATATATATAGTATACGATACAACTATATATATATATATATCTACACATACAGATGTTAAAAGAAAGTTTAATAATTTTATTTAACAAATAAACAATATTAGCTTAAAATAAATAGATATCTAGAACCTTCAACAGCTTCATTCAGAAACAAAAAAAAAGGGGGGGGGGCCCCCAAAGACGTTTCATCTTCTCCTTCTTTTCTCTCTCTCTTACACTCTCTCACTCACACACTTTCTCTCTCTAAAAAAAAAAAGGTAAACACCACCGCCATTGATTTTTCTTGCTGAGACTCAAGGTTTCAACAGGGACTAGAAACGTGAAGGTAGGATTAGAGAAAAACCATATCTCATCCAACCTTGTTTTTATTTTTATTTATATATTTTTTTTCAAGATGGGTTTACAGAACGACAATGTTCTTATTTTGTTTTCTTTTTTTT
>JAPKLY010000311.1:260188-270278 GCA_026898435.1 Prunella vulgaris
TCTGTGTGAATTATGCAAGTCTACGGACTATACTCTGTGTGAATTTTAGCTAGTCGACGGGCTATGCTCTGTGTGAATCAAGATAGGTCTACGGACTACGTCAGTATGAACTTAGTCGGGCCTATGGGTCTGGCATGTACTCGGTTGACATGCTATTAGTCTCTTTAATGCATTATACATTATATGTTATCCCACTGGGCTTCTCCTCCGGGAGAAGGCTCATGATGCTACTTTAACCGTTTCAGGAAACTTTGGCGGTGAGGAGGACGCGTGACTGACTTGGCCGACTCTATCTAATTAAAAGTGTAATGTCTTAAGTCCTCTATAAGGAGTTAATTAGGTATTTCCTTATGCTATCGTTTGAAGATTATTTCCAAAATTGTATGCTTATACTACTTAGTAAGTCGTCAAGTCTTTTCCAAACTACTAGGATGTTATGATAATATTATGAATGATGTTTTGCGTGCATGACTAGTCTATCATATGGTGGTGTGTCTTTTATGTGAGTTAGTTATACTTTTGATCTCGAGCATGATAATCTATTTTTGTAATATCTTATTTAAGCAAGAGTTTGATTTAGAGATGTGGGTATGACACGAGTTAGGCACAAGCATGATTAGGCATTTAAAAAAAAATCAACTCGAGTTTATACAATACAGTCTTCCGCTGATAAAATTTTAAAGTCAATTTATAATTCAACATTCAAATGAAATCACTTATTATTTTTATGACAAATAATGTGTCTTTTAAATAAATATAAAGAAAAGAGATGACACTCCTACATGGGGGCGTCATAGCGTGGTATCAGAGCCGAGGTTGGGTTTTTCCTCCTCGGACTCTAAGTCAAACTTATCAAATCTTAATTATTTTGCTTGATAAAGGTATATGAAATTAATTATCACTAAATGAAAATTTATACCGATGGAGTCTGTAGTCGGCACACATCCGAATCACCACCAGGTAACTTATTGAAATTCATTTTTTATCTTATTCTAATTTATTAAAAAAAAACCTTATTAGAGTTTTACTGAAAGGACGTTTGTGCTTCGGAGACTTATGTTTTTGAAAAGACGTTTGTTGATAGAATTTGTTAATCGTGTTTGTTATGTGACTAGTTATAACATGTTAATTCCATCAAACAATAATCCAAGAATTTGTGTTCTTGGATATAATATGAGGAGGGAGAGTAGAGAGTTTAGAGAGAGAAATATTGTAATGGGCACTGTATTGATTTTCAGAATTGTGTGAATAGTACAAGAGAGGTCTTATTTATAGGTGTGTGAGTGTGAGACGACACCTTACGAGCCTATGTGGCTTCCGGTGTTGACGAGGGTTCCTTACCCTCGTCTTGGTCTCTCACACTGCTTCCTTTATCATGCCTCGTCCTACTACTATGCCTTAGACTGGATGGGCCTCATTAAAAACCTCGCCGTAAACCACCCTAGTGGATAAACCGGACAGAGGGAAAAAGAGCGCACCATCAGGGTCCTATTTGACTAATAGGCGAGCTCGGGGATGGGCTACAGTAGTTTGGGCGAGTTCTGGGGCGAGCTCCAGTGCCTTGTGTGGCTTACGGACGTTATGCGATGATGGAACTCGACGAGGCCTCCCTGGGGATACAGGGCGAGCTCTGGGCGAGCTCCATGATGACAGAGATGACCCCTTTTGGGCGAGCTACGCAGGTGAGTCATCTCCATGTGGGCGAGCTCCGCACCTTTAAGGATCTGAGTGGGTCCTGACGAATGGTACTAGTTCGCCAGTCCAACAACGTTATTTATAATCGTATTGATTAATGATGGAAAAGATTTATGAAGAGAAATGTCTATGAATGTGAAGAAAAAAATAAATAAATAAATAAGAATTTTTTTTTTCAAATGTTTAATTGATAACATTTTCATTGTTCTATTCTATTTATGGAATTTTATTTCCAATTAATTTGTAATAATTTTCTATAAAAAAAATGTGTTTACTATTCCAGTTTGAATACTATTTTCTTGATATTTCATGTGATTACACTTGACCCCTAAGATTGATGCGATTTAAACCTGACCTAGAACTAGTTACCAGGATGGATCGTGACGCAGCTCGTAGAGAGCGCTATGAGATTGAGTACCGTGACTGTTATCAGAGGGGATGGGAAACTATGGAGGAGTTTGTGGCTCGGATCGGTGAGGCACGTAGACGTGCATAGATTTTTGGTATGACTGATACCGAGTACGAGGCTGCCAGACACATGAGAGACAGGGTCTACCCGATTTATCGGGCGATCGTACGTAGGACATTTCGCTACTTGAGCATTTTTTATTGCACAGAGGGCCCCCAGATGCACCTCGAGACTTATCAGCTAGAGTTACAGGATGCAGCAAGGAGGTATGATGACATGGTACAGGAGATAGCAGACTTGGAGGCTGATGGGCATCGTTATAGCGTACGCGCGACTGGTTCGGCGATCCGCCTCCAGAAATTGGAGGAGCGAATCACCGAGGAGCGTGTATCTCAGGAGATCTACAACACTCAGGCTCAGGAGGCCTTCCAGCGAGCTGAGGCCATCAGGGCATACCTCCAGATGGAGTACACCCCTGATCTTGAGGGCAGTGACCACTTTGTTGAGGCTGCTTCTCCTGAGTACACCCCCGCCCCCTACCCTATTGATAGTCAGGTGATACCCCAGTTTGGAGTTAGAGAGTTTCCCGATGAGGCCGGGCCGAGTGAGCCACCTCGTGATGACCTTGGGCGTGCTGCGAAGTGCCCACGTTGTGGTTTGTTGGATGAGGGCGGTGACGAGAGTTGATTCTCTGGCTAGATAGTAGAGTCTAGGAAAGACCTTTTTGTGTACCACTTTTGCACCGGTTGAAAGGCATAGTAGGCCTCCCGGTTAATATGTAGATCTCGTACATTGATCTCACCTTTTGATTGTGTATGGCAGTAGACTATATCTTTAGCCTGCCTTGACTACTTTGTTTGTATTCAAACTTTAACATCAACTTGCATGACATGTATGGATGTTTATTGGTATGGAATAGATGCTTACTTTTGTTAAATCAAGTATTTATATACTTGTTTACGTGTTTGTTGTTTCTTGCCCAATTCTCTTTAGAACTAGAAAAAGATAAGGGGAATTAACTAATCAAACTAAAAGAGTAAGGAAGATTTATTCTTTCTTGTAGGGCTATCATCATGGCCTCACTACCACGAGAAAGAGAATACGAAGAGCAACCTGCTGACCAGAATGCATGTGCTAACTTGGCAAGGGACTTCTTCGCACAAATGCGAGAATTCATACAGCAACAACAGCCTGCGTCTGTTCAAAACAACCTAGAACAAAACTTGAGGTCAAAACTAGTGGTGGAACAATTCAGACGTTTCCAACCGCCCAGGTTTAATGGAAAGGAAGGACCAGCAGTAGTTGAAGAATGGATTGCTGAGCTTGAAAGGATCTTTGAGCACATGGAGCTGACTGAGACACAAAAAGTTTCGTGTGCGAGGTTCCAATTATCTGATGATGCAGGGCAATGGTGGTTATCCCATGAAAGGACTCTGACAGTGGAAGCAAGACGTGCTCTTGGATGGGAGGAATTCAAGGAGATTATCCTCAACCGTTACTTCCCACAACCACTGAGAGATCAAAAGGAAATAGAATTTATGAATCTTCGATAAGGAACCAATACTGTCACAGAGTATGAGCAAAGGTTCAACTCACTCTCCAAATATGCTCCGCATCTAGTAAATACTGATGATCGGAAGGCACACAGATTTGAGAGAGGATTACGTCCAGAAGTGGGAGGGATAGTATCTGGGTTAAGGCTACCCCACTTCAGAGATGTCTTTGAGAGAGCAAGAATAGTATCGATGAGTTTGGGCTTGGAGAGTGAACAACGACAAGTGCCAAATCAGTTTAAAAGGAAGGGTGCACCACAATTTGGTCCAAGGGGGAGTAATATGGCTAGAAATGTTCGACCTTCTTTGGCCATACCTCCAAGAATGACACCACCTTGCCCAACTTGCAATAAGAATCACCAAGGAGAGTGTCTCCTAGGGACACGTACGTGTTACCGGTGTTGAAAACCAGGTCACTTAGCCAATGCGTGTCCATAAGTGATAGGTGCACAGACAAGAAATGATGGAAATATCGTACCACGATCGTCAAGGGTGTTGAATCCTAGAGGAGCGAACCAAAAGGGAAAGGCAAAGTTGAATGCAATTCCCAATGTTGAGTACGCTGAGGAAGAGGGATACCCGGAAGAGGAGCAGCCGGAGGAAGGTGATGGAGCAAATGAAACTATGGCAGGTACGATACTTGTCTCAAATATGCCAGCATATATTTTGTTTGATACTGAAGCATCACATTCTTTCATATCTGACACCTTTAAGAAGAAACTTAAGCTAGATTGCATTACGAATGTAAATCTAGAAGTTAGATTGCCTTCAGGAGAAAATATTAGAATTAGAAGCTTAGTCAAGAACACTAAGTTACACATAAGCGGCAATGACCTACCTGCTGATCTGCACGTGATCGGAATGAAGGGCTTTGATATCATCCTAGGAATGGATTGGTTGAGCAAACATAAAGCTGTAATTCGATGCTTGGGATGGAAGGTAAGCCTTGAAACAACGAATGGGCAACATCTTACCTTTTGCGGAGCAAGTAAACAAGGGTATGAACCTGTCATATCTGCTATGAAGGCAGTCAAGCTATTGAAGAAAGAAGGGTGTCAAGCATACTTGGTGAATATTGTAAAGGTAGAGAAAGAAAAGTTGACACCCTCAGATATATCAATAGTGAAGGACTATCCTGATGTATTTCTAGACGATCTCTCTGGAATTCCACCAAATCGATCCATTGAATTCACTATCGACCTGATTCCTGGAGCTGCACCCGTATTGAAGGCTCCATATCGAATGTCACCAAAAGAACTACAGGAATTAAAGGTTCAGTTAGAGGAATTATTGGACAAGAAGTTCATTCGACCTAGTGCTTCACCATGGGGAGCACCAGTGCTATTTGTGAAGAAAAAGGATGGAACGATGAGAATGTGCATCGATTACCGAGAGCTTAATCGGTTAACGATAAAAAATAAATATCCTTTACCAAGGATTGAAGATCTCTTTGATCAATTGAAAATGCGGGAGTGTTTTCCAAGATTGACCTCAGGTTTGGGTATCACCAACTCAAAGTCAGAGAAAGTGATATTCCAAAGACTGCATTTAGAACTCGATATGGTCATTATGAGTTCACTGTAATGCCATTCGGAGTTACAAATGCACCCGCAGTATTCATGGATTTGATGAACCAAGTGTTTCATGAATACCTAGATAAATTTGTTATCGTGTTCATTGATGATATTCTGGTTTATTCAAAGGATACTAAGCAGCATGAGGGACACCTTAAGGTTGTATTAGAAGTTTTGCGATGGGAGAAGTTGTACGCTAAATTCAGCAAATGTGAGTTCTGGCTCAACAGAGTAGCCTTCTTGGGGCATGTGATCACGAATCAAGGGATTGAAGTTGATCCCACCAAAGTCGAGACAGTTCCGAATTGGAAAGCACCATCCAATGCGAGCGAAGTTCGCAGTTTTCTTGGATTGGCGGGCTATTATCGAAGATTCATACAAATTTTTCTTGTATTGCAAAACCACTCACACATTTGACAAGGAAAAGTGAAAAGTTTGAGTGGACACCTGAATGTGAAGCTAGTTTTCAAGAGTTAAAACGAAAGCTAACAACTGCTCCAGTTTTGACAGTGCCTGAAGGATCAGAAGGATTCGTAATCTACACGGATGCCTCTAAGTCAGGATTGGGTTGTGTCCTAATGCAACATGGAAAAGTTGTAGCTTATGCATCACGACAATTAAAGGTGCACGAACAGAATTACCCAACACATGACTTAGAGTTATCCGCGGTAGTACATGCATTAAAAATATGGAGACATTACCTGTATGGGGGAAAGTGTGAGATCTACACGGACCATAAAAGCTTGAAATACTTTTTCACACAAAAGGAGTTGAACATGCGTCAAAGAAGGTGGCTAGAATTGGTAAAGGATTACGATTGTACCATCCACTACCACCCAGACAAGGCAAATGTGGTAGCAGACGCTCTTAGTAGGAAAGAAGAGGGTCAATTAGCATCTTTACCTACTCATCAAGATCATTTGATTGAAGAATTTGGCAGAATGAAGCTGACCATTGTTGAACCGGATCAGTCAACCTCAATACTAGCCACAATGATGGTTCAGCCGACATTAAGAGAACAAATCATTGATGCTCAGAAGAGCGATCGATTTCTCCAGCTGATGAGCAATAAGGTCAAAGAGGAAGCAACGAAAGACTTTTTTATAGCCTCAGACGGAGCACTCATCTTTAGAGGTAGAATTTGTGTATTGAAAGGAGATGAGTTGCGGGATGAGATAATGAGAGAAGCCCATTATACTCCATATACTGCACATCCTGGTGAAACAAAGATGTACAAAGACCTCAAGAGTAATTTTTGGTGGAGAGGCATGAAGCGTTCGATTGCTCAGTTTGTTAAAAGATGTCTTACTTGCCAAATGACTAAGTCCGAACACCAGCGACCAGCCGGACTGTTGAAACCATTGGATATTCCACAATGGAAATGGGAACATATGACAATGGATTTTGTGATGGGTCTACCTAGAGGTCCTAAACAACATGAAGCCATATGGGTCATAGTCGATAGGCTAACCAAAGTCGCTCGATTTATACCAGTCAAGATGAACTACCCAATGAACCGACTAGCTAAATTATACATCGATGAGGTAGTACGGTGGAGTTCCAGTATCGATCATCTCCGATCGTGATCCACGTTTCACTTCAAATTTTTGGAAGAGCTTGCAATCAGCTATGGGCACCAAATTAAGTATTAGTACAGCCTTCCATCCACAGACTGATGGACAATCGGAGAGAACAATCCGAATTCTAGAGGACCTATTAAGGACATGTGTTGTGGATTTTGGAGGAAGTTGGGAAGATTATTTGTCCTTAGTTGAATTTGCCTACAACAATAGCTATCAGTCTACCATTGAAATGGCACCATATGAAGCACTTTATGGACGACGATGTAGGACATCAATCCACTGGGATGAGGTTGGAGTTAGAAAAATATTGGGCCCAGAACTGGTGGAGAAATCTGTGGAAGCAATTAATAAGATTCGTGAGAAAATCAAGATCGCTCAAGATCGACAAAAATCATATGCAGATTCGCGGAGGAAGGACTTACAATTTGAAAAGGGAGAAAATGTATTTCTGAAGGTTTCACCCATTAAAGGAATAATTCGATTTGGAAAAAGAGGAAAGTTAAGACCGAGATATGTGGGACCATTTGAAATCTTGGAACGAGTTGGAGATGTGGCATATCGACTTGCTTTGACTCCAGAGTTATCTTCTATTCATAATGTCTTTCATGTATCAATGCTTAGGAGATACGTCCCTGACCCCAGTCACCATGTCAGACTCGATGATTTGGAAGTCAACAAGGATCTTACATATGAAGAACGACCAATAGGTATTCTTGGAAGAAAAGTTAAGACCTTGAGGAATAGAGATATACCCTTAGTCCTAGTGCAGTGGAATAGACATGGAGAAAGAGAAGCAACATGGGAGCGCGAAGAAGAGATGCTAAGTAAATATCCTGAAATATTGGTCAATTAGGTGCAAATTTCGGGGGCGAAATTTTTAAAAGGTGGGGAGAGTTGTAACACCACATTTTCAATTATATTATATCTAATATTTTAAAATAATTTAATTACTTTTTAAAATATTTAATTTTTATTTTAAAATATTTGTTAGTTGAAATTTTGGTTTACTAAATGGAAGAGCTAATAATTTTATGAACTTTAGAAATTTAGCAGGATGGCTTACTGAGGAGACCGAGCTCGATTACGACTCACTCGACGCAAACAAGTAAGAAAGAAAAAAAAAAGTATGAACTAATTAGGAATAATCTACTACAAAAAAAAAGGGTATATAATAAGAATTTTTGTATGTATTATAGTACTAATTAAAATAAACCTTAAATATTTTAAATGGAAAAAAAATAGATATATATATATATATATATATATATATATATTCACTATACTAAAGTAAAATTTTCATAATTACTAAGTTACAAAAATTTAATATAGTTTATTCGAATTATTTTAATATCTGAATCATTAATGTATTTCTATAAATGTATATATCTTATACTAAATTCTATTGACTAAATATTTTTAATATTATATTATTAAATAATATTAGTTTGTTATTAAAAGAAAATAATATAAATATATATATAAAAAAACGAAAGAGATAAAAAAAAAAAAAGGAATAAGATACGTTGGTTGAGACTTGAGAGGGGTTAATGGACTAAGTCCACCCCTATGCATTTAAATTTCTTATAAACTATATATATATATGTGTGTGTGTGTGTGTGTGTGTTAGCAGTATTTATATATAACGTTTATATATGTGTGTATGTGTACACGTCTATATATATAGTATACGATACAACTATATATATATATATATCTACACATACAGATGTTAAAAGAAAGTTTAATAATTTTATTTAACAAATAAACAATATTAGCTTAAAATAAATAGATATCTAGAACCTTCAACAGCTTCATTCAGAAACAAAAAAAAAGGGGGGGGGGGCGGGAAAAGACGTTTCATCTTCTCCTTCTTTTCTCTCTCTCTTACACTCTCTCACTCACACACTTTCTCTCTCTAAAAAAAAAAAGGTAAACACCACCGCCATTGATTTTTCTTGCTGAGACTCAAGGTTTCAACAGGGACTAGAAACGTGAAGGTAGGATTAGAGAAAAACCATATCTCATCCAACCTTGTTTTTTTTTTTTTCAAGATTGGTTTACAGAACGACAATGTTCTTATTTTGTTTTCTTTTTTTTTTCTTTTTTTTTATTTTGTTCATTTTTTTTTCTCCCTGCAAGACTTGCTGAGGATGATGATTAAATATTGTGTTGGGGCCAAAAATATTTTAGCACTTGATTTGAAAAACTATAATGGATTTTATGTTTTAGTCTATGGATTTGTCAAGATTGAAGCCATTTGAGTTAGAATGTGGGATTGCATGTGGGTTTTGGTGATTGCATGTTGATTTCCATCATTGCATGTGACTTTTACTTGTATTTTTCTACTGTAAATTTCACTTTAAATTTGTGTGAGGGCTTATGGGTGACATTGGATGATTTAATTAAGTTGGGTGACCAAACTAAGCTTGCATGTGTAGTATTTGTAATGTTGAAGCAGCCCATATAGTTGCATGTCCATTCCAAAAATTCTTCTGACCTCTTCCCAACGAATTTAACAAAACCCTTTTACCACATTGAGCTACTGTGAGTTAAGAACATATATTTAAAATTTTAGAATTTTTGGAGTTGTTTTAGAATTTACATGATTTTTCCTTTGAGGTGCTGCAGTGAAGAAAAACGCGCCCTTGTTTTTGGTGATGATTTTAAAAATATTTTGTGATTAGATGGTTTTGTATTTGAGGTTGATTTTCAACTATGTTGTTTCCCCATGTTATAGCTTTCATAAGAATTTTATTTTGATACTTTTGGAGTTATATTTGATTTGTTTTGATTTTTTTTGTAAATGGTGTTATTGTGTAAATGTAAAATGTTTTTGTACCCTACTAGAAAAATCATAGAAATTAAAATAGATAGGATTAAAATGTGAAATTTTGATATATTTTAATACTGACTCTTAAAATCATTAAAAAATTTATTTTATATTTTTCTAAGTAATATTCAATATTTCCTAAATTTTGGAAAAATATATGACCTAGACCCTATTAATAACTCATTTTACAATCAACTTGTGAAAATCACATGAAAATATCTACAAGCTATTTTTTAATTAAAATTTTTACAGTATGTAAATAATTGAGTGATGAACCTACTGTATAAATTTTGTGAAATTTTAACATGTGTATTTTTGCCAATAAATTATATACTATAGTGTGTCCTTTAGGAATTCGATTTGGGAGGTAGTAGTACTTTTTTTTTTAGTGTTATTAAGTTAGTAGAAATATTTGGACTATATTATGAATGACACATATGTATGAA
>JAPKLY010000311.1:283898-306016 GCA_026898435.1 Prunella vulgaris
ATGATGCATGTAGAATAGCATGCCCCCAACATGAAAAAGGTAAGTTCGTTTTTTGTAGTAGCGGTCTAGCAATTAATTTGAGACGTTTAATTAATGATTCAGCTAGACCATTTTGAGTATGAACATGAAGGATCGAATGCTCCACTTTGATTCTCAGTGTCATGCAAAAATCATCGAATGCCTTAGAGGTGAATTCACCGGCATTATCCATACGAATGGATTTAATAGGATGATCTGAGAATTGAGATCTCAACAGAATAATATGTGCAGTAAGCTTCGCAAAAGCAGTATTACGGGTGGATAGCATGGTGACATAAGGCCACAGAGTGGAGGCATCTATTAGGACCATAAAATACTGGAATGGTCCAGATGCTGGGTGTATCGGTCCACAAATATCTCCTTGGATCCGCTCAATGAATTTAGGAGATTCAGTTCTTACTTTACTACTAGAATGACGAATTATGAGTTTACCCATTGTGCA
This sequence comes from Prunella vulgaris, assembly GCA_026898435.1. Taxonomy (NCBI): domain Eukaryota; kingdom Viridiplantae; phylum Streptophyta; class Magnoliopsida; order Lamiales; family Lamiaceae; genus Prunella; species Prunella vulgaris. The sequence goes on from JAPKLY010000311.1 coordinate 284,380, forward strand.
AGCATCACATATGTATTCATTAACAGAAGGGATTCTGTTGTGTGTTATGTTATGGCCAGATGAATTACATAGAATCCGACGCATCATGGTTTGTCCGGGATGTCCTAACCGCTCATGTCATAGTTTGAATGAATTTGGATCATTAAATTTTAAATTAAGGGCTATATGGAGATTTGAGGGTCTGATGTATGTGTAATACAAGCCAGACGAGAAAGATGGAAGTTTTTTGACGATGTGTTTACGACAATTTAAATAGTGAGTCATTAACAGATATTCACTATTATCTTCAGTGTTCGTCTCAATATGATAGTCATTCTCTCGAATGTCTTTAAAACTGAGGAGGGTACGCTTTGATTGTGGAAACAATAAAGCACTTTTTATTATTAATTCGGTACCCATAGGGAGGATGATCGAGGCTCTTCCGGAGCCAACGATTTGTATGTCGTCATCGGAAATAGTAGTGACACTTCCTTTCTTTTTAGTTAATGTTTGGAAAAATTGTCTATCTTTCAAGATAGTATGTGTAGTGGCACTATCTACTAAGCACAAAATATTAATCTCCATAAGCACACAATTGTACGTTTAGATATGAGGAATGCTAAGGAGAGCCAAGATTACAGACGTTGATTGATCAGCTGCACAAGGGATCACTTAGGTCCTACTAATATAAAAAACGTATTAAGTTTTGTAGACAATAGTGATCGACAATTGGATTTGAGGTTTTAGCAACAAAAATAAAATTAATCCGAAATCCGATTTGTTCCGAGACAGCTTGAGCAATCCTCTCGTGAATCCTTATTGCTCGTAGAGACTCGTGCTGATAACGTGTTGTAATCGAATGTAAAAAAGCGATAAGCGTAAATAAAGAACACAAGATTGTTAACCCAGTTCGTCACAAAGTGACTACATCTGGGGGCGACCAAGCCAGGAGATAGTAAACTATGAACTGCCGTAAAAGTGTTTACAATGATAGAAGCGTATGAAATACAAGGGTGTAAGATACAATAAATAGAAGTACCCTAACCCTAACATCTAAGTCTATGGGCCTAAAGCTCATTGGACTATAATCTAATATATTATAACAGTGTTGAATTATTAGAGAGAGACTATGCAGGAAATAAAGAAAGAAAAAATTAGAATTTTGAAATAAAGATAGATATAATAATTTAATATGGGTGTACTGATTTTATAATGTGTGTGTTCTTCTTATGTGTGTAACCTAAGCCCAAAATAAAATAAATTGATTTTGTTAATGTTTTCGCCACTAATTATATCCTGCTCCTTAGTTATTTGTCAAGAATTCGGATATTTTCCCTTTTTTTTTAGTAGTTCACCACCTTCTTCATTTCACCACAATTTTCGTTCAGTTCACCACTCATATCTTCCAAAATTAACTCTTCCCTCGTAAACTAAAATTCACATTTGCTAATTCAACCCTCCTTTCATTCAAAGAATTGTGGGAGCAAAATCATCCACCCCCACAACCGTTCCGACCACCACCGACTACCATCATTGTCGTCTCTTTCATACCGACGAAATGTATAAGATTTTGGGGTTTTTTTTGGTATTTAATTAGGTTTTGATATTGAATGATTTTGAATGAGTTTTGGATGAGTTTTTATTGTTACTATTACGAATATTGAGATTAAAAATTGATTGAAAAACATTTGCAAAAATCTGTCTGATAAAATCGATTGAAAATCACGTATAAATCGCTAGAGTCATTTGTTCGGCTCTGATTTTTCGAACATATGCTATTTGTTTGAACAATTTAGTCGAACAAATAACATTTGTCCGAAAATCTTTCTTCGAAATTCTGTTCGAAAATTTTTATGAACAAATGCACTTTGTTCATAATTTTTTTTTCGAACAAACTGCATTTGTTCATAAAAAAATTTCGAACAAAGTACATATGGTCAACAATTTTTTCCGAACATTATGCATTTATTCCACCAACCAGTGTCAAATAAATATGTACGAATTTTTTTTTAAAAATTTTTTTTGAATTCGGTCAAATCGTGTTGATTTTTGGGTGATGGTGGTTCAATTCCAGGATGACGGTCATGAAGTTCTTTGTTTCCACGTTAATAATTCAATATTTTTGTTCGAAAAAATATTGTTGAATAATTAAAAGAAGGACATAGATCCAAATTCTAAGTTTTAAAGAGGGGGATGAACTGATTTTTTATAATTAAAAAAAATTCTTAAAAGATAATTTTGTCATTTAAAATTTATTTTTAAAATAAGAAGCGACCTGGTCCATTTACCAGTAACCTGGGACCAAAATAAAACGAAGCCCAGCCCAATAGTTTTACCTTCATAACCAGAAAATCGATTAGAATAGACACTGGAGAGAACTTCAGCCGGAAATCAAAGAGAAATTTAACATGAACGGCTCCAATGAAGCTCAAATCGAATCCCAATTAAATCTTGATGTCTCGAACCAGAATGACGACCCGTGTTGTAGATCATCTTTAATACGGCGTGCAGATTCGACAATTGAAGAAAAAACGCCGAAAGAAGGGGCAGGGGAGGACGACGAAGAAGAAGAACTGAGAAAGCTTCTGTTGCCCAATGTGGATGGATTGCCTGAAACCCCTCCTTCTGCCGTAGAAACCAATTTCACAACTTATTTTGCACCAGGTATAGAAATTCCAATGTATTGTTTCTTACTGAAAAGAAGAAACTATATGAAAGCTCCACCATTTCCTTTCTTGATTGTTTCTTGTTAATTTGAAAAAATTTATGGGTTTATTTCCCCTTTCTTAAACTCCCAGATTTAATGAAGCCTGGACATGATCAGTATGTTCATCGTCATGCCAATGGGTATTTTAATGATTAACGATTGTTTATGTAACCCCCTTGTTTATATCTTTGAAATATGAGTAATTATTCGTGCGTGATTGATAGGTTGTGTGTTGTTGGTTTGGCTCCTCATCATCTGGCATTTAAGGACAAAGAGGGAATAGTTTCAGTCGATTTTAATGTAGGCAAATCTGATAGGAGTGGAATTAAAGTGACTGGCAAACGTAAAAAGGTGAATTTCTGTTTCATGTTCTTGTTCCATTTCTGCTAATGTGTTTGCTGATATCATGTGATTGAGTGTTGATCTTTCTTATGTCATGTTTTACAATAGAACATTCTGACTTCTGAGGTATGTTTGTGTTAATCAGAGCTAGTTCAAGTATTTTAAATTGCTATATACGTACTGCTAGTTTTCATAATTCAATGAATTGCAAAATCATATGCTTCTATGCTGTATTCTTTGAATCGAATGGGTTTGGAATTGATTTAACGGATTAGGTTTTGACAACTGTTTTTTGCAGAATGCACAGCAATTTGAATCCAATACCGCATTATGTAAAGTGTTCACTGGTGATTCATCTTACGTAGTGAGGTCGATATTGTCTAATTGTTGCTTTTACATGTATGGCCTTTCTATTTTCTCATCATACAACGGTTGTTTGCTCTTTTTAGGTGCTGTGTAAAAGGATCTCTGTTGGAGGTGAATGAAAGGCTAATCAAGCAACCAGAATTGCTTAATACAGTGGTAGGTCAAGTCCTGTCTTTCTTCGATGCTCTCATTGTTTCGAATTATGTTCTTTTATGTCATCACTGTTTGCTTAAAGTTCTTGTTTTCTGAAAACATAATTAGCTAGTAGATGCACTTTATGGAATCAATTACCAAGGTTTTAGCAAGTGTTAACTACCACGTTATATTTTAATCCAAAAACGAGGAGAAAGAAATAGGATTTGTCATTGTCGATTTTGTACCGAATGGGTAAGCTGTTGACAGATAATCATACATACAGAACATCTTATTAGTAAGCCTTCTACTGCATAGAAACTTTCAGCTTGGAAATAACTGTACGCTCATAACTATCAGCAAGATTTTGCATAGTTTTCAGCTCCACCACGTTTTTTCTGATTATCGAAGTCTGTACTCACTATATTCCTTTATGTTTTCTCGTTTTTTGGATGGGCAGGGGTGGGGGTAGCTTGATAATTCACTTTTCTGGGAAATTACATTGAATGAGAGTTCAAAGACACTTTATTACCTAGTATTTTTTGAATAAGGGCCACATGGTACAAATTCTTCCGATGAGAATGATGATTACAATTACATTGCTAGAATATTGTTCTAATCTTGAAATAAGTTGAGACACAAAATGTCTATTGGTTGAAGAATAATGGAATGATCGAGTTATAGGGGGGGGGTCGTTCATCAAAATAGGGCAAGATTAACTTATTTTAAACTCCCATTATCTCGTACAAAGCTTGATGAAGGTGAATTAATCACCTTTATTCTCATCTATCACCAAAATTACCCTATATTTGTTTCCATTACTGCTCCAGTTGAAGAACTATGAACAAATCGACCCTAAGAACAACAATTCGGAGAAATTTTTAACTAATAAAGAACTGTTGTTGAATATCATTTATAAATGGAGAGACTGAATAATATGCTATTGTTTGGGGTCTGCATTCTTGTGTTTTGATGCGTTTGGTTATGATTGTGTTCGTCTGTTTGATAAACCTCGGTATCATCTGTTCTTGTAGCCAGATAGAGAGGGATACATTGCAATTATGATGCCAAGACCTGCAGATTGGCTCAAGGCTAAGGCTTCTTTGCTGGACTTTGAAGAGTATAAAAAGTTGAGAAAAGAATTGTGACTTGTGTCAGCTGGGGCACCAAAGAATGCCTGCTTTCTTCAGGAAAAGGTATACATTGTTTTGCTCTGTAGTAAGTTTTGAAGGCTTTTTCAGAAGAATTTTAAAAATGTTCAATACTCTGATCTAATCCTTCAATAAAATTGATTTTGTTTATTTATTGTGTATTTCTAGTTATCAATGTCAATTTATAGTTGAGAATATTTTGGCCACAGTAAATAATCTCATCACGTTCAAAAAAAAAAAATCTCTCTTCCCAAAATGTGGCTGTTGGTAAAATATTTCATGTGTTCCTTAAAGGATAGCTTTACTTTACGTTTCTATCCGTCTTTATATTTAAGATATTAATAAATTTTTAATTTAGTTTTAGTTTTATGTGCAGCTTAAATATATTAGTATAATATATTGAAAAATGTAATAATAAGTTTTATAGATATTTGTAGATGAATAAACTAGGTTCTAGATCACAAACTCGTATAAACGTGAAGGGCAAAGTTTTCTCAAATGAAATTCAGTCGTAGCCTTTTATGGCATTTGGGGCCAGTGTCGGCTTCGAGAGCACCATCGCGTTTGGACATCATATCAACTAGCATCTATAATGTACGGATTTTTAAAAAAAGAATAAGTATGCAGTATCGGATACGCAAAGGGTGCGGGTAAGATTCGCACGGGATACCCCACGTGGCGTATCCCTGAGATTTTTTTTTTTAAATTAGAATACGCGTATCAGATACGTTTTATAGAAGAATCGGATACGCGAAAGGTGCGGCGGGGTTTATTTTTTAAATAAAATTAAGTTTTGTGTGTTTTTTTTTTTAAATTTTAAATGCAAAATTAAATATACTACCTCCGTCCCACAAAAGTTTGCATACTTTCCTTTTTAGTTTGTTCCACAAAAATTTGCACACTCTTAAAATAGAAATATTCCTTTAAATCTCCATCTTTAAAATCTTTATCTTACAATCTCCACCATACACATTCGACTAATTACACTTTTCCTTAAAAGTCGTGCTCCCAAAAGTACCACAAACTTTTGGGGGACGGGGGTAGTATATAAATTCAAAATATTAAATAATATTAAAATTACAAAAAAATATAAATAAAATCAAAATATTTAATAAGTTTATTAAATAATATTAATATTTATTAATAAAATTAAAAAAAATTATTATGTGATTGTATTGTGGAGTTGCGAACTATTTTTTAAATTTTTTGAGTTTTTACTTGTGGGTAAAATACATGAATATGAACTAGTATTAAGTATGAATTTGAATTTGAAATTTTTTATATTTAATTTTTACTTAAATTGAAGTAGTATTATTTATTAAACATGACTATTTTATTTGGTGATGAACCAAATAATAATGAACGATAATTCGGTTTAGGTCAATTATGTTATATGCTATTTGAATATCATTTGAACTTTGTAATATATTTGAACTTTGTAATATATTATTTGAATATCATCTAAACTTAGTTAAGTAATGATTTAAATTGCAAGATTTATTTTAGTTTTAGATTGATTGAATTCCTAATTAAAACTTTTATGTTAAATTGTTGATGGTATATATATATATATTTGTATTATATTTAATAAACGTATCCTTGTCGAATCACACCTTAAAATTTTCAAAAAATAGAATCCCCACACCCGTATCCTATCGCACCTGTACCCGTACTCCCGCACCTCTGCAACTCTCACTAGCATCATATATATATATATATATATATATATATATATTTGCTCCTTTCATTCATTACATCAAATACCATTAATTACCTTTGATGTCCCGTGGCTCAAGCTTATTGAAATCCATACCTTGATTACTTCGAAAATAAGTCAATAATAACTCCAATAGCAAGTTACTAATACTTTCAAAGAGCAAGCCAATAATACTTAAATAACAACTAACTAATAATTAAAAAACAAATTGATTTATATTAAATAAAACAAATAATATCTCTTGATTATAAGCTTCTAATCATATTTATAGTGTTTTAAAATAATTATTCAAGATGCAACATCAAAAGTTGTGAATCAACTTAAACAAATGATATTCTTCATAAATTTCTAATCAAATTTTAACTACAAATGTGCTAATAAGAAAATTAGTGGCAAGCATTATGACCCTTAATACGTATACCAAATACATATCCAAATGTCCAAGTAGATGCTTAAATATATACTATCATATACATACAATATTTACACTTAATTTTAACTGAAATTAAGCAGTAGCAACTAAAATGACTCTAATATTTTTACCAAGAATAAATTAGTATTACTCCAAGAATAAGTCCAATTAATTCCGAAAGAACAAAGTAATACCTAAAAAATAAGAACAAATCAATAATACCCAAGAACAAGTTTAAGTAATACTCGAAAAATAAGTCGGTAATACCCAAATTGCCAAAAAATGCATATCGTGATATGTAGTTGGGTATTTAAAAAAAAATCAAAATTGAACTTAAAATCTAAGAGTATGGTATGCACCCAAGTGCACACAAGTATTTGCACATAATTTATGTTAATTCATATATATTTAGTTTGGTGTTATATTATTATGGGTGATTTACATATAGGTTCAAAAAAGTCACTATATTTACAAATATGTGTTGTGCAGAAAAAAAATGTGCTTCTGTGCAGAAAAAAAATATGTTTCTGTGCAAATATTGTAAACCTATTTGTAAATATAATGACTTTTTTGAACCTATACGTAAATCACCCTTAAAAAATGATATAGGAGCAGACATAGTTTACTCAAAGGTCGAGGTTATATTCACCCACGTGTGTTTGGAGTGTACACACTTGTTAAATACACTTATCAAAAATTGAATACACCAATATAAAATTCCAACAATAACACCCTCTCTATATACCAAAATCGTGCATCCACACCCCCACTTGACAAAAAGAAAATTCGCAACTTTCAACCGATCTTTGAAGTCCGGCGATTAGGCCTCAATTTTCAATGGGTGGCTTTCATGGTCAAATGAATGCTCTTTTTGTCTGCACTTCTTTTTTACATGTTCTTTCTCTGCAATTTTCAAGAAAAATGAAAAGTGGGGTGTTGAAGTCATGTTTTTCTCCATTATTGTTGGAGGACTTATATTTTTCTCCTTCTTTAAAATTATTTACAATAATAATTTTTCTGAGATAACCTGCGGCAGTAATTTTTAATTGTAAGAATGGGTATAAAGTTAGTTTATTATAGAGAATATAATGATCAATTTATATATTATTATATATAATTATATATTTAAGTGGGTGCATTCTAAATAGTTGTGGGTGCATACAACCTGGGCCTTATTCAAATTGAACACTAACTACAGCAATAGTATGCAGTCCGAACAATTAACAAAAAATTAACTTACAAAAGAAATTAGTGAAATGTCAAAACAATTACAATTACAATTTATCGTATCATAAATCTAATTACAATCTGCGTATACAATCAAACTCGAAATCAAACATTCTGAAGCTGCGCTTCTTATTATGCTTTACGTATCTTTAAGTATATAATAATTGAAAAATCCAAAAAAATTATAATAATAAGAAAATTCGAAATATTTATTGGGCTTCGATCTGGGCTTGAGTCCATTGGTCCTTCCACATCTGAACTTTTCTGTGGCGGGCTGCTTTCAGTAAAATAGTAAAGCACGCCGCGGCCCGTCAAGCGTGAAAGCCCAACACCCGGCCTGCAGAATGAGAAGGCCCAGCCCGGTCCATTTAAAATTGGATTTTGCTCTTGAATGTCTGCCCAAAGCCCCAATTTGATGGGACAACATCCAAGAAAGTTTTGGTTATTCCATCTGTTGTTGTGACCATGAAAGATATGGATTGGCCATTCAGGAAAGCATTCGATTGCCAATTAGCCCCCCAATTTCTAGACATGGCTAGCCACCCTGTTTTTGACCCCTTGATTTGAACTGATTTGATTGATCCACCATTTCCCACATTGGTGATCAACACTAGCTCAAAGTAGTTCCTTCCATTGATGGTGAATCTAACTCCTCCCTTCTTCTTGCATGGGACCCTGCATCATAGGTACACGTCATCGATCTTTTCGTAGTTTCAAACGTTATAAAATTTGTAAAGTCAGTCCCAAGATTTGCAGATTTGGTCCCAAAAAATATTACAAATTTTGTAGATTTGGTTCCATTGGTCCAAGTGCAAGAAAAAATCGTATGAGACTAATAGTGAAATGTTTGTGACCATTACTAATTTTAATATAATACATATTCTATGGGACCAAAAGTGAAAATAAAAATTCAATTTTGTATTTATAGCAATGTTTAGTAAGTAGTATGCGAGCCTATTTAGACAAGAAGCATTACTAACTAGTAAAGAGTTGTAACCTTTGGTAAATGACTGGGACAATGCCACCACTATAGATGCCAATCTTTTCCCAAGCGGGTTGAGACATGTCGAAATGCTGACGTGGTGGGTTGCACCACCCTCCGTTGTCGCTCGGGAGAGCGTAGTTCGGGGGGCAGAAATCGGAGGCGGTGACGGTGACGGAAACGCCCTTTCGGCACCAACGAGGTTCGGCCTTGAAATCACAAATGATTTTGTAACATTGCCCACAAGATGCCCCACTATTGAACAATGCCGTGCTCAATGCTGCTATCCTTGTCCCATATCCAGTTGTGTACAAATTCCCATACCCACAAGCACCCCCTAAGTCAATCAAAACATACAAAATTTAATGGAATAATTACAAAATAATTCACAAAATTGACATTAAATTTTTTTATTAAAAAATTAAAAAAATGCATCTCTCTTTTAATTAAAAAAAAATGCATACCCATTGTGCCAGAAGCATCACTGCCTCCATAGAAGGTTGCATGAGCCCTAGTCCATCCAGAAGCTGTGAGGGCATTTGCGTAAATCATCAAATTACACAACCCAACTGCAAATATGAGCAAAGAAAGGCCATTTTTCACCATCTTTTTTCAATTTCAAGAGAGAGAGAAATGGGAAGCAAGATTGTAGATGAAACTGCAGTATGATACTTGTTGCCAAAAAACACAAAATTAAGTGGGAGTTATATAGGTACAAAAATCTGTAACTAAACAACAACCTCACATGTGAAAGACCTGCAAACAGCTATTAAAAAAATTATTATTTTACTATGCTGAAAAAAATAAAAAATTCAATAGTTCACAAAATTAGATTATCTCTGAGAATTCTGAATCTGCATTCAATTATTCCCACGTTCTCTTGCGATTCCTCACAAGTCACAAGCCCACATGGATGTCCCAGCATAGGAGCCGTGAATTGATCAAATTTTTGGGGTAAGTCATTAGTGCACCAGATGCACTTGATCGACAATTTAAGTGTATGTTTAAACAGTATCAAATTATCTATAGTTGTCTCCACTAAACATTATTAAGATTGTATTTAGTTTGATGGATAAAGATGCATTATATAAATAGCACACCTTTTATTCGTAATTTATTTATTTTTGTTTATTTTTTTGAATTAATCTTTGGACTGGGGTTAAACTATGTTATTCAGCAAAATAAACTCATAAAATTGAGGGGGTGTTTGGTTGACACCTTTGACAGGTGAGTAATGGTAATCAAAGTCATAATGTGTGTTTGGAATGACTCTATTATGACTTTGATTCCTAAAAACCAAGGAATCTACCATAGTTCAGCTATTTGAGAACTAAGACTTTCATTCCATACTTATTTAATTCCTACACCCTTTTCATTCCTTACAATTATACCAAACACCCTCTTAGTGTTTTAAATAAATTAAAACATGTTAATAGAATCTTACCAAATGAAGTAAATACGAATTTTAAATTTTTAATAGAATCTTATCACTTCATTTAATTTATCCAAGATAATAAAGTATTATATAAATCAGTTTCATGATATAAACCACTTTATTATACAAGGTTTATATTTATGAATTTATTTTTTTGTCTTGTTAAAAAGTGGTTCATGATATGGACCACTTTCACACAATACCTATTCATCTAAGGGCTCATTTGGTTCACCGGATATCGCAAGATAGATTAAATTATCCCATTTAGTCTTATGTTTGGTTCGATAGATGAAAGCCCAAGATTAACTAATAGCCCGAAACAAATTTCAGCTTATCTGATGAAAGGCAGATTATACAATCTGGGCTAAATGGTTCGATTATAATCTGTTAAAACCCATCTTTACTAAAATGCCCTTGACATATTGGGGGAAAAATCGTGGTTAAATTGGCTTTCCCTATGTCCGCCGCTTTTCAAAACAAAACAAAATATGGGCTATGAAATTGGCAATATGATTATGTACTTTATTTACCAATTCCAGTGTCTTTATCCCATTAAAGGTGAATTATTTTTATTTATTTTAAAAAAATTTGAAGATGACAAATTAATTTATATTAAATTTAATTTAATTTTATTTATTTTTTCAAAAAAAAATAATAGAGAAGGCAAATTAATTTGTATTAAAATTAATTAGAGATACTTGGTGGAAATGGTGTATGATGAGCTTAGCAAACAATTCATTTAGCTTTTGTTTATGATATGAGGGCAAAATTGTCAATTGCATATTTTTTATTATTAATCTTGCAATCCAAACATGCAAAATAAAATTATCTTGCATGACTAATTGTCTTAATCTATCAATCCAAACATACTATTTAACTCCTAGATAATAATCTCTAGATTATAATCTTGAGTAATCTATCTTGGGCTATTTATCTTATCCATCGAATCAAATGAGCCCTAAGATTATCTCTTATCCCAAATGTAAATAAATAGTGAAAATAATTAATATTATTTAAAAATTAATAGATATAAATTGTACAATAAATCATATTTATACGAGAATGAACATACATTGTCAATTTCTTCACCAGAAATATTAATTTCTCACATACTTTAAAGGCAATGGTTGGTGCCTTATGAAGAGTAACATAATAAATTTTATAATATAATATTTGGCAAATAATATTCCCCTAATGTGATATCTCATGTGCCTTCATTTGACCGTATATGCTATCTCATGTGTGATGCACATGCCTTTGACATTACACTGTGAGGTGCTGTTGTTTTCTTAACCTAATTATTAATAACAAAAATAAAAACATAATAATAATTTAATTATAACAAAGAAACACTTGTAATTAATGCTCGAGTTTGGTTTCAAGTAAAAATTAATGCTCATAGCATTTCATATCCCTGGAGAGAGGTGGATTTAAAAGCGACTTGGATGTACGGTTATCCACCGGCCCCAAAGTGAAATAATTAATCTTTCTAATATCATTGCTAAATAATATGAAATTAAAAATTGTACCTCCATTTAATACAATACTAAGCCTAACAAAAGAAAAACAAAAACACCGAGTAATAGCACATGTCTTCATCAAATGCTTTATAACATATTACATGTCCCTCTTTTAACACTTCCAAAATTTCAAAGGTTCCTATTGTTATTCGCTGGAACCACCACTCCATCATAAGGAGTCACTACGAGAGATTAAATTAATATTTCTTCTCTATATAACTCTAACCACTTGAATTATCCATATTTAACATTTACATTCAAATATATATTCAATACGTTCAAAAAATAATTTTTAAGTGCTATAAAATTAATTAAATGTTTATTTAATTAATTATTTAATGAGTATGTGGGTAACTCATTTTATATTAAATAAATGAGGGCTTAATACACTATAAAAACTTTTTCTGCCAAATGTCTAAATTACACATACCAATCCAACAAATATTTGTAGTAGTGATTAGGATAATAATTGCATCATATTATGTGTATTTGACCATGTTATCTAGTGATTTATATGCATTATTTACCCTATTGTGCGATGTATTGCTATATTCACCCTTGTGTGAAAAAAAGTTGATTTTATAGATGAAAATGGGCAAAATCGAGGAGATTGTGATAAGGAAAGGTGGAATGATGTGATTCAAGAGTTTAGGAGAGCTTAAAAGGCCATGAAAAAGACCTTAGGAAGCTTAAAAGTGTTAACGGATCAAAATGGAAAAAGTCTAAATCGAGAGTCAGAAATTGGTCTTTGTCTGAGCGCCACTTCAATTGTGTCTGAGTGACAATTGGCTTGTGTTCAGGTAAAAACTGCTCTGCCTCCATGCTAATTCGGCTCTTGGTCTGGCATGTTTGAGCGACACTTGGTCTTTGTCCCGGCGCCTGTCCGAGCGAGTCTTCGAAAGTGTGTTTTTTAGGGCAACTTTGACATTTCATCCCTTTAATGAAGGGTAATCAAGTCATAACGTTTTGGCACCTATAAATAACACTTAATTCAAATTTCGGAAAAGCTTTTGATCATTTTAACATTCTTAGATTAGAGAGAGGTTAGATAGAAGTTACGTGTTGAAACTTTAATTGTAGATTTTAATTTCGCAATTACTTTGATTCGATCGTTAGATTTTAGATCCATTTGTTTCGTTAAATTCTCCATTAGATTCTCTACGTTCGTACGGTAGAATTTTGCATTTTGAATTACAAATTGGATTTTGCCATTTGAGGTAGATTGCTTGTATCTTCATTTTTCTCCAACATTGGTAAGTTTTCCTATTACCTTACTATTTTTGCTTTAGATATGATTTCTATTATCTCAATTGTTGTTTTTCCTACACAATTAGCCATGAGCTAATCCCCTTGTGCATTGGGGATATGAATATTATGGTGTAGTTGAATTGTTGTTCTTCCAATGCTTGTATGAGTTAACTTGATGTATGAATTCTCTACATTGATGTTTGATTGAACTCTTGGTGGATGCTTTTTTATGTTTTGAGCTTTAATTGGGTTAGCAACATATGAGAATTGAGTTAATTCAATGATGTTCTTAATTGATGATTGTGCACACCAAGTGTTTTAGTTATGGTTTCTATGTCAATGAGAATTGCTTGAATCCTAGAACTACTTAATTGGAGTATTAGGTGCTTAAGTGAGAACTTAGACACTTGATGGAGTCTTAGGACTTAAATTTTACATCTAGTGACACTCATGCATACTAGGAAGTATCAACAGTTCAATGACCCATAATTGAAGTACCTTAATGCCATCTCTCCAACATTTGTTCACTTGTCTAAAGTGATAGTTAGCCTTTAAATTTGTTTGAATAAGTAGATAGAACCAAGACTTTGCAATTTACATTTCTAGTTAATCACTTAGCTAAGCATACAAACCTTAGCATTTCAATCATTGTTTCCCTTGGATCGATATTTTAACTTGGTCACTTGCCAAACTATACACGATCGCGTGCACTTGTGTGTTGTACTCAAATTGGGCAAACAAGTAGAATTATCTACGAATTGTCTATAGAATTTTCTAGTCATGTGCTTCATTTCTTAACCTATAAACATTTTGCTAACGGGAATCAATTTGTCTATGTACAAAATGAATTTTCTAGATAATTAATTATTAATATAAAATTGGCCTATGTTGGTCATGTACAACTATGGAGATTTGTTGAACAAGCAACAAGTATTCTAGTAGGATTAAGACTGAAGATACGGTAAAGACACCAAGTTGTCTAGTCTTATATTGCAATGTCTAGGACTTTAAGAGGATGGTGTAATTAATAAGCTAAAGAAGATGTTACAGATTACAATGGTGGTCACAGGACTGTATTCCATTAAGGAATGTGTGTCTCTATGTGTAACTATGACTGTATCTATATGTGATATAATGTATCTGTTCTCTGAAGAAAAATGGAACTCGAAACCCTTTTCTCAGCTCAAAGGAGCTTGTATTTATATGTTCTTGTGGGGACAGCGTGACATGCTTTGGCCACGCGTTCGTGGTCCCCTAGGCTATTGGTAGCCCTGGATCGTGCACCGCAAGGTGGATGTCTTGTGCAATCGTTGTCCCCTGTACTTTGCCAGTGGGAGGGCGCCACGTCAGCTGATTCTCCCAACAAAATAGTACTTCTACCGGGTTCATAGGGCGCGCCTAGGCTGATTTGATTCCTCTCCGAGATCTTCTCCGGTGGTCCTTTGCTCGGGCCCACAATTGCTCGGAGGCTAATTATATTTTCCCAGAGCGATATATGCTCGGGCTTCCCTGCTCATTCCTCGTAAGAATCGTGTTGGTCAATCCGATCGGATGAGATCGCCTAAGTATTGATTGTCCCTCATTCGAGTACTTCTAGGATGCTCGGTGGGTGCGGGGACCTACTTTGACTCAGGGTTCCTGCTTGGAATGACTTTGGACATGCTCATTCGAGCATTATAGATGCTTGGAAGATCATCTTTGGTCTTCCGATCACTGCAGCTAAACTTATCATGGTTCGTTTCTCTGATACTGGCCTTGGGCCGCTTGATGGTCATATTCGGCCCACAACAATATACCCCAGGTTGGTGCTCGTATTCCTCGGGGACCAAGCTGGACCTGTGAGTACAAGTCCTCAAGCTCGGTCCGGTGATAGGTCTCACTTAGCTGAGAAAATGATGTGCAAGGATATTTTTGGGCAAGAGGTTTATAGCTTCACTAGGCATTCACTATTGTATCAAAAGTCGTGCGCCCCAATTTTGCTGCTGTCGTGGGTGTCTTTAATGGGGACGTGTGGCACTGCTTTGTGATTGTGTGAGCCATCCTGCTTGCTGTTGTCCATATTTTGAATTTCTAAATATGGGGAGGGCGGGATCCCGAGGGTGGTCTGGACTGTGATGAGGATGCGGAGGCACGCACGAGAGAGAAGAAAGAGTCATGCATGTTGCCCAATTGTAACGTAACCGCCGTTCGCCCCAAATATAAACCCAGAAATCCCTTACTTCTGCCATTTATTACCCCATTTCTAGGAGAAGAAAACCTTAGAAAGAGAACCACTTATGCACTAAAGAGTCCCAATTTTCCGGCCGCAATTCCGACCGATTTTACATCTCTTCAGGGTAGTCTTACTTCTTTTCAGTTTCTTGTCTCTCCCTTTCACATTATGATCCGTATCAGAGGTTCCACCGATGCCAGGTCATCTCGAAATGTGGGGGTATCCCACTTAAGGAGTCTACGGGACCTAGAAGATGATTGCGAGACTGCTGAAAATTATGTTCTCATCCACGACACTGAAGTTGACCCCGCTTTCGGTAGAGTGCACGGAGGTAACGACTCAAATGAGAGTGGGAAGTCACTGTCGGAGTTAGAGGAGGATTGTGCCAAGGTCACCAGCCTCTTCAGGGAGATGGAATCATGGGGCCCAGTGGCAGTCCCGAGGAGGAGGCCCATTGTGCTGCGGAGGCAGAGAGCCAAAGCCCGACATTGGGATCATGAAGTGGCCCAATCCTGGCTCTGCTAGAGCAGTTTCTATGATCAAATCATCGGTCAAGCCCTGCAATTTTTGTTTGATGATTATTTACCGAGTCATCCCTATGCCCGCATAGCTCGCGATCGGCGGGCTATCTGAATTGCCGCTAAGTCCTGCTGGTGCTGGGATGATTTGAAGAGCATTGTTACTGACACGGAGTTGGACTGGTGTAGGCAGACATGGGACGTTCTGATCGACATGCATTTACACGCGCCGCTTGATGGTAAGCTTGTCGACCAACCTCCGGAGGGAATGGTCGCTGTTTCATACGACATAATGGAAGTTGGGTTGAGGTTTCGTCTGCACCTGCCATAACTTACTTGCTCTTGGCGTGGAACTTTTACCCCATTAAATTTTCCTACAACTCTTAGCTCTATATTATCTGCATGTTGGTTGTGTTTGGGCAGCACAAGCTTTACCGGAGGCCAAACACGACTGAGATAAATTTTCTTTACACCGTATCCAACAATTCCAAAAGGCATGTCGGCATTTATCTGAAGCCACAGGAGAAAGAGGAGATGGTGCTCCTGCATTGAGAACCATCTGGCGACGGTTGACAAGTGGTGGTTCTGGGTGTCCAGACAATGGAGGACCAGTTCATCCGATCACGGAGTGGAGATAAACATCCCCACAGTGCCCTGCCTGAAGACTCATAAGAGTTTATACGTTTTCCTCGCTCGTTGAATTCTGACTGATTCTCCCTTTATTTTGCAGAGTTTCACTGCCCCAACATTGAGGATCTACTGTTTGACTTCCAGCTGGTACTCGAGAGGATTTGGCAGCTTTCCCATTACGAGAAAGAGATCAGAGTGCTGAACACGAGGGAGGCACGTCTGAGTGCGAGAGTCTTCTACTACCGGAGCCACCTTTGTACGAATATTGGTATGTCTAACCCTCTATTAAGTTTTTAGTTAGTTAGTGGCCATTTGTTCGCTTATTTAGGGTATGAAATTGTCTTTTGTAGAGAATTTCATGTTGTATGACAGTTGCTCATACGAACTGATGAATCAAGTTTCAGAAGTCTTCACCCTCGTGAGGGTGAGGAGCGCATTTCCTGGATGGCAGAGTATTCGCATAGGGCATCCTGCCCCTGCTCCTCGCATGACTGTGGCCCAGGCGGATATTCCCATGGGGTCCCTCTCGCCCAGGCTATCCCGACTACCCCGGTCGCCGCTTCTGGGCCCAGCAATACTCCTCTGTTGTTTTCGAGCTATGACATACCCGACATCATTCCCCTTTCCTCTCAACCACCTGAATTTCCATCAGGCTGAGAGGTCAAGCGCCCCCAGGGTTGGAGTCCAACCCTGATGTGATGAGGACGAACCCTCGCCGACTGGAGCTCGAGCGGATGATTGGGGAAAGACAGTCATAGACGACCAGCTACTAGGTGCGGCCTCGCATGTTATCGGAGGGAGGAGCTACTAGGACCTGATCCTCCAAGAGTTAACAGGTATGGATGAGTCTCTCCATTCATTAAGTGCAACTAACTGCGCGTCCAGACCTTTCTGACATTCATTGTTTCAACTAGATACTCAGTCCGTGGTCCCAACGTCCCTGACTGCTTGTCCAATTTTGAGTTGTCGAGTAGAGATGTTAATCCGGGCTGGGCTAATAGGGCCGGCCCGTTTAACCCTGAAAAATGCAGGGTTAGAGCCATGATTTCATTGGCCCATTTAAATCTAAGCTTTTTTTGGCCTGAACCTATTAGCCCGTGGGCTAAACGGGCTAGCCCGCCGGTTAACCGAGCCCACCCGCTAGCCCGCATAATTTTTTATTTTATATATTCATATTAAATATATATAATATATTTATTAGTTATTATTATTATTAATTGAAGTTATCTTCAATTTCTATTTAGGTGTTATATTAATTTTGAGTATTTATATTTAAACTTTTAAGTGTTTAAGAGTTACTGTTTGAACTTTTGTAATTATGTTAAACTATTTTTATTAATTTTAATGAAATTATGGACAATGTTTAGGTTCTAGTTTAAATATTAACATTTTATGATAATTATTTTAGATTATGTGTTAAAATTTAGAATTTTTTTACATAGCCTGTTTATGACCCGTTTAGCCCGAGAACCGCTAGGGTTAGGGTTAGGTCTCAAATATTAGAGGACCGTTAAAAATGAATCGGATAAGGCTCTAACCCGTTTAGCCCGAAGCCCGTTAGGCCTGACCCTTAGGGTCAGGGCTAGGCCGTTTAACATCTCTATTGTCGAGGCCGCTCATCCCGATCGGTGGTCCGCCCGAGAATGCCCAAAAAAATATTTCAAAATATATCCGAGTATTTTTCTACAACATATGGTGGTTGCAATGGTAATTCAATAATTCTTCTTGAGTTTCTAGAATTTCTCAATTTGAAGGTTCACCAATTGGGACTATAGCTGTTATCATTCAATATCCATACTTCCATAATATGGTTTTGAATACAAAAAAAAAATAGAAGATACAAAAATCTCCATAAATTGGTTAGCTCACATCACACGGTCGCTTTAAACTACAGATGGGAAAGTGATCGGATGCATATGGTAAGGGTGGTGAGTGCTGGAATAGGTATCGGGAAAGAGATGATTGAGTTCCAGAGATCATGGATTGTGAACAGGACTACACCGATTCCAACAACGTGAAGCTAATGATGCCCACCTGGGTGACATGTGATGAGAACATCATCGTAGTCGTAATAACCACAATCAGGTTGGAGAAAGCAGCAACTAATTGCAATAGAGATTGAAAGAGCGAGACAAGAACGATGATGCTAACTATCACTCATTTTCTTATCACAAGTTCCATTTAAGGTGTATATACCAGAGGGCAGTAAGTATGTAGAACTTGAGGGAAAGGTTCAATCCTTTTGCTACCCCATAGGGGTCATATCACCGAGATGGATCAAAGTCCAATTCGAACACTGGTGAAGATGGAAGACCAATATATGACGGCTTAGATCCTGATGGTGAAGAAGATAAACTAAAATATGATAACTTGGATCACAATGATGACGATAGGGAACCAAAGTACAACGAGAAGGTTTAAGGAGATAAGTAAACAAATATTTAAAATGCAAAAAAGAAACAATAGTGGACAAATACGACATTCCACCAAACTGCAATGAAATATATGAAAAAATGGGAATTCAAGATTGTTGATAGACGAACAACTATGAAGATAGACGAGCAACTATGAAGTCTGAGTGAGCAGCTCATCTACCTAATTGTAATTAAGGGAAGACTGTAATAAAAATTAGAAGAAAAATAGAAAGTGGGCGAGCAGCTTAAGACCACTTGTCATCCAAGGAAGACAAACCTACAAAGCTGTTCACTCCCTGTCAAACAAAAGGTGGCTAACTCAAGTTGCTCGCCCCATGGCACATAATTTAATGCACCAACAAGGGTCCAATGGCAGAGTTGACTTAAGTCATCAAAGTAGCTTGGACGACCAACAAAGGAAATGAGGATTACTTAAGGGCGAAACTAGTCAATTAGCCGTATCTAGTAAGGGCACATGTCATTATTAACTAACGGTAGCTTAAATAAGTGTCGCCTCATGCTTGTAAAGCTAGTATGTACTTGTAATCTTCATTATGAATGGAAGATATTCGCATTACACTTACATTAAGATGCATACAAGCACAAAATCACTCACTCACTTCTCCGAATTTCAAACTCTTTCTTTTTGTGAATACTTAAATTTTTTTTGATAATCTTAGAAGTTTAAGCCATGTAACCTCATCATGATAAAAAAGTTATCAACAATTGGCGCTAGAAGGAGGGCCCGAACTTCCGATCATCATAAAGTCGAGAATACTCTTAGAGGTGTTTTTCAAGCAAGATTAAGAATCTAAAAAATTCATATTAGAAGGTAAGTACCTAGTTTAAAAAGTAATGTCTCAAGATAAAGCACAATCTCAGGCATCTTCGCGGGGTCTGGGTACACGAAAAATAACACCTGAGGCCCAACCCCCTATCCTACATGTAATTGGCCATGCCTAGCACAATTTAAGAGAGTCAAACAAATTTAAAATTTTTGATTTCGTGGCATAATTGTGTAATTATTTATATTTATTGGATTTCAAACTTTTCATCCCATATAACTTTGAAGTTGTTCGCAAGAGGTCCAAAAAAAATTGTGTCAATAAGACATTGTTAGTGGAATTTCGAAAATTTTTAGACTGAGATAGAACAATGAATCATGGAAAAATCGAACAATGAATTATGGATTTTGAACTTTTGAACGTTTTAGACCCTTTACAGAAAAGTTCGAAGTTATGAGGTCGTATTAACTTTTAACTTAATATGTGACATATATATATATGTGTGTGTTTGTGTGTGTGTGTGTATAAAAAGTACTCACTCCGTCAACAATAAATGATCTTATTTTTTTGCACGTGGTTTAATGCAATATGTCAGAGAGTTTCATGGGGCATTGTCCGTTTACGAATTTAAAAATTGTAAATACAAAATATGTTTGTATCCTTTTCATATCCAATTTTTAAATTCCTAAACGGACCTCACAATATCACATATATAATATCATCTAACATATTGCATTAAACCACGTCCAAAAAAGTAGAACCAATTATCATGAACAGAGTGAGTATTTGATTAGAGTATTAAAAATTTCATGAGGATAATCAAGAATTTCGGGATTATTTTGATTGAACAACAATAAATATTTGCACTGAACAATTACAATTGTATAAATTAATATTATTCAGTAAAAATAATTATAATTTTGATTAAAAAAATTATATTATTTTAAAATACATTTAAACCGTATGATATATCTTATTTACAAGAGACTCACCTGTAAAATAATACTATTATATATCACCGTAGTTTATGTGACACGAAACATTATGCATACTAGGCAGATAATTAAATACATATATAATTGGTCAATTGAACAAAATGGGTTGAAATTTGGCAGAATTTCTTGTTAATTGCAACTTGGTTTCATTATTTTTTGGAGCGTAGAGGAAAAGGGATGGTACGTACCAAATTGGCAAGTACATATCTGTACTCAATTTTTTGTGACATTTGCCATGTGCTGATACCAGCATTTAAGCAAATACCATGAGAGGTGCCCTATATATTAATTAATTATTATATTATCTAAAATTTTCTGTACGAAAATATTAAGGTAAAGTGGGTTGTGATCAACTATCTCAATAGCTAACATTCACAATTGACCTCTTCATAGAAAAATTAATTTCAATGATTGGGATATGATTGAATCAATCAGGTGAAAATATGGTAATGATTTGATCAGATGGAGATTATACACTTTTGTCACCACATTTAAGTTATACACAAAGATTTAAAACATACTCTCTCCTTTTCTTACAACTTTCTTATAAGTTGCTCACAACTTTTGAACATTAATATTAAAAAAAATATAAAAATTTTAATATATATATATATATAATACATATGATATGATGAAGAGAAGTGAAAAAATAATAAAAATGGTTTAAAAATATTAAAAATAATAATAAAAAAGTGAATAATAGTTTCTTAAAAAGGTAAAAAAACAAAGAGCAGCACTTGTGTACAAATTTCTACCGTAAAAATATCCATTTTTGAAAAAAATTTGGATCTAAACCGGGTCGGGTCAGATTTGAACATTTTTTTCCAAAATTCGCGCAACTTGTAGTTCCAGGTTTTTTCGCTCC
>JAPKLY010000311.1:306026-438428 GCA_026898435.1 Prunella vulgaris
TTTTTATAAGGATAAATAAATGTTTGTGCATACAGTAACACACATTTGCTCTTGCAGTAAAACACATTTACCCTAATTGTAATACACATTTGCAGTAACACACATTTACTCTAATTGTAACATACATTTGCAGTAACACACATTTACTCTAGATGTAACACACATTTGCAGTAACACAAATTTACTCCAAGTGTAACATAAATTTGCAGTAATACATATTTACTCTAATTGTAACACATATTTGTTCCTCAATTTGTGTTATTATATGAGCACATATGTGTTACTATATGATAAAATATATTTTTATTAAGAATAAATATGTGTTACACATACAATGTAACAGATATATGTGTTACATTGCATGAAAACTATTTACTTTTACAAAAAAAAATGAATATGTGTAGAAAATAACATTTAATCTGGTTGTAACACACGTTTTGTCTTAAAGTAACATGCATTTGCCCCAATTGTAACATATCTGGGAGCGAAAATCACAAGCTAAGCGAATTTTGGAAAAAAAATACTCAAATTCGACCCGACCCGGTTTAGACCCGCGATTTTAAAAAATGAATATTTCTACGGATCTTAGATCCGTAGAAATTTGTATATAAGTGTTTGTCAAAAACAAATGAACAACATATAGTGGGACGGACGAAAATGACAAAATGAACAACTTATAGGTTGACGGAGGGAGTACATTTTTTTAGTAAAATTATGTCACAAGAGTAAATTTATGATATTTTTTTATAAGTGAATATACAAATTAATTAATTTGTTTAAGTGTGCAAGTAATATTAAGACGTTCCAATATACGACAAACCTACAAGTAATTCGGGAGAGAGGGAGTAAGCAAGGATGGAAATATCGCAAAATATTGCAGATATATCGCAGATGTATCGTAAATTTTGAGTATGCAATATGGATATTGAGATACAATTTATTTTTTACAAGGTATCGTGGATATATCGCAAAATATCGATATCGGTTCACTTGTACAAAATTGAATGAAAATCGATAAATAATGTAGATATATCACAAAAATATCGCATTACGTAAAAAAATCGCAATTTTTTTTCTTTTTTCAAAATTTTACACAATTTTATGGATATAATTTTTTTTTGTAATTTAATATTTTTTTTGTCAATATATTAAAATTTTATTGGTATATATTACTCCCTCTTCCCGTATGAATTTGCACCCCATGAGATGACACGTTTTTGAAAAAAAAATTATAGATATAAAGTAGTGGTATATTGGTAAATATATGTATAATTTTGTGAGTGTGAACGTAAATCAACGCATCTTTTTTTAATAATGTGCAAATTTGTGTTGAACGTCGAAATAAGAAAAGTGTGCAAATTCTTTTGGGACGGGGGAGTAGTATGTATGCTTCTATTAAATATGTAAATTTAAAATTTGTATGTATATTTTTTAAATATGAATTGGTACGTGTGTGTTTTTATAAATAATATCATATTGAACGCAAATTCTAGGGTGCACCCAAGTGTATAGGATGCATCTTGATTCTAATTCAATTTTGAATTTAATTTGATTTTTTCTGAACACACAGTACACACAGCATTATGTATTTTTTGGTAATTGAGGCATTAGCTAGTTGTTCTTAGGGTATTGTAGAGAATTGTTCTTGGGGTATAACTAAGTTGTTCTTCGGTTATTCCAGACTTATTCTTGGGGTATTACTTAGACTTGTTCTTGGGTATTGGAGATTTGTTCTTGGGGTACTATTATTCAATTGTTGTTTGGGTATTATAAATTGTTCTTTCGGTTTTACTCATTTATTTATTAATTATTTATTCATAAATTATTCTTTATTCTTTGGATATTATAAATTATTTTTTGAGTATTACTTGTTTATTATTTATTCATTTATAAATTATTTTTTGGATATTATAAATTATTACGTGAGTATTATATATTATTTTTTTAGTATTACAAATTGTTCTTTAGGTATTATAAATTATTCTTTGAGTTTATTCATTTAGAAATTGTTCGTTGTGTATTATAAATTATTTTTTGGGTATTATAAATTATTCTGTGGGTATTATTCGTTTATTAATTATTCATTTATAAATTATTCTTTGGATATTATAAATTATTATTTTGGTATTATATATTATCTTTTTAGTATTACAAATTGTTCCTTAAGTATTATAAATTACTTTTTGGGTTTATTCATTTATAAATTGTTAATTGTGTATTATAAATTGTTCTTTGGGTATTATAAATTGTTTTTTGAGTATTATTCATTTATTTATTAATTATTCATTTATAAATTTTTCTTTGGATATTATAAATTATTCTTTGGTGTATTACATATTATTTTTTGAGTATTATAAATTATTTCTGGGGTTTATTTACTTATAAATTATTCTTTATGTATAATAAATTATTCTTTCAATATTATATATTATTCTTTCAGCATTATATATTTGTTCTTTGAATATTATAAATTATTCATTGAATTTATTCATTTATAATTTTTTCTTCTTATTATCATAAACAAGGCCTTATTTTCACTACCCATATTTATATGAGTAAGTCTCTTGTGCACCAGTTACACCATGCAACTCAAGTTCATTTTTAAAAAGTTACACAAAGTACTACTGAAAACTTACACAATTATTACTGAAAAGTTACACTATTAAAATTACATTTTTCAACGAGAAAAGACTCCATGTTAGGTAGTAGCCTAATGATGTGTAACTTTTCAGTAGTATTTTGTGTAACTATTTAAAAATGAACTTGAGTTACACGGTATAACTGGTGCATACAAGACTGAGCCTATTTATATTTCTTCTTAAATTCTTCTACACATTAGTCCACCACAAAACACAAGCTAAAACAGGTTTTCCATTTCCTTTAGGAAGTAAATGCTTGTTTGCAAGCTCTAAAGAAAAAGTAGAAGTACTTATTTTTTGAAAAAACACTTAAAACATGTTTTCAACTACTATTGTAAGTACTTATTACCATTTTTGGTCAAGCAACAATTTTTAACTTCTAATTTTCACTTAAGCACATCTACAGATTTCCCAAAAAATAATACTCAATACCCTTTTTAAAAACACTTCATTTGCTAACACAATTTTCTTATTTATTTTTTAAAATCACTTAAGTTTAAAATATCCCTTATTTTTCATTTTACTATTAAAATTACTTAATATCACTTTTTTAATTCTACTAGAGATTACAAACATGCACTAAATCTATCAATTCCCACTACTTTATAGTCATCAGAAAATGAATCATACCATATCCCATACCCCAGGGCGTACGAATGCATTAAAAATATCACATTATGTTTGGGCAGACAGCTAGCGGCACTCATTTGTTAAGGGGTTCAGTATTACAAACTTCTTCTCCATACCGTCCGTTTTAGTTATGAAAAGTAGACCATTTTCTGGATGAATCAAAACCTGAGCACGATTCTCAGTTTCCGATTCTTACGTTCCGATCATCTTCTCCTACAAAGCTGTCGATTATAACTTTGGTGTTGGCTGTGCAGAAGAGAAGTTGGATGGGGATTAGTCAAAATTGATTTTGAATTTTGAGTGCACCCAAGAATCACTTTTTATTGAAATGCTAATCAAATTTTAAAAAATTATAATATTTAGTATAATGAAAGTAGGTGCATTTGTAGAGAAAGAGAAAGTGGTGGTCAATATTTTAGATAAGGGAGTTTAAATCAATCCACAAGAAATTATATGAAAGAACATTTATTAGGCTAAAAATATCATGAATTTAATATCTTCTTGTACGATTGGTTATTTTCTTTTAATTTGTGAATCAATCCACAAAAAAATTATTTATCTCAAATATTATGAATTTAAGATTTGATATTTATATTTGTTTTGTTTAGTCATTCCGTAATATTTGTTTTGCATTATTTTTGAATCTTTTCACTAGAAATTTATCTCGAGTGTTATGAGTTTAAACTTTAATGTTTATGTTTGCTTTTTTGTATGATTGACTATACATATGTATACGCATTAATTTGGACTATTTCACAAGAAATCAGCTTAAGTGAAAACAAATTAAAACTATCTATTAATATAGAATATTATTAATTTTATATTACTATCTTACTATAAATTGCTCTTTTTTCAAGAGTAAATGAACTTATACTAATAGCGAGCTTAATCTGATAGATGAGGTTTTTTAAGATGTATATAGATAAAGTGAATTTCAACTTTTAATCTCTTGCATGATTTTAATATTATTTTAGTCATCTTTTATTGTATTATGCATTATTATATTGTTAATTATTTTATGTGAGACAATGTTTATATAGTCTATTATCTATATGGTTGCTTTAAACATGTCAATTTTTTTTTGTGATTTTAAATACAACATATGAGTAATAACATGTTATAATAATCCTGTTGATAAAATTAAGGAATTTTAGCCACATAATTTTATCAACAAATCCCTATAATTTTATGTTAAATTTTCAAAATTTTAATAAAATTTTCATTATTTTTCTATTTTTTACTCCATCCATCCCAATATAAGTTGCTCGTTGCTTCTGGGCACACTGAATAAGGTAAAAGTGAAAAAGTATAAGTGATGTGATGGAGAAAAGTGAAAAAGTAATGAAAATAGTGTAAAAAGTATTGAAAATAATAATAAAGAAGTGAATAATAATTTCCCAAAAAGGCAAAAAAACAAATGAGCAATATATAGTGGGACGGACGAAAATGACAAATTGAGCAACTTATAGTGGGATGGAGGGAGTATGGTTTTTTGCAATATCGATATGTGATATCAATATATCCATCAATATTTTCGTAAATTTAAGATTGCGATATTACTTGTGATAGCAATGTTTTCTATCCTTGAGTATATATCAATGGCTGTGAAATTAGTGACCAGTTGATTTCATGATTTAAATGACAATGCTGCTTTGCTATTGAATGTTGAATAATTTAGCAAAGAAGTGATAGCATGCAAGCTGCGTGCTATAGTGTAAATGTCGTGGATTATTTGAGGGCTGAAATAATATATTTAGGGGATGATATTAGTACATAGCCTGAAATTATATTTAGGGTACAAAATTAATTAAGAATAATAATTATAAAAAGAAATATATGAGACTATCTCATGACATGAGTCATGTCACTTATTGATAAAAAAAAATCCATTTTAAAAAGTAATAAATTTTTAATAAAATATTAGAGGAACACTCGCGTGAAACGTTTCACGCCGTGAAACGGATCCCAAGCAATCGGCGGCCGGGTCAAAGACCGGGTCAACCATGGAATCCGCGATTTCTTTCATTTTCGTGTTCTTCTTCGTGCGCACTGCAACTTTCTTTCACTATATTGGCTCCTCCGTCGTCTTTCTCCAACTCATAAGAAGATTCACAATGTTTATCATGCTTCTCACTTGATGATTCAGAATTATCTGAACTCTCACTCCTATTTTCTAAATCAACAGAAGCATCATCACCATTCATTTTCTCTAAATAAACACAAACATCTTCATCCATTTTCTCTAACTCAACAACACAAACATCATCCCCATTCATTTTCTCTAAATAATCAGAATAATCACTATCCATTTTCTCTAACTCATCAACACAAACACCATCCCCATTCACTTTCTCTAAATAAACAGAATCATCATCATTATCCATCTTCTCCAACACAAACATTACAAAAATATGTGTTACTCAATGTATAAATATATGTTACTAAATGAACATATCTATGTTACTATTCAAACTGTGTTACTAAATAAACATATAAATGTTACTATTAATATATGTTATTTTATTAACATATGTATGTTACTATATAAAAGACTTGGTGTTACTTTTTAAAAATAGTTAAAAATATGTTACAAAATTTTAATATATATGCATAATTAAAAGAACAACACATTGGAAAAACATTACAAAAATATGTGTTACTCAATGTATAAATATATGTTACTATTCAAACTGTGTTACTAAATGAACATATACATGTTACTATTAATATATGTTACTTTATTAACATGTGTATGTTACTATATAAAAGACTTAGTGTTACTTTTTAAAAATAGTTAAAAATATGTTACTAAATGAAAATGTAATGTTTTTTTCTTATAACACACATTTTGCTCTTACATTGAATGAAAAAAATGTTAATTTTACAAAATCAAGTGATATATGTTGTTTATCTGGCGAACTAACACTATTAGCATATAGATAATTACGAAGGTTTGGCAGATCGCCAGGACTCACCCAAATCCGCGGAAGTGCGGAGCTTGTCCGCATAGGGACAGTATACCTGCGTAGCTCGCCTCTGTCATTCTGGAGCACGCCCCGAGCTCACCCCATATCTCCATGAAAACCTCGCCGAGGTCCATCATCGCACAACGCTCGTAAGCCATGCAAGTTATTGGAGCTCGCCTCAGAGCTCACCCAAACCACTGAAGCCCGCCTCCGAGCTCGCCCATGAGCTCGCCTGTTAGTCAATAAGACCCCGATGGTGCACTCTTTTTCCCTCTGTCCAGTTTATCCACAAGGGTGGTTTACGGCGAGGTTTTTAATGAGGTCCATCTAGTCTAAGGCATAGTAGTAGGACGAGACAAGACATGGGGAGCAGTGTGAGAGACCAAGACGAGGGTAATGAACCCTCGTCAACACCGGAAGCCATATAGGCTCGTAAGGTGCCGTCTCACACTCGCACACGTATAAATAAGACCTCTCTTGTACTATTCACACAACTCTAATACATTTCCTACATTACACTTTCTCTCTCTAAGCACTCTCTCTCTCTCTCTCTATATTATATCCAAGAACACAAAATCATAAGATTATTGTTTGGTAGAATTAATCCGATATAAAGCCACATAACGAACAACGATTAGTAAATTCTATCAACAATTTGGCGCTAGAAGAAGGGTGCATCGAGTCTGAAAAATTAAAAATTTCAAGAACAAAAAGTTAGGGTTTGTTTGAAGATTTGAAGATTTGAAGGTGTTCTTGATAAAACTCAAGAACACTTGGAGATACACATACATATTCATTCCTTCAAAAAAAAACCCAGGTTTCCGAGTAAAAGTCAAGATTTTCGGATTTATAAATTTTGTCCGGAAAAAGTTTTCAAACGCACGCGTGTACACGAATAAACCGGACCCCGGATAATTCGTCAAACGTGAGGCTAGACGAAAACTTACGCAGCTCCACCCAAGCTGGACGACCTCCATCCCGGCGACCTCTCTCCACCTCGGCGACCTGCAGCGAGCTACCCCCTCCGAAACCCAAAAATGGCTAACATTCGAGCCGCCAAAGGACAGGCCTCCGCAGCTGCGGGAAGGTCCAAAGGAGGTGACCAGAACCAGGCCGAGGTGGAGACCTCACAACCACCTCCCCAGAAGAGCACCGCAGCTTCGCGACCTCCGCGAGGTGCGGTGACCCAAGAAGACTTGGCCCCCGCCCTGAGGGACCTGGCCAGCAACCCCGACGAGCTCCAACGCACCATCGCGACCTTACAGAGGTTGCAGCAGAGGCAGCAGGATGAGCTCGCCCGGGAGCAGACCAGGCCCACCCAGGGCACCCAGACCCGGGGAGACTACAACACACTCCCCACCGAGCAGGAGGCGCGGCACAAGCTCGACAGCGCAGGGAGAGGACCGGCAAGGCTAAGATGGTGGAGGAGGATCCCGCTCCTTACACCGGAAGGGAGTCGGCCTACATCGGGGCATCTGGCACCCACCAATCACAAAGGAGGGAAGTCCTCCAAGGTCGCCTGGGCCCGAGATACGGGGAAAACGAGCGGACGGTAGCCCCAGCTGCGTCCCACGAGGACTCCGACTAGCAGCCACGCAGATCAGCCCACGAAAGGCTGAGGAGGCCCGCCACTGACCTGCTAGGCCCCCACGGCGGACGCCAATTCCAGCCCGCCACTGAGAGGTCACCCCAGAGTGAGGCACCTCAGGGACGTGCGTCCGTGAAACGCACGACCTTTGAGCAGCCTCCGCCGGAGGTGACCCGGGATGACGAGCTGGCCTCACTGAAAAAGGCCGTTGAAATGCTACAAGCACAAGTAGCAGCCAAGTCTGGCGGACCTGACGCCACGACTCTCCCCACATCTCCATTGGCACCTGCCATCCTCCGCGCGCCGGTCCAGAAGAAAGTCCAGTTCCCGGTGATGTCCGCGTACGAGGGCGAATCTGACCCGAAAGTCCATCTGGTCAAGTACGCGGACTTCATGATTTCGGTTGGCGCCACCGACTCCACCCAGTACCGGAACTTCCCGCTGACCCTAGGGGATCGAGCCCACTGCTGGTTCTCTTCACTCGCCCCGGGGTCAATCTGCTCATTTGGCCAACTCTCTCGGGAATTCCTGGCCCACTTCTCTGAGTTCGGATCCTACCTTACCCAGAAGCATCGACTCGCCAACATCCATCAAGGTGAGAGCGAGACCGACCAGCAGTACCTGGAAAGGTTCGACAAAATCCTGCTGGAAGGCGAGCCGGTGAGTGAGGACACCAAGGTCGTCGCAGCGATGGCCGGGCTCAAGAGGGGCACCGACCTCTGGAAGGAGATGCACCTCGCATGTCCCAACACTTACAGCGAATTCCGTCATAAGGCGGGGGTGTTCGCGGCCATGCAGAAGCACTGCTCAAAGAAATTAGTACCCACGAAGAAAGGAAGCCCTACGGGAAGAAGTCCGGGGGCACCTACAAAGCTCCCCGGAACTTAAAGGCCTTTGGCGAGGGAGACGAGCTCAAAGAAAAGCTCAATCAGGTCCTCACTGTCTCCGTTGACCACGTCTTCACTGCCGTCAAAGGCAAGGCCATGCTGGAAGAGCCAAGGCGAATCCATCAGGACCGCACGAAGCTCAACCCCAACAAATTCTGTGCCTACCATTAGGCTATCGGCCACTTCACCAGCGAATGCCGAGACCTCCTCAAGCAACTCTGGAAATTTTACGAGGATGGGAAGCTGGCCGAGTTCGTGAAGAAGGCCCCAGCTAAAAGGCCAAGGTTCGAAAGGAGGGCTACCTCCGATGATGAAGAAGAGGAAGCAGACCAACCTGGTCCCCACAACAGACGGAGGGCACCTCCCCAGCTTCAGCAAAACTTGGAGCCCACCCGAGAGCTCCTAGTTCTCGAGGAGGAAATCGGAGCTGCCGGAGGTCTCCAGGACGGGGGGATCTCCATATCCAAGAGGAAGAGGAAGGCCGAGATCCGGGCCATAAACCAAGTCCAGGAAGGTACTGATGAGCTGACATTTTCCTCAGTGGACCTGGAGGGGATACTGATGCCCCACAATGACTCGTTGGTGATAACCGCCAACATCATGAACGTCCGAGTTCACAGGCTACTTGTGGACACCGGCGCATTCACCAACATTCTCTTCAAATCCACCTTAATTAGATGCCTTAGGTCATTTTGAGACATATTTGGAGCCTAGCAATGCTAGGATAGTGGAGTTCGGAGAAGCTGTAACCGTCCCCCTAGGCAGTGTTAGGTTGAGCGTCCAACTTGTATCGGCGGAGTATCCCGAAAGGAGACTGACTAGGCTCGTAGATTTCCTAGTTGTCGACCAGCAGTCCTCCTACAACGGGTTCCTTGGCCGCCCATTTATTAATGAATTCAAAGTGGCGCGTTCGACCTACTACTACTGTTTAAAATTCCCAACTCCAAAAGGTGCCGGAACTATAAAAGGTGACCAGAAAAAGGCACGAGAGTGTTTACTCCAAATCAAAGACGGCCGGGTCAAGAAGTCTGTTACACAGGTCCACATCCTCGAAGAGAACGTACAGATTCCGGCAGACGAGCCAAACATCCTAGACGTCATCTCGGTCGAAACTGAGATGATGGAGGTAGGCGATTTGTCAGAAATCAACCAAGGCACTGGACCTGTACAAGACACACAACCGACACCAATGGAGAGCTTGGATGAAACCCAAGTGTTGAGACCTGCGTAGGGGTCAGTACCTGCCCAGGAGCAGCAACCTGCTCCCATGGAGGTGGTTGATGAAGCCCAAGATGGGGGACCTACGGGAGGTCAAGAACCAACACCAATGGACGTTGACCCAACTCCCCAAGTCACCGCACCATCCCAAGTTGACAAACCACCGGAGGTGCTCACAGCCGATGAGCCCGCCCAAGCTGAAAGCCAACCCGATGACATCGAACCGCGCATAGGCCACGAGCCTGCGCAAATGTCACAAGAGGAGTGGGACGAGTTCATCAGCGACCCGAGATGGAAAATTCAAAAGAGAAAAGCCACCCCCATTGAAGAATTGACGGCACTCCCGGTGGACCCGGAAAGGGACTTAGAACTTTTCATCGGTTCTGAGTTACCTGAACCGTACCGGTCGAGGATGGAGTTGTTCTTAATGACCAACCTGGACGTGTTTGCCTGGTCCCATGAAGACATGACGGGGATCCCGTTGGAACATGGTTGCCACAGACTTAACATAGATCCGACGAGGAGACCCGTACGCCAAAAGCGGAGGAAGTATGGGCCAGACAAGTACGCAGCTCTAACGGTTGAGGTGGAGAAGTTGTTAGACAACAAGCTCATCAAGGAAGCTTTGTGTCCGTAGTGGGTTGCAAACCCCGTCCTGGTGAAGAAACACAATGGGACGTGGAGACTCTGCATTGACTTCACGGACCTGAACAAAGCATGCCCGAAGGACAACTTTCCACTGCCTCACATCGACCAGCTGGTGGATAGCACTGCAGGCCATGAGATGATGACATTCATGGATGCTTTTGCAGGCTATCACCAGATAGCTCTACACCCAGATGACCAGGAACACACGACGTTCTACACCAACAAGAATATGTATTGCTGGGAAAGGATGCCGTTCGGACTCATCAACGTCGGAGCCACCTACCAAAGATTGGTGAACAAAATGTTTAACCAACACATTGGCGAATCCATGGAAGTGTACGTGGATGACATAGTTGTCAAGAGTTTGAGAAAGGAGGACCACCTGGACCACCTAAAACAGACCTTCGACATACTGCGCCACTACAACATGAAGTTGAACCCCAAAAAGACCAGCTTCGGCGTACACTCCGGAAAGTTCCTGGGGCACCTAATTAGCCAGCGTGGAATTGAGGTCAACCCAACACAGGTTCAATGCATAATCGAGATGGGTATACCCGATTCCATCCAAAAAATTCAAAGGCTGACTGGATGCATGGCAGCCCTGAACAGATTCATCTCCAGGTCCGGCGACCGAAATTATCCGTTCTTCGAGGCAATTAAGGCAAACACACGGAGGTACAAAGAGGCGGCCAAAGCCAACAAGCTCCACCTCAAAAACCACTTCGTCTGGACAAGTGAATGCCAACGAGCCTTCGAAGATATCAAAACATACATAGCGGATACACAGGTCCTGTCAAAACCGATACCTG
The DNA here is from genome assembly GCA_026898435.1 of Prunella vulgaris. Taxonomy (NCBI): domain Eukaryota; kingdom Viridiplantae; phylum Streptophyta; class Magnoliopsida; order Lamiales; family Lamiaceae; genus Prunella; species Prunella vulgaris. The sequence goes on from JAPKLY010000311.1 coordinate 317,412, forward strand.
GAGAGAAGCTGTATCTATACCTAGCCGCGTCGGAGGTGGCCATCAGCTCCGTCCTGGTCCGAGAAGAGGCGAAAATGCACCTACCAGTGTACTACGTGAGCCAAGTCCTACACGAAGCTGAGTTGCGATACACCCCAACAGAGAAGTTGGCTTATGCACTGGTGATGAGTGTTAGAAAATTGAGGCCCTATTTCTTTGACCACCCGGTAGAGGTGCTGAGAACGTTCCCACAGTGCCAAATACTACACCGCCGGGCGCCTGCTGAAATGGTCACTGGAGATCAGCCAATACGGTATAACCTACGCACCCCGAACAGCGATCAAGGGACAAGCACTTGCCAACTTCATCGTCGAGCTAACTTTCCCACAAGATCCGACGAGGGGGCGTATAGCTCCGTTACATCTCTACGTAGACGGATCATCAACCAGCGTAGCAGCAGGCACCGGCGTGGTCCTGATCAGCCCGGACAGACAAGTCTTCACCTCTGCAATTCGGTTCGACTTTCGAGTAACCAACAACGAGGCGGAATATGAAGCACTGATAGCGGGACTTAGGCTATCATTAGCTATGGGGGCAACCAATCTTCAAGTTTTCGGAGATTCCCAGCTAATAATATCCCAAGTCCGGGGGGAATATGAGGCAAAAGACCAGCAGATGATGACCTACAAGAAGATAGCAGCGCATCTGATCTCGATGTTTACACAGGTTTACATCAATCAGATACCGCTGCTAGAAAATACACAAGCAGATGCTCTAGCCCGGCTAGTTACTAGCAACGGCGAAGTCGAATTCACGGAAGTTGTGATCACCACGCTAAAAAACCCCTCGACGTCTGATTACAAGATAAATCAAACCTCGAGCGGGGGGCAGGAGAATAGTGAAGATGGTCAAAATTGGCGCACTCCAATCCAAAAATATTTGACAGACGGAACAACCCCTTAGACACCTGGGAAGCTAGCCGGCTAGCAAAGCAAGCTGCCAGATATACGTTGCTGGATGGCCAACTCTACAAACGTGGATTCTCTCTACCCCTACTCAAATGCCTAACTAGGAAGCAGGGGTTCGAAGTGTTAGAAGAAATTCACGAAGGAATTTATGGGAGTCACGCTGGGGGGCAAGCATTGGCATACAAGACGATCAGGCAGGGCTACTACTGGCCCAATCTTCGCAAAGATGCCATCAGCTTCGCTCAAAGGTGCCGAAAGTGCCAACTTTTTGCACCTAACATCCACTCCCCAGTCAACCAGCTGAAGTCGGTGTTCAGCCCATGGCCTTTCGCAAAATGGGGAATCGACTTGATCGGCCCATTTCCACGTGGTAGAGGCGGTGTAAAGTTTGTTGTTGTAGCAGTAGACTACTACACTAAGTGGGCTGAGGCCGAAGCTCTCACAACTATAACCCAGGAAAGGATGATCCGCTTCGTTTGGAAAAACCTGATCTGTAGATTTGGGCTCCCTCAGTCGGGCATCACTGATAACGGAAGACAGTTCGACGGACAGAAGTTGAGGGACTTCTGCAGTTCATGGAACATCAAGAAGCACTACTCAACTCCATATCATCCCCAGTCGAACGGCCAGGTCGAGGCGGTGAAACACATATTGAAGCTCCGCCTCGAAGAAAAGAAAGGGAGCTGGGCAGACGAACTCCCGGAGGTCCTATGGTCTTATAGAACTTCCTATAGGGCCATCACCGGGGAGACCACGTTTGCCCTAGCCTTCGGGACTAAAGCCGTAGTCCCGGTTGAAGTCTAGAACAAGACTTGGAAGGTGGTGGGGTATGATGAAGAAAAGAATGATGAAGCCCTGGCAGTAGAGAAGGATCTGATCGAGGAGACCAGAGCTTCGTCAGAAATGAAAAATGCCACCTACAAGCGTAGAGCGGAAAAATATTACAACTCTCAAGTCCGAGACCAAAAATTCAAGGTCGGAGACCTGGTGTTAAAAAAGAAATTGATGGCCCCACCAGGTGTATTCGGTTCAAACTGGGAAGGACCATTCCGGGTCACCGCAGCCTGGCCAAACGGTACCTATGATCTAGAAGACGCAGAAGGTAAAGCTTCGTCATACACCTGGAGCTCGGCACATCTAAAAAAGTTCTACCAATAGACTAGAATCCTGTAATAGACTAGTCGAAGGTTTGCATCAGAAATGTCGATGGCAACCGATGTAAATTACGTTGCTATAAAAGTCAGAAAATTTGCAAAGTCAGAGAAATTCAGAAAAATTCCCAAGTGTTTGGACCTGTGCAGCTCTCCAACCAGGCGAGCTGCACCAGGTCGCCCACTGCTCCAGAGAAATCGCCAAACCCAGCTCGCCCACATGCTCAAAAATCCGCGATGCGCAAGGACCAAGGTCCCAAGCATTGTAATTAAATAGCTCGAAGGCAAAGGCCAAAGTGCCCAAGGTCGCGAAGGTACCCTCCTTAAAGGGTTGCTAAGCACCTACTGCCATAAGTTAGGAAAATTCGCAAAAAAGACAAAAAAATGTCTGAGGCAAGGTTCATGAAACCCAATGGCCCAACGTGAATCAATCGAAGTGCAGTTCGCCGCCCTAAGTGGTCTAAGACGAACGATTCAAGGCCCTAAGTGGTATAAGATGAAGAATACGCACTCTCAAAACAGAGGTACAATTCGTAGTCGTAAGTGACGTAAAATGAACGATTCGCTTCTCAAAGTAGAATAAGACGAACAATTATGTACCAGGAAAATAAACAAGAACGAGTTATTTAAAAATTATAACGTAAAGGCGCAAAGACGTAAATGAGAAGAGTTGGACAAAAAATGCTCGACTAAGATACTTAAGAAAATTTTCAAGTCAAAAATATACTTGAAAAAATCCTAAGTATGAGTAGCTGTGCTGGCCACAGAGGCCGACCAGCTGGCCATCTTTGAACTGCAAAAAGCTCCTTCTGGGCGAGCTGCACGTGCCCGGCGAGCTAAATCTACTTGAACAAAAAAGCAAAAGCTACAAAAATGGAGCTCCTTCTGGGCGAGCTCCACAACCCGGCGACCTACCACAAGTTGATAAATAAAAAGCTCGTCTAAGAAAGCAAGAAAAAGCCTAAACATCTGGAGCAGCGCGAGGGGCATCAGCAGGCACCTCGCTAGAGCCAGGGGCCGCCGGGTCGGATGGAGAGCGAGCTCAACCTCTGTTGTGATATTGCCAGTGAGCCCGGTGGTGTCGAACTCACTGAGGTTCAGCACAGCATCCCCGCAGGCTTCTTGGAGTTGCGCAACAGTAAGGGGAACCTGCTCCTTCTCGCCGGAGACCTCCTCCTCGCCAATGCCCAGCTCCGGCACCTCAACTGTTTTGATAATCTGGAATCGTGCAGGCACAAAGTTGAGGGGAATGCCGAGCTCAGGGAGGTCGCCTATGTCCAGCTCGGCACCATCAGGAAAGGGAACCCGGTCCAGACAGGCTTTGAAGTCGCCCACCACGGCCTCGACCTCGTCGTCCTTATGGGCCTGAGCCCACCAAAGAGTCCGCAAGACCTCCGCATAACATTGGACACATCCTCTGTCAGAGGCCTCGGCCTTCACGGCCGCCAGGTCCGGTGAGGAGGAGGCAACACTCCTTAGCTCGGCAACCTCGTTAGCCTTCGCCTCCAGCTCGCCCCTTAGCCTCTCGCACTCAGCGCTGGAGCTCTTCACCAAACCCCGCTGCAGTGCGAGGTCCTTTTTCGTGATCCCATGGCTGCCGACCTCCTGGGCGAGCTGGGCGGCGAGCTCCTCTTCCTTAGCTTTTATCCTCGCCTCCGTCTCCTGCTCGAGCCTGGCGAGCCGGCGTTGGATAGTCTCGAGCTGTTGAAGGGCACTTTGCTCGGCGGCCAACGATGCCTTAGCCCTCTCCTCGGCGAGCTACGCTTGCCTCTTCGCCTTGTCAGCGGTGTCCGCCAGCGCCAACATCCTTCTATTCCTGTCGGAGCGACCTGCCTCCAACTCGGCGAGCTGCTCGAGAGCTTTCTGATTGGCGAGCACCAATCTACTCGCATGATGAGCCGAGAGGAGGAGGTTCTCCTTCAGATCCTGACTATTGATGTTCGTCACTGATGGGGTCGTCCAATGCCTGGGCATCTCACTCACAGCATTCCGAGCTACGCCCGGAGGGAGGCTTCGCATCGACTTGAGGGTGATCGCTCGAAGGCATGCAGGGCCTCGTGGCGGTTCTGGAAAGCGATTGGGGCATAACTGCGAGATCAAAGCAGATAGAAAATGTTAGAAAAATAGAAAATAATGAGCAACGTGAGTCGGCTGGGCGAACTACTTACTGAGCTCGGTCAGGGTCCCAACCAAGGAACGTGTCATCATTGGTTTGCACCCCGAATGGAGATGGCGAGGGTGGCGAGCTCCGAATAGGCGTGGCCGCGAGCGGGGCTGCGGATTGAGTGGATCCCCCCTGCCCGGACCTCACCGAGGTCCTCTCGACTCGGTCGGAATCCTCATCGACCAGGCCCGTGTACCTAGTCCTCTTGCGAGCTGGGGGATCCTCCTCTCCAGCTCGGGACCCTTCGCCCCTTTGGGACCCCTTCTTCCCTCGACCTCACTCGGTGGGGGCGACAGCTCACCCCCCACCTCGGCCGGTCCGAGCGACCTCTGAAGCCTTGGACTTCTCGGGAGCCTTGACTTTCTCCCTTTGGGCTCCCGACCCCCCCTGCCTCGCCCTTCTTGGAGGCGAGCTCTGCCTCCTTGCTCGCCTCCAGCGCGAGCACAGACGGTGGGGCAAGTCTGTTGGGGTGAGGTGGGCCCATCTCGAAGCGTTCCTTGATGATTTGATAGGCCTCGGGGACCTCAGCGATCGGGATGGCGACGAAGCTACCGCCTACACAAAAAACTACAAATGTCAGCATGATGGGCGAGCTACACCCCCCCATAGGCGAGCTTCGAAGAGTTAAACCTGGGAGCTCGGGACCTTGGATATCGAGGTGGTGCGGCAGTGTAAGGAGCCCGACGAGCCGCAGGCAATGGTGCGCGCACAAGTGGGCGACCTGCCTATCCTTCTCACTTCTCAAGCAGCAGATGGCGCGCACCATGTCGAACTTCGCCGATACCTTAGGCCTGCCTCTGCTGGATTTGTGGAGCTTCGGAACTGCAAAAAGAGAGAAAATTAGAATTAGTATATCTAATTCAACCCACGCACACCGAAATAGGCGACCTACTGCTGGCTTCCCCGTATCCCTCCGAAGTGGGAATACGGTCACCCCGTCCATGGTACGTGCTGGAAGCTCGCCAATCTCCACCGATGAAGAAAAACTGCTTCTTCCAGTCACGGACTTTATTTGGCAAGTTCCCGAGAAATTTTTCCCCTGGGCGAGCTTTCAGATAATAATACCCCGCGCCGTCCTGCGCCCACTTGGTCATGGCGAAGAGCTCGCCCAGGTCCGCCGAGGTCGTCACGTTTTCATAGCCCTCCAGTCCAAAGACAGACAGGGCGGCGAGAAGGTTGCTCCATGCATTCGGGGTGAGCTGGGTAATGGCCAGGTTATTGTCAGCAAGATATTGGCCGATAATCATGTGCAGTGGCAATGTGTGCCCGGCCCTTAGAACATCAATGTTCAAAGCGGTCATCCCCTCAGGAGGCTCGTCGGCTCGCTCATCCTTCATTGGGGCGTACATGAAGATGTCGAGCGGGATGCGATACTCCCTGCGTATGATGGGCAGGTCGCATTCATCAATGAGGCTCACCACCTCGCCAGCCTTGTACTCAGACGGGGCAACTTCCTCCAGGTCAGCGGGGTTGGCGGGAGGTACCCGGCTCGGGCAAGGGAAGCTCGCCGCATATTCAGCGACATACTCGTTCCAATCGAATGGATGAATGACCTGGGTGGGAACCTGGTACTCAACCAGCTGGGGTTCCGGGAAACCGATACGGCGGAACCATTCGAGCGTAACTTCCTCCAGGTCGCCACCCTCCTCGCCGACCTCGGCAATGCCCTCGTCAACCTCCTCGGGTCCTTCGTTGCCACTGGCAACTCTTTCCTCTTGGGTGACCTCGCCTCCTTCCTCCCATACCTCGCGGTATACGGTGCTGGAGGCTCCTTCCTCCGGATAGGGACGTAGCTCGCTACGCAGCTCGCCGGAGACCTGGCGAGCTGTCGAGGTTTCCTCGGAGCTGGAGCCGATCTCCACGTACAAAACCCGAGGTGGCTCATCCTCAATTATTGGCCGTTTGTCAGGGTTCCGGTCCGAAAGGGTCCTACTCGAGGAGTGTGTCGACATGGTCTCAAAGAAGTCCAAAAGGTTCTTGGTAGAATCCAATAATCCAAAGTCAAGGAGGTCCAAAGGTTTCTCGACGCGACACACAGTCCAAAATCCCGTAATCCCAAAGAAACGAAAGAAAAATCAAGTAAAAGATAGAAGAAAAGGGAAGAAAAATCGAATCCTACCTTGGAGAGCCTTCGAAAATCCGTCGAACACAAGAAAAATCGGTCGTCGGGAAAGCTCTGGGAATTCGAAATGCAGAAAGTGAGGAAATGAATCCACCTCCCCCTATTTATAGACGTCGGGGCGAGGTGCGATATTCACGAAGTACAGGGACCTGTTTGCAAGAAATTTGAAAGATGACATGATTGTGGGCGGGAACCGAGGTCTCAAAAGGCGTGCATGACCCCTAGATTCCCGCACCACGTCGACCGGGAATAACCGCCTTGACCGAGCTCGCCTACTAGTTCGGCAATCGCCCAAAGATAGTTCGCTGGGTTTCAAGTTCTCCAGCTCGCCTGCACATTTGACGAAGTTATGGCACATGCGAGCTGGGGGGCAAATGTTGATCTGGCGAACTAACACTATTAGCATATAGATAATTACGAAGGTTTGGCAGATCGTCAGGACTCACCCAGATCCGCGGAAGTGCGGAGCTCATCCGCATAGGGACAGTTTACCTGCGTAGCTCGCCCAAAAGAGCTCGCCTCTGTCATTCTGGAGCTCGCCCCATATCTCCATGAAAACCTCGCCGAGGTCTATCATCGCACAACGCTCGCCCATAAGCTCGCCTGTTAGTCAATAGGACCCCGATGGTGCACTCTTTTTCCCTCCGTCCGGTTTATCCACAAGGGTGGTTTACGGTGAGGTTTTTAATAAGGCTCATCTAGTCTAAGGCATAGTAGTAGGACGAGACAAGACATGGGGAGCAGTGTGAGAGACCAAGACGAGGGTAATGAACCCTCGTCAACACCGGAAGCCATATAGGCTCGTAAGGTGCCGTCTCACACTCGCACACATATAAATAAGACCTCTCTTGTACTATTCACACAACTCTAATACCTTTCCTACATTACACTTTCTCTCTCTAAGCACTCTCTCTCTCTCTCTATATTATATCCAAGAACACAAAATCATAAGATTATTGTTTGGTAGAATTAATCCGATATAAAGCCACATAACGAACAACGATTAGTAAATTCTATCAACATATGTAAAAAAAAAATATTTGGTCTAATTGTAACACACATTTTGCCTTAAAGTAACACGTGTTTGCCTAAAAAGTAACATACCTGGGAGCGAAAAAATCTGGAATCATAGTTGCAAATTTTTTTTTAAAAAAAAAGACCAAATCCGACCCGACCCGGTAGGATCCGCAATTTTTTTAAAATTTACCTGTTTCACACCGTGAAACGTTTCTTATAAGTTTTTGTCAAAATATTATAGTTATTTTATCATTTCATTTTTTATAGTCACTTTTGATTGTATATTTCCATATTCATATTTATTAAGTGATTATAAAAAAAAAATTGGAAAACGAAAGAAGTTCATTCCCTTTAATCTATGTTTACTTTTTTTCCTGAGGTATACGACTCATCTGAGTTAAATCATTGTTATTTACACGAAATAAATCAGAGCTCTTGGGGCGGTTAAAGCTTGTTAACCCTCCACAATTCTCTCTCTTCTTCCACATTTTAATTTTCTCTTTTTTTCTCATTATAAATTAGTCTTAACCATGAAAATAAACAGGATGTTATGATTTTAATCTTTCTATTGTCCTGCGAAGTAAACAATCATTATCTTAGTTTATTTTAACATCCCCTACTAAATTAGTATTATCTACACCATCCTAACAGGAACAGAAACATGAAATTCCTCCACGACCGCAGGAATGGAAATTGATCCCTGGTCACGCCCCATTTGATATCCCTATATTCAACTGACTAACAATCAGTCTTGATTCAAAATTATTTTTGGAAAGTGTAATTTAAAGACAAATTTTGATGACAGAACCAAATTTAGAGACTAAAACTAAAATTGAGACTAAGGTTATGGACAAAAACTAATAGTAAGGGGCATTTATATACGTTTGGGTAAGGTTCAGATAAATTTTGTGCTTGATATATAAATATCATTGCACAAATCACATTATTCCACATCAAATAGAGAGAAAATTGCAGGATTGGAGAAAAACATGGATGATGGTTGCAGCTGCAAAACTTAAAATCAATTGCTGTGTTGGCTTACTAAAGGATCAATCACATTTCTCCATCCTGTGACATTAAGAGAATCGGCATCAGTCAACGGAAACCCGTTGACGAAGAAGGAAGGTGTCCCATAAACTCCTCGAATAGCACCATACTGCAAACACGAGAAACTTTTAAGATCAAACCAATCCGAATCCAATGTTAAGCATTTCTGTTTCATTTTGTCACTACACACCTCATCATGGTATTATAAGTCTTGAAAGGCAAACAATTGACAATTAGAACTCTGTCATAGTTCATGTTCAATTGGTACACCCAAGTGTTATTCGATTACTATTCTATTCAAGCGTGTACAGAAACTTACCTTGAAAGCAGCTCGTGTCGCTTGTTCCGATTTAGTGTCGTTGTAGTATAAAGATTTGATTTCTGAGCGGAAAGAGGGTCCAAGTGCCCTTGCTGTGAAGTCCACTATTTCTTCTCTAATAACTGCTTTCGACTTGTTAACCGTCGCTTTCCCATAAAATAGTTCCTGTTAAACAATCTCAGCATTTTCCTATCTAATATTTACAGATATAAATTTGGATACCAGTAATATCCAGTTTAGCAGCCACTTTTAACAACAGAGTTTAACTGACAAACCTAAAATTTTGACCCCATATTTTGGCATCAATATTTTCTATGCTAATAACTTATGGTATCACTGCATTTTTCGAAAGTTTCACAACTATCACATAATCTATAACACGATAGCCAGTTTCATCCGTGTAACGTCCGAACTGTAACAAATGTGTGTAACTAATTACCTAACAATCATCATTTTCATGCATGAGAAAAGTAATCAAACAGCCTAGCATATTTTCATCAACAAGGTATATTGTTCAGATTAAACTAGTAACAATGAAATGTGAACTTCGGGCTCATTCAGTTATAATTTTGCACTATGTTGTCAAGGATCTAATGCAAATATAATATCATGAGATTAATCAAAAGCATCAATATATATGTGTCTTCATATATAAGAAAATTAAACATACCTGATGGTGAAAAAATGCCTCCAAGACATGGTATGTGGAAGAACTGTTCAAGGTATTAGCTATATGCAGAGCCTTAGATGTCGAAAATGCATTGTCATGATAACTGCAAGTAACACAATGTTATATAAATCAATTAAGCATCTCTTAAGCTTATGCAAATTAACTATTCAGTACATATATCCACCAAACAAAGTATGCAAAAAGCTAACTAGGAACCAATAGAGAAATCCTCTAATCTGGGAAAGAATTGGAATCCTTGACATCGTCTTTTAATAGAGAAATCCATTTGTCAACTTTCTTTTGTTCCATATTTCATGTTTCATTATTTAGATTCATTTGAAGATATGTACATTTACACGTGTTAAAAATCCAGAGAACTAAATACACAATGGAACATAAAATTTGATACAATGATTCCATTCCATCAAGTTAATGAGTTTACCAACAGAAAGCATATGCCTCTTGTGCAGAAAGCAAATGGTATTGAAATCTATATATGAGCAACACTTGTGTGAAAAAGTAGTACTATCCAGTAAAATCAGTAATACCATTCAACTGGTATGCAGTTTAAGAGTAACATCATTATGTAAAATGGGTAACCAAGAATTTGCCATATACTTGTAGTCACAGGGGAAGAAGATCAAGTGTCTGTTTGCAAACTCTAAATAAAAAAGTTAAAGTGTTTATTGTTTAAAAAAAAATCACTTAAAATATGTTTTCAACTAATATTGTAAGTGCTTATTACCACTTTTGGTCAAGTAACAATTTTGAACTTCTAATTTTCAGTTAAGCACTTCTACACATTTCCTAAGAAAATCCCAAACAAATTACAGCTGACACAATTCATCAATTCACTCCATATTTGGAAAGGTGTGGGTGCGAGAATGTGGGGTCGATATGATACAGATACAAGAATACAATTTTTTGAAAAAAAAAAAGGGGGTGCAATTTGTGAAATATAGCCTGTTTATTTATATTTTATTATATATAACACCTAAAAGATTTACATATTTTTTAAAAAATTTGTAAATTAAATATATAAAATTCACATTTCCTCTAACAAAAGCTTGAGTATATTGAATAATTTAATATATATAAATAATAAAATATAATTCAAATTTCATTAATAGTGAATTTAATCTAAAATAAATATCACATTTCAATTTAAATTATACTCTTTTTATCCATTAAATTCATGCACTATTTCTTTTTTCATCCGTCCACAGAAAATATGTATATTTTTTTTGTAAAACCATCACCTTTACTATTATTACTCCAACAATCAATTAATTTATTTACAAGTCAACCTCATAATACACTAATTTACTTTTTCTTAAATCTGTGTGAAAACAATGGTGCACAAATTTAATTGACGGTTGGAAGTACAAAATAATTAAATTTAATTGAAAAGATATATTCAATGATTAACAAATAGGAGTCATATTATGATTTCGAATATCTATAAATTAAATTCGCCACTGGAAGAATCATAACCACATATTAAAAAATTGCACCCTATCTAAAAGAATGCAAAAGAATACAATATTATGATAATTTTAGATGAATAAGTGCACACTAGCTCCACACCATCAAATACTAACCAAACACATCAATCAATATCCAAAGGAAACCCCCAATTTTAAATAAATTACTCCCTCCGTCCCAGAGGAACTTGCAGGTTTTCCTTTTTGGGACATCCCAGAAGAACTTGCAGATTTTCCTTTTCGGGACGTCCCAGAAGAACTTGCAAGGCCAAAAATGAAAACCCTTTTATAAACTTCACCCTCACAATATCTATATATTTACACAAAATGCCACTACTTTTTTATTTTTTGGGCCCACATTACACTCAATCCAACTAACTTCTTTACTTTTTACATAAAATTTTACCAAATTAACCCTCAAAACATTACTTTTTTACTTTATTCCTTTTTTTCCTTAATTTGTGTGCCCTCCACCCTTGCAAGTTGCTCCGGGACGGAGGGAGTAACAGAAAATAAAGGAAAGAGAGGCGTACGGCAAAGGGAAGGTGTGGACAACAAGGCTAACGCGGGACCCATACTGCTTGAGAGCATCCTTCAATGGCGGCCACGAATCCCGGCTATAGGGGCAAACCGGGTCAAAAAACGCCTCAATCAATACACTGTCCACCGACGCCGGATTCGGGCCGTACCGGAACCCGTCCTGAAACGCCGGTATCTGGCTTTCAATCGGTGAAATTAGACACAGTGAGAAGAGCAAACAAGCAACGGCCGACTTAAACATCGTAAAATCCATTTTCCCTTTTCTTCTTGATGAAAAAGAAACTCTGTAGTGGAGTGAGAGTGGGAGTGTGACGAGGCTGTGAAAAGGACACTTGGGAGCATATAATTATAGAGAGTGGATATTTATATCCATGGAAATTAATCCTTATCTTGTTTGAAGCAAACGGAAATCGATTCCGAATAAAACAAGTCAAACTAATGTATCATGCTAAATTTGCGTCCAGATTCAGCCAAAACTTACTCATGAACGGTCTTTTCCGTGAGGAGGGGAAGTTGAAATTTGAAATTTAGCGAGCGCTCTCTTTGCCCTTGCTAGAGCTGTTATACGAGCCGAGCGAGCTCGAGTAGTGCCAGACTTGACTCAGTTCGTTAAGCTTATCGAGCAAACTAGTATTTTTTTGAGCTCGCTCGGCTCGTTTAACACATCGAGTCGAGTCTAGCCCTTAACGAGTCGAGTCGAGCCGAGCTTACGAGCAGCTCGTTTATTTTAACATCAATAAAGCTAAAACTATCAACAATTCATCAATACGAGTGATTTGAGACTATGAATTGTATTATTATGTTAAATATTATTATTTTATACCCATAATATTTATAAAATAACCTCTATTTTTCAAGCCTACCGAGTCGAGTCGAGCCGAGCTTATTAAGCAAACGAGTATTTTTTTGAGCTCGGCTCGGCTCGTTTAATACATCGAGTCGAGCCTTAACGAGCCGAGCTCACGAGCAGCTCGTTTAATTTAACAGCTCTAGCCCTTGCCTCGCCTCAGGTCTCGTAAAAAATTTACATTTGAATTTTTAAGTTTTAAAATATATAAGTAGGTCTCTTGTAAATTTAAGTTCACACGAACTTGTATCACTGTAATGTACACTCACTATCACTATTATTCATATATATTATCACTGTTATAAAAATATAACTTTCCACCACACTAATTTCTTTAATTTAATTTTTCCAGTGAATGGAATGTCTGTGATGCTGAATGGGATTTCTATTGCTAAATGGGATTTTAATGGCCATAAAATTATGGTAATTGCATGTAATTAGGTTTAAGGGTAATTGGTCAATTGAAATATTTTCTCCTACTAAATTTATAGGGTCTACCAAATAATATTATAAAAATTATACAAATTTTTTTATCACCTACCAAACAATAACAAAAAAATAATATCAGTGATTTATCTATTCTATCAAACCAATACTAATAAGTAATAACCCAACTATATTAAAATCTCTTATAAAGAGATTTTAATATTACCTACTAAACACCACCTTAATTTTTTAAGAGTGATAGTGTATATGCATAACAGTGATAATGATTATACATAACAGTGATAGTGCATACACATAACAGTGATAATTAAGAACCCGAATTAACCGGTGAACTCCATTGCATAAAAACTCTTCAACCTTTATCAACTACTTAGTCCACTACATAAATGAAATAAGAAAAAAAAAACGCGCAAGCACTGCCTGCAACACCTCCATCCACTGTCCTTTTCGTTGAAACACTAGCCGCCAATCAAGTTAAAAGCCACCGCTCACTCTGAAATGTTGGAATCGATTTCTGTTTGCTTCAAACAGAAAAGGATTAGTTTCCACTAAGTTTGGCCATCTACAAATAGATGGTCAAAATCATTTTGTAAAAGATCTGCAATTTCATACTCTCCACCACATATTCCATTCTCTAGATTAGGGAACTATTAAAACCCTAAAACCATCTTCAAGGGAAGATCCATCAATTCTTCTACTCTTCTAGTATTCTTTAATAGTCATAAATGCGATCCCTATATTAAGAAACCTATAATGATAGCACCTCAAAATGTATTCGATAAAATAGGATGTTTGACAGTTTATAACAATATTTTCATAACCGGACTGGTATCAAACCGAATAAGGCACCGGTTGCATCGCGATTCAACTGTTAAAATAATTTATGCATATTTTTAATATTTTATATGCTAAATAAAATATATATACACTTATAAACACTACAAAAAAAGCGGGTTTTAACGGTCACAGAAATAGAGTTTAGCGACCGCTTTGGCGTTTTGGTGAAGTTTGAAATATTAGCGACCGTTTTGCGACCGCCATAAAGCGGTCGCAAATTATGTATTTAACAATTTTGCGACCGCTTTCAGGCGGTTTCAAATAATTCACCACGATTAGCGACCGCTTTAGCGGTCGCAAAATGTTGTAACCGTAGCCGGTAACCCGAAATTAAAGACCCGCTTCGGGTATTAATTTTAGCGACCGCTTTTTGGCGGTCGGTCGCAAATATATATATTAATTTAGCGACCGTCTTGGTGGTCGCAAAAGTCGGATCCGATTTAGGGTTGTTGCGCAATTATTGGCCCATTCAATTTTATTTTTTGCGACCGCCAAAGCGGTCGCTAATACGCGATTATAGAACAGTTTGTGCCCCTTTTTTCTTCAGTTTTTTCGGGGGAAAAACCCCAATTCCTCTCACAAAATCCTCCCAAATTCAAAGAAGCATTGTTTCAACGTGTTGGTGGCAATTGTGGAGGTCTATTATTATATTGTGCTTGTTGCTTCGCTAATTCACCGTACGTTTTTACAATTTTACCGTTTAATTTTTAATTTTGTGTATTATATATGTTTGATAATTAAGTGTTATTGTGAATAATTAAATTTTAGAATTTATAATATGCATGTATTAGAATGATAATGTGAATAATTATTGTAATTGATTATAGTTGATTTTTTGTTTAAAAATATTTGGATATGTTTGTTTATAATCGAAACTCTGCCGAATTTTTTTATAATTTATATGTGATGTAATTTGTATCAGATGGAACTCCCTAATCGTTGTTGGATGTATGAAATGCCTCGTTTGATACAAGGAAATATGAACTATGAATTTTGCGAGAAACTTGATGAAATGCCTTGTTTGAATTGAATATTAAGTATTTTAACTTTGTGTTAATATATTTTGAATATTTACAATTGTATGTTTAATTACATCAAAGTTAATTTTTTAAAATCAAATTTTAGTAATTTATAATATTAAAAATTGTGCTAATTTGGTGTTATATACAATTAATTGAATAAAAATGAACAAATTAAAATTTGGGTATTGTAAATTATTAAATTTATAACATTACATTATTATGGTTGAATATAAATATTTAAATTAAGTATCAAAGGATTAATTTGATGAATTTAAAAAAAATGAGACACAATTTGGAATTATATACTATTAATTGAAAAAAGACGAATAAAAAAAATAGTAATGTAAATTATTAAATTTATAACATTTTTTAAAATTTATTGAAATATATATACATTAATAAATTAGATACGAAAAGGAATTAATTTGATGAATTTTAAAAAAATGTGACTTAATTTGGAGTTATATACAATTAGTTGTACAAAAGTAAACAAAATGAGGAAGTGTCCGAGTGGAACAGTCACCTCTGAGATGCCCAGAGGTCATGAGTTCGACTCCTTGCAGGCATGATTTTGAAACATTTATTCTGAGCCAAATAAGGCTCATATACAATATGTGATGATATGGTTAAGATGCTGGGTCCGTGGCCAAGTGGTTCGAGCCCAGCCAGCCCCTCGAAAGTGTCTGGGTTCGAACCACATTGGCCACATTTTTTTTGCTACGTAAAAAGCTAGCGCCGCCTTAGATGGTCGCAAAATATAAAATAAAATTCATATTAAAATATTCGAAATACTTAGCGACCGCTACTAGCGGTCGTTAAATTTGTATTTTGGGACCGCTCATGGCGGTCGCAAAATACAGCCACAGTTTATATTTTTATTTTAGCGACCGCAAAAAGCGGTCGCAAAATAAAAAAAAACGACCCCTTTCGGCGGTCGTTAATCTACCAAAGCAAACCGGGTCAATACCCGGACATTTTTGCGACCGCTACCAAAAAGCGGTCGCAAAATGTTTGCGACTGGTGTTTTCTCAACCGCCGGAAGTGGTCGCTAAATAAATTTTGCGGTCGCTACGGCGGTCGCTAATCACTGCGTTTTTTGTAATGAAAATAAAATAAATACAATAATGTCATAAAATAACAACAAAAAATACAAAAGAAACAAAATAACTCAATAAAAGATTCAAAATAGATTTTCTTTAATTTCTTCTTAATTTTTAAGCAGTTAAGATTTTCTATTTTTTGCAAAATAAATTTTTAGCTTTTGTTTTGATTATGATTAAGAAGACAAATAAAAGTAAGTTAAAAAAAATATTAATATTTTTTGAAAAAAATAGTCGGTTTAACCGATTCTGACCGATTTTTGAGCGGGTTTGACCGGATTTTTGGTGTAAAAACGGCCCGATTCTGAAAATAGTGGTTTATAAGATTTTAAATATGTTTAATTGCATAGTAAATTACCACCTATCGAAAATTTGTAATTTAATCTAAAATTTTGAATTTTAGCAAAATAAATCACCACATTTACTTTTTTTTTGCAATTCAAATTTCAAGCAATTTGTCCATTGCCCAAAAATTGATGTCTACAAATAAATACACAAATATTATCCCAGTAAGCATACACTTCATTAAATACTAACAAATATAATAAAAAAATTAAAAATAATAAATTAATCAAATAAATTCAACAAAATTTTAGTACATTTTAATTATAATTTTAAAATAAAAATATTTTATTTTAAACCTAAAAATAAATTTTTTTAAAATAAAAATATTAAAAAAAATAAAAAATAAAATATGAAAATAAATTTAAGATTATACACATTCTCTCTTAAAAATAAAAATATATTGATTATAGTATTAAAAAATTAACTAACTTAATTAAATAATTCTAAATTTATACAAATATATATTCATATACATAATTTCTATATTTTTAAAATATAAAAATTATATATATTTATTAAACTTATTAAAATCTCAGGCAAAATTCTTGATTCTAAATTATTTTACTTTTTTGTTATCGGTAATGTTAGTGGTTAGTAGTTAAAAGTTAGTTCATCAAGTCTCCATACACTCATATCTCAAAGCCAACCTTATATCTCTCTCCTATTCGTTTCCAAAGGGAATCGAACCCGGGTCACTCACTCAAGTGAGGAACTCGGTGGCCAGGTGAGCTAGCTCACTGGTTATCTAAATTATTTAACTATTACTTCATCTTTTCAAAAATAGTCCGCACACTTTTTTTAATTTGTGGGGAATTTTTTTTAAAAAAATATGAATAATATTTAGGGATAAATTTCACACTTTTTTTTTTAATTTGAGAAATTTTTTAAAAAAAATTTGAAGACTATTCGGCAACTGACGGTGTATAATTTTAAAATATATTTTGAAATTAAGATTATATATGTGTAATTTTTTTCTTAAATATATAGTTATTATAAATATATTTAAATATTTTTATTGTACTTTAAATATTTTATTTTAATTTTTTAAATGCTCTATTTAATTTTAAAAAAAATATTTTTATTTTTATATTGTTATATTGTTATATATATATATATATATATATAATCTACTTATCTATTTAAATGTAATAAAATATTTGTTTATTTTTTAGAAAATATAATTTTTTATTATATTCTAATTTTAATGTATTTCTGAAATGAAGTCAAACTTTTAAATTTTAAAAGATTTGACTAACTTTTTTAAAAATTATATGTATGTTTTTCTATTTATAAGCAATAATTTTATTTATATTTTGAGATATTTAATGATGTAGGTTTTTATTGGGATGATGATTGTGGATTTATTTGTCCACATCATCTTCTGGGCAAGTGGCAAGTTCCCGAAGTTTAAAGGAAAGCAGCTACGGTGGGAGTCTGGAGATACTTAGTGATAAAGGAAGAATATTTTTGTTTAACACACTCTATTATGATTCATTGACTAGTCAATATAGTTATGTGCTTGATTATGAATACATAGTGATGTGAGTATAGAAGATACTCTCATTAATAATGTTACAAACAGATTGTAATATAGTAAAGTAGTAAACAATACATGCACTTAGTCAATATAGCTTCAACTCCTATTTCTCGTCTTCTCCAGAATGCATTCCACCAGCTCTGAACAGATCTTCGTCACAGCCTGCACCAAATCAAGCCGGAGAAGACTCCGGTGTTGATCCTCCAACGCTCAAGTCAGTCATCTGTTAGTATATATGTCCTAGAGACAATCATTATGAGGACATTATACTTGATCATATTCAGTCATTAATGTACTATTGATTTGATCAATAATTTTTGACAATACACTTATAGAATAGTATGTCTGATTGTTTGCATATATTCATATATGTGTTCCCATGAACTAATATTGTCATTAAGATGTGAGACTTAAATGACTATGATATAGTTCTTAAAGTAGACCCAATCAATGATCATCGAGAATAGGATATCGATGATGCGATTGAGATTGGTGTATGATCTGCATCATACCCTTAGAGGGTGTAGTGATTCTCACAACTGTGAGTACTTGGTATCTCATAATGGATGCACAAATAATTTGAAGAGTATTGACATACCCAACCGAGAAACCATTTGATGTACTCTATTTACGTGTCTATGGGAGTATCGATTTGTGAAGTAGTGTAATAGTCATCTGACTTGAGGTCAATACACACGACATGTATGGATTGATGGACTTTGACCTTAACCGACGCTTGCACTCTGAACGGAGTAGATATGGCATGTGTTGGGCACATCACGAAGTACATGTGCGTGGTAGTTGACCAAGATAGAATTCATTCCTCAAATAGATTTGGAGAGAATACTCGACTTCTCATAACTAATTGGATCGTTAGTCATTGGCCAATGCACGTCACATTTTAAATAGTGTTCAAATGTGATAATATGGTCAATTAGTAGAATGAGATAACTTGATTAAGTTATTAGAATATATACATTATCATGTTCTAGACTTAATCGGAGTATTCGTAAATGAAAGGACTATATCACTGTGAGCTTCACATTACATGCAAGTCAAAAATCCCTAATTTTCTCCATAGATTTCAAGTGTGAGTCTTTCCTAGCAAACTCCACTGGAAATCCCATATTAGCTATTAGATCGCAGATTCGTAGACGATGATTACGTAGATACCATAGTAGAGGAATTCGACATACGAATACTGTAAGGTTTTTCTCAATTAGATTAGATCTAATAATATTTATTTTATGTATGCAATCAATTAGATCTGATTCGTTATTGGTAAACGATGTCTTCCGTTGCTATGGATTTGAGGTTTGTATCTCTAAAACCCAACATCATCTATCCGTGAAACTATTCAAAAGGTGTATTTTGTATGTATATGTGTAATATTCTCATATATATATTTCCTTCTTTCCTTAAGGGGCAAAATAATCTTCTGGCTATGGTAACCCTAATTACCTTTAGGGACCACTCTGGGGGACCACTTTCTTGCCCTCTTTTCTGATGCCATGTGGCTCTCTCTAGTGCTTTTCTAATACTTTTCTAGATCACAATTATCATGCAGATTTGCTAAGGGGATATTGGTTATTCCCAATCTCCACGCCATCTTTATTCTTGTTATTCGAATCTCTTAATCATATCCGAATTATAGACAGATCTGGTAAGGTTTATTCCTCTCTAGTTCTGACTTCCGACATCGGACTTCTGGTGCATCTCTCATTCCAAGAGTGATATGTTCCATTTGTTTGTTATACCTTCTTTTTTATATTAATTTTCCTTCGCTTTAGCAAGCTATTTGTTCACCAATTCATGCATCTCTAGCTCTGCTAGAGACAAGTTATAAGAAGAGGTCATCTCTACTCGGTTTGGAATTTATCTTTCTTACTAAGGAAAGGTAAGTGTTTACTTTTCCCATATCACATAGATTTCACAAAAAATATTGAATATACTCTGTTTTTTTTTAAGGATTCAAAAGAGATATTTCAACAAGTGTTAAACATTTAAGAGTTCTGGGGTACAACGAGCTGGCAAAGTATCCAAGTTGTTCTGATTAAGGTGATATATATTCCTAACGGATGTATAGCACAGAAACTTATGCACTCGTGGATCACACGATGTATTTGTCTGGATATGAATGTTGTTTATGAAGAAAATGAGTTAGAGACCATGGAACTTAATATTTGAGTTGGAGAGATGTAAATAATATTTAAATAATTAATATTATTTATACTATATATATTTAATATATATATATATATATATATATATATATTTTCCATAAATTGAAGTGAATGAGATGGTCAAGGAATTAATTAACTGATTGGCAGTTAGTTAGAGTTATGGGTTTTAACTTCTGCATTTTAAGAGAGAGTATACGTGAGATACATTTTTTATATTCCAGGAAAAACATAAACCAAGTTTGTTGAATTCTCTCTATCTCAGAAATAATTCCTGTCTCAGTGAAATAAAAACGACATTACACTTAAACATTTATACCAATTTGTGAATGATTATATACATATTATACTATATATTGGACCTTGAGTATGGAGCATTTCGTGGATAGCAGCGGGTTGATCTTTTCCATTGCATTTAAAAATAAGTTAGTGATTCATGTTTTATGGTTGCGAGATTCATCGAATCCAACAAGAAGATATGTGCCCAAACCTTTGGTTCAGTGGAAAGCTCTTAAGCAAGAGAATGCAATGTTGGTATGTATTGAAGTAATGCGGACATGATTTTCAGATCTTAATCTAGAGGACAAGATTCATTTTGAAGGATGGGTCATGATGAGATCTCACCACCAAACAAGCAGACTTAAGTCATATCATGCCTTTTTTACTTTCACGATTCAAGCGCATCAGTATGCCTTAAGTCACGTCATGCCTTTTAATCTTCCACAAATCAAGTTTGTTGGTATACTTATCCAAACTAGCTGATCAGCTATTAAATGATACACTTTCATGATAAGTAGACCATGATTTTGGTGATGCAGAAAGTACATAAATCAAGTCCAAGGACCAAGGGGAACGGGAATGGCTTGACTCCGCGGCGGCGCGTGCACGTGTGGTCCATAGAATTATTCCTTAGAACCATATAGTTTTGGGATTAACTTAACTTCTTTCTATAAATTAGGAATTAATAACTTCCCTCATTTTTCAATGTAGGATAATTAACCTTTGAGTTAATTATTCAATCTTCAACATTTTAACTCTACTAAAATCTTTGTAACGTTTCAATTTTGTAAATTAATTTTTGCTCACCAAAACTCAATTTTGAGGTTTTAAATATGCCACGATCATCTGCTAGGTGAATAGATGGATCATACGATATTTAATTTCTCAAAAATTAAACTTTTTCCAATTATTTAAATCATCAAAGATAATTGTTATCCAAACTTATATGAAACCAATTTTTCCAATAGAAATTAGATAACATTCATATGAACAAATCAACTATATAATTCAAAGAAACCCAAGATAATTAGGGGGAGGGGTTGCAAATCCATGTACGATAATTTGATACTCCTCCGTCCCCCAAATTTACTCCCACTTGTGTGGGCACTGGTTTTTAAAAAATGAGATAAAGTGGATAAAGTAAATATATTGTGGAATAATTGTGGGGTCCACCAGAAAATAAAGTGATTGTTTGTGAGTGCTGTAATAAAATAATATTTTCTAAAAGTGGAATGAAAATAAATTTGGGGGACAGACGAAAATGAAAAGTGGGAATAAATTTGAGGGACGAAATGAGTATTAAATACTCCTTTTATCTCGGTATATGTTTTCCCCTTTTTTATTTATGATCACATATTGAGTGTAGAATAAATAAGTAAATTTTTTTCGCAAACTTTTCCTCCAATGAAAGTGAAAAGAGTGAAGTCACAATAATTGTAATTTAATAAGAAATTCAATAGTATATTTACAATTATGGTTGTGATCTAATTAAATCGAAGTGAATATCACTGTATTCAATTCGGTATTCGTGAAACTATTCAAATATTTATCCGTATTTAAATATTTTAGAATAATAAATAAAATTTGTATTCGATTCGAAATTGATATTAAAATTATTCGAGTATTTGTTTCAATTTTTTGGAATATATTCTATACAATATTATTTGATTCGATTCGTAATTATTCTTATCGAGGGGCGGAGCAACGATGGACGACACAATAACGGGCAGCGCAATGACGGTGGCGATGTTTCTATAACTTTTGTTGAAGAAGAAAATTAGGGTTCAACTTTCAGACTTCAGTGTTCACGCACGCTGCTGCTCTCCTGCTGTTATGTTTTTCTTCTTCTTTTTCTTATTTGATTATTAGTATTTTCTATTTAATTTAATATCTTTCGGGTCCTAATTAATTTAATAATTTTTTGGATCATATATTTTAGACAAAAACTTATATAGAAAATTCTACCGTAAAAATTTCAAAAATAGATTTTAAAAAATTATGCACTCACGCGCCCCCCACCCCATCCACACACACGCCCTGCGCCCAGGATTAATTCATGCAAAAGTTAACCCAAACCCCCCTCCCTCCCGCCTGCCCAGGAATTAATGTTTCCATGCAATTGTTAACACACACACACACTGCCAACACATATAGATTCTCAGGCTCAAGCCAAGCTATTTATTATAAATTTAAAAATAAATTAAATAATATTATATAATAAATTTAAAATTTTGTTCTCAATTAATGTTAGTATAATAACACACATTTATCCATATAGTAACACATATTTGCCCATATAGTAACACAAACAGGAGAACAAATATATGTTACTATTAGAACATATGTGTGTTACTATCTTATAAAATGTTGTTATTGTACACATATTCATTTATTTTTATAGAATAAATAATTTTTCACATAATGCAAAAGAAAAATGTGTGTTACTTTAAGAATAAATATTGATTATTCACAAATATTTATTTATTTTTATAAAATAATTAATTTTTTAATATAATAACATATGTATTACATGAAACAATATACCTAGATTTTAACTGATGATGAATAAATTAAGAAACACATACTTATCATAAAAATATATTTTGCTCATATAGTAACACACATTTGCCCAATTTTTCACATAATGCAAGACCAAAATGTGTGTTACTATGAGAATAAATATTAATTATAGACAAATATTTATTTACTTTTATAGAAATAATTATTACACAGAGGTTCTAAATTGGAGTGCAACTTTAAAATAGGTTTACTAATTCAAATGATTTACAAATCAGTTCACATTTTGTAATTTAAAACCGAGAGAGAAGGGAGGAGAGAGGAAAGGAAAGAGAGAGAAGGAAGAGGAAAGGAAAGAGAGAGAAAAATGAGAGGGGAGAAGGCGACGGGCGTTCCCTGCGAGGACGGCGACGACTCTTCGCGGAGGGAGGACGGTGACGGCTCTTCGCAGAGAGAGGACGGCGACAGAGTGCGTCGTGGCAGAGATAGTTTGCCTTGCGCCGTGAGTAGCTTCAGGTGACGAAATGCGTGGTGGAGGAGAGAGAACACCGATAACTGAATAATGGGCGACGGAGACGGCGTGGCTTCCAATTTCAGATGAGTTTTCTCTTTTCCTCTTTTTCCAATTTTTTTTTCTTCATCCATTGATATGGTGGCTTTAATTAGGGCTTTTTTAGTGGAATGTAGATTTATTTCAAGTAAAGGATCCAGATTGGAAACATACTATCCAAAAAGACCAATATTGAGGGAATCATTTAAACTTCTGACCACTAAGTTTCATCATTTGCCCAAGTGTCGACTTCAATGGTGTGATTTGATAGTTTGAGTAAAAGGTTTAATGGCATTAGTGAGGTTGTTTATTGCAATTTTTGGGTTTAGTTTTTGCAGGCTTCAAACAGAGCTTCAATGGAGGATTGAAAATCTGAGCTTCAAGAATAGGGGTGAATATTGTATAAATTTTGAGGTGTAATTTTGAGTTTTTGGAATGTAATTTTGTGTAATGGGGTGAATATTGTATAATTTGTATATTTCAGGCTTGTGCAAAGTTTATTATATGTATGTGCAGAATTTATTTCTCGTTTGTGCAGAGTTATATTTCTTTGTGCAATAAAATTTCTATCTATTGTGCTAAAACATTTGACTCGTTTATGCTAAATATATTTTGTGCAATAAAATTTATATCTGATGCTATGTTTTAAAAAGCGGAACCGGACGTTGAACCGGACACCTTAGAAATTTTGGTCGGACCGGGTTCGATCGGTCGGACCATAAATAAAGCGGTTGAGCCGGTATGATGTCATAATTATATAAATATATATTTAATATTAAAATAAATCTACCAAATATCATACAAATATCAAATATGAAGCTAAATTCACTACAAATCTAACAAATTAAGAATCGAAAATTTTAACATTTAGAAGAAAACACGAGAAATAAATACCATGAAAAAGTTGGGCCCAAAAAAAATGAACTAATAAAAAAAATGAGAAAGTTGGGCCCAAATTTCATTAATGGCCCATGAGACCTATATCTAAACCTAAAATTTCAGAAACCCACTTATCCACATTGTAGTCTTGTTCTCTTCCTCCAGGCTCCAGCACGGCAGCACCTCCACGGCGTTTCAGCGGCGCTGCCTCCTCCACTGCTCCACCTTAACCACCGCCTCCCATCTATTATACTCTTGTAGTCTTGTTCTCTTCTAGTCTTCTTCCACGGATTTTCAGCGGCCAGGCATCGCTAGAGGAAACGCGCCGCCGCTGCCGGAGGAAACGTGCCGCCGCCGCTGCTGGAGGGAACGCAGCCGCCGCCGCCACAGCCACCGCCACCGCCACCGCAAAATTGTTCTTCAGTTTTTTTTTTTTAAATTTAATTCCCAGCCGCCGGTTCTTAGGGTCGAACCGAGACCGTTTATTTCCATTTTTGGCCGGTTCTCGAGCGGCTCGTTAGTTGGGCGGTCCAACGCTTTAGAGCCGTACGTTGCTTATCCCGGTTCGCGGTTCGACCGGTCCGACCGGATTTTTAAAACATAGATCTGATGTGCTACAAACAAATATATTTGTGCTATATAAGTATGTTTTAACTTTTGTGCAATAAAATTTATGTTTGTTGTGCTAAAAATGAATATATTTGTGTTAAATATATTATCGCTTTTGTGCAACAAAATTTCAGTCTGTTGTGCTGGAAATTTTGGTTCGTTTGTGCTAAATACTTATTTTGCTTTTGTGCAACAAATTTATGTCTATTGTGCTAAAAGAATTGGCTCGTTGTGCAAATAATTTTTTATGCATGTTGTGCAAACAATTGTGCTGAAAATATGTCTGTTGTGCTAAAAAAAATTACTTATTGTGCAGACAATTTATGCATCTGTGCAATCAAATTTGTGCATCTGTGCATGTGAACATATTTGTAAATTTGACTTTTTGGTGAACCTATTTTAAAGTTGACCTTAGATAATGCACCTATCCGTAAGTTACCCAAAAAAAAAATATTTATTACATGAAACACTATACCTAGATTTAAAGGGATGACGAATAAATTAAGAAATACATATTTATTCTCATATATATTGCCCATATAGTAATATACATTTGTCCATATAGTAACACAAATAGAGAGATAAATGTATGTTACTATTAGAGCAAATGTGTGTTACTATCTTATAAAATGTTGTTATTGTAGATATATTCATTTGTTTTTATAGAATAAATAATTTTTCACATAATGCAAGAACAAAATGTGTGTTACTATAAGAACAAATATTGACTATTCACAAATATCACATGCGCAGCTCGCCTAAAGGAGCTCGCCCCTATCCCCACGAGGACCTCGTCGAGGTCCAATCGTCGCACGACACTCAGAAGCCACGCAAGCCACCGGAGCTCGCCTCCAAGCTCGCCCGAGCCACTGGAGCCCGCCTCCGAGCTCGCCCAGGAGCTCGCCTCTTAGCCAATAGGACCCCGATGGTTGCGCTCTTTTTCCCTCCGTCCGGTTTATCCACAAGGGTGGTTTACGGCGAGGTTTTTAATGAGGCCCATCTAGTCTAAGGCATTGTAGTAGGATGAGGCACGATGTATGGAGCAGTGTAAGGGACCAGGACGAAGGTTGCAGACCTTCGTCAACACCGGAAGCCAAATAGGCTCGTAAGGTGCCGTCTCACACTCGCACACCTATAAATAAGACCTCTCTTGTATTATTCAGAGAATTCAATTAATACAATTCCAATCATAATACAACAAACACTTTCTATCTCTAAGCATTCATTTTCTCTCCCTATCTCACCATCCCAAGAACACTAAGAACATTAATTCTTAGATTATTGTTTGATAGGATTAACATGTTATAAAGCCACATAAATAAACATCGTCAGTAAATCCTATCAACAATTTGGCGCTAGAAAGAGGGTGTACGAATCTGAAAAATAAAAATTTATCAAGAGCAAAAAATTAGGGTTTGTTGAAGTTTTGAAGATTTGAAGATTTGAAGGTGTTCTTGATAAAACTTAAGAACACTTGGAGATACACATACGAATCCATCCCTTTGAACAAAAACCCATATTTCCGGACAAAAATCCAGATTTTTGGATTTATAATTTTCTGCCCAAAAGAAGTTTTCAAATGCACGCGTGTACACGAATAAACCAGATTTCGGATAATTCGTCACACGTGAGGCTAGACAAAAATTTGTACAGCTCCACCTAAGCTGGACGATCATCACCCCGACGACCTCCCTCCACCTCGGCGACCTGCAGCAAGTTACCCCCTCCAAAAACCAAAAATGGCTACCACTCGAGCTGCCGAAAGGACCCGAGGGGGCGACCAAAACCAGGCCGAGGTGGAGACCTCACGCCAAGCGGTGGAGACTTCACAACCACCTCCCCAAAACAGCACCGCAGCTCTGCGACCTCCGCGAGTTGTGGTGGCACAAGAAGACTTGATCCCTGCCCTGAGGGACCTGGCCAACAACCCCGACGAGCTCCAACGCACCATCGCAACCTTACAAAGGTTGCAGCAGAGGCAGCAGGACGAGCTCGCCCTAGTTCCCAGGCGAGCTCCAGCTGCCGAAGCCCGGGAGCAAACCAGGCCTACCCAGAGCACCCAAACTCGGGGGGAGTACAGCGCTCTCCCCACTGAGCAAGAGGCGAGCTCGCCCAAAGCTCGCCAGCGCTGGGAATGAGCCGGCAAGGCCAAGATGGTGGAGGAGGATCCCGCCCTGTACACTGGGCGAGCTTCTGCCTACACCGAGGTCTCCGCCACGTATCAATCACAAAGGAGGAAAGTCCTCCAAGGCCGTCTGGGCCCGAGATATGGGGAAAACGAGCGGACCGCAGCCCCAGCTACCTCCCACGGAGACTCGGACCACCAGCCGCGCAGGTCCGCCCACGAACGATTGAGAAGGCCCTCCACTGACAGGTTGGGCCCCCATGGCGGACACCAATTCCAGCTCGTCACTGAGAGGTCACCCCAGAGTGAGGCACCTCGGGGACGTGCGTCCACGAGATGCACAACCTTTGAGCAACCTCCGCCGGAGGTGACCCATGATGACGAGCTAGTCTCGCTGAAAAAGGTCGTCAAAATACTGCAAACCCAAGTAGCTGCCAAGTCTGGAGGACCTGACGCCACTTCTCTCCCCGCATCTCCATTGGCACCTGCCATCCTCCGCGCGCCGGTCCAAAAGAAAATTCAGTTCCCGGTGATGTCTGCGTACGAGGGTGAATCCGACCTGAAGGTCCACCTGGCCAAGTACGCAGACTTTATGATTTCGATTGGTGCCACCGACTCCACCCAGTGCCGGAACTTCCCGCTGACCCTAGGGGACCGAGCTCACCGCTGGTTCTCATCACTCGCCCCGGGGTCGATCTGCTCATTCGGCCAACTCTCGCGGGAGTTCTTGGCCCACTTCTCTGGGTTTGGATCCTACCTTACCCAGAAGCACCGACTCGCCAACATCCACCAAGGCGAGAGCGAGACCGACCAGCAGTACCTAGAGAGGTTCAACAAAATCCTGCTGAAAGGCGAGCCGGTGAGCGAGGATACCAAGGTCGTCGCAGCAATGGCCGGACTTAAGAAGGGCACTGACCTCTGGAAGGAGATGCACCTCGCATGTCCCAACACTTACACCGAATTCCGCCATAAGGCGGGGGTGTTCGTGGTTATGCAGAAGGCACTACTGAAAGAAGTTGGTGCCTAAGAGGAGAGAAGCCCTACGGGAAGAAGTCCGGGGGCTCATACAAAGCCCCCCGGAACTTGAAGGCCTTCGGCGAGGGGGACGAGCTCAAAGAGAAGCTCAGCCAGGTCCTCACTGTCTCCGTCGACCGAGTCTTTACAGCTGTTAAACACAAGGCCCTGCTGGAGGAGCCGAGGCGGATCCGCCAGGACCGCACGAAGCTCAACCCCAATAAATTATGTGCCTACCATCAGGCCATCGGCCACTTCACCAGCGAATGTCGAGACCTCCTCAAACAACTCTGGAAATTTTATGAGGATGGGAAGCTGGCCGAGTTCGTAAAGAAGGCCCCAGCTAAGAGGCCAAGGTTCGAGAGGAGGGCTACCTCCGATGATGAGGATGAGGAAGCGGACCAACCTGGTCCCTAGAACAGACGGAGGGTACCTCCTCAGCCTCAGCAAAACATGGAGCCTACCCGGGAACTCTTGGTTCTCGAGGAGGAGATCGGAGCTGCCGGAGGTCTCTAGGACTGGGGATCCTCCATATCCAAGAGAAAGAGAAAGGCCGAAATCCGGGCCATAAACCAAGTCCAGGAAGGCAGCTCCGGCCCCAGGTCCGTCTCACAGCTTACTGATGAGCTGACATTTTCCCCAGCGGACCTGGAAAGGGTACTGACGCCCCACAACAACTCTTTGGTGATAACCGCCAACATCATGAACGTCCGAGTTCACATACTACTTGTGGACATCGGCTCATTCACCAATATTCTCTTCAAATCTACCTTAGATGCCTTGGGTGATTTTAAGTCGTATCTGGAACCTAGCAATGCTAGGATAGTGGGGTTCGGAGAAGCTGTAACCGTCCCCCTAGGTAGTGTTAGGTTGAGCGTCCAACTTGTATCGGTTGAGGATCCCGAAAGGAGACTGACTAGGCTCATAGATTTCCTAGTTGTCGACCAGCAGTCCTCCTACAACGGGTTCCTTGGCCGCCCGTTTATTAATGAATTCAAAGTGGCATGTTCGACCTACTACTACTGTTTGAAATTCCCAACTCCAAAATGTCCCGGAACTATAAAAGGTGACCAGAAAAAGGTCCTAGAGTGTTTACTCCAAATAAAAGATGGCCAGGTCAAAAAAGCGGTGACGCTGGTCCAAGTCCTTGAAGAGGACGTGCAGATCCCAACAGACGAGCCAAACATCCTAGAAGTCATTTCGGTCGAAACTGAGATGATGGAAGGAGGCGATCTGTCGGAAGTTGACCAAGTGTCAAGACCTGCGCAGGACACACAACCGGCACCTATGGAAGGAGGGGAAGAGGTCCAAAACAACCAAGTGTTGGGACCTGTGCAGGAACAACAACCAGCTCCCATGGAGGTGGTTAATGAAAGTCAAGATGGGGGACCTGTCGGAGGTCAAGAACCGATACCGATGGATGTTGATCCAACTCCCCAGGTCACCGCACCATCCCAAGTTGACAAAACACCGGAGGTACTAACAGTTGATGAACCCGCCCGAGCTGAAAGCCAACCCGATAACCTCGAACCGCGCATAGGTCACGAACCTGCACAGATGTCACAAGAGGAGTGGGACGAGTTCATCAGCGACCCAATTTGGAAAAGTCAAAAGAGAAAAGCCACCCCCATGGAGGAATTGACGGCACTCCCGGTGGACCCGGAAAGGGACTTAGAACTTTTCATCGGTTTTGAGTTACCTGAACCGTACCGGTCGAGGATGGAACTGTTCTTGGTGTCCAACTTGGATGTGTTTGCCTGGTCCCATGAAGATATAACGGGAATCCCGTGGAGCACGCATGCCACAGACTTAACATCGATCCGACGAGGAAGCCCGTACGTCAAAAATGAAGGAAGTATGGACCAGACAAATACGCAGCTCTAACCGTGGAGGTGGGGAAGTTGCTAGATAACAAGCTCATCAAAGAAGCCTAGTGTCCGCAGTGGGTCGCGAACCCCGTCCTGGTGAAGAAACACAACGGGACATGGAGGCTCTGCATCGACTTCACGGACCTGAACAAAGCATGTTCAAAGGACAACTTCCCACTACCTCACATTGATCAACTGGTAGATAGCACTGCTGGCCATGAGATGATGACATTCATGGATGCATTTGCAGGCTATCACCAGATAGCTTTGCACCCAGATGACCAGGAACATACGGCGTTCTACACCAAAAAGAACATGTATTGCTGGGAAAGGATGCCATTCGGGCTCATCAACGCCGGAGCCACCTACCAAAGGTTGGTGAATAAAATTTTCGACCAACACATTGGCGAATCCATGGAGGTGTACGTGGACGATATAGTTGTCAAGAGTTTGAGGAAGGAGGACACCTCGACCACCTCAAACAAACCTTCGACATACTGCACCACTACAACATGAAGTTGAACCTCAAGAAAACAAACTTTGGCGTACATTCGGGAAAGTTCCTGGGGCACCTAGTTAGCTAACACGGAATCGAGGTCAACCCGACGCAGGTCCAATGCATAATCGAGATGAAAACACCCAATTCCGTACAACAAGTTCAAAGGCTGACCGGGTGCATGGCAGCTCTAAACAGATTCATCTCCAGGTTTGGCGACCGGAACCGCCCATTCTTCGAAGCAATCAAAGCAAACACACGAAGGTACAAGGAGGCGGCCAAGGCCGGCAAACTCCACCTCAACAAACACTTTGTGTGGACTAGTGAATGCCAACGAGCCTTCGAAGACATTAAGGCATACCTGGCGGATACGCAGGTCCTGTCAAAGCCGATACCTGGAGAGAAGTTGTACCTCTACCTAGCTGCGTCGGAGGTGGCCATTAGCTCCGTCCTGGTCCGAGAAGAGGCGAAAATACACCTCCCAGTGTACTACGTAAGCCAAGTCTTACACGAGGCTGAGTTGTGGTATACTCTAACAAAGAAGCTAGTCTATGCACTACTGATGAGTGTTAGAAAATTGAGGCCCTACTTCTTTGACCACCCGGTAGAGGTACTGACGACGTTCCCACTGCGTCAAATCCTGTAACGCCCAGATACCGCTGGATGCCTGCTGAAATGGTCACTAGAGATTAGCCAATACGGTATAACCTATGCACCCCGAACAGCGATCAAGTAACAAGCGCTCGCCGACTTCATCGTCGAGCTAACTTTCCCACAAGATCCGAAGAGGGGGCGTATAGCTCCGTGGCACCTCTACGTGGACGAGTCATCGACCAGTGTAGCATCAGGCGCCGGCATGGTCCTGATCAGCCCGGACAGACAATCCGGTTCGATTTTTGAGCAACCAACAACGAGGCGGAGTATGAAGTGTTGATAGCGGGACTTAGGCTATCATTAGCTGTGGGGGAAACCAATCTTCAAGTTTTCGGAGATTCCCAGCTAATAATATCCCAAGTCCGGGGGGAATACGAGGCAAAAGACCAGCAGATGATGACCTACCAAAAGATAGCCGCACATTTGATCTCGATGTTCGCACAAGTCTACATCAATCAAATACCGCGGCTGGAAAACACACAGGCGGACGCCTTAGCACGGCTAGCTACCAGTGACGGCGAGGCCGACTTCACGGAGGTTGTAATCACCACACTAAAAAACCCCTCGACGTCCGATTATAAGATAAATCAAACCTCGAGTGAGGGGCAGGAGGACAGTGAAGATGGTGAAGATTGGTGCACTCCAATCCAAAAATATTTAACGAACTGAACAACCCCCGCGGACACCTGGGAAGCTAGCCGGCTAGTAAAGCAAGCTGCCAGATATACGTTGCTGGATGGCCAACTCTACAAATGTGGATTCTCTCTACCCCAACTCAAGTGCTTGACTAAGAAGCAGGGGTCCGAAGTGTTAGAAGAAATTCACGAAGGGATTTGTGGGAGTCACGCTGGGGGGCAAGCATTGGCATACAAGACAATCAGGCAGGGGTACTACTGGCCCACTCTTCACAAAGATGCCATCAGCTTCGCTTGAAGGTGCCGAAAGTGTCAACTTTTCGCACCTAACATCCACTCCCCAGCTAATCAGCTGAAGTCGGTTTTCAGCCCATGACCTTTCGCGAAATGGGAAATCGACTTGATTGGCCCATTTCCACCTGGTAGAGGCGGTGTAAAGTTTGTTGTTGTAGCAGTAAACTACTACACTAAGTGGGCTGAGGCTGAAGCTCTCACAACTATAACCCAAGAAAGGATGATCGGCTTCATTTGGAAAAACCTGATCTGCAAGTTCGGACTTCCGCAGTCGATCATCACTGATAATGGAAGACAGTTTGACGGACGGAAGTTGAGGGACTTCTGCAATTCATGGAACATCAAGAAGCACTACTCAACTCCATACCATCCACAATCGAACGGCCAAGTCGAGGCGGTGAACAAGATCCTGAAACACATACTGAAGCTCCGCCTCGAGGAAAAGAAGGGGAGCTGGGCAGACGAGCTCCCGGAGGTCCTATGGTCTTACAGAACATCCTATCTGGCCAGCACCAGCGAGACCCCGTTTGCCCTAGCTCTCAGAACTGAGGCGGTGGTACCCGTCGAAGTCCAAAACAAGACTTGGAAGGTGGTGAGTTATGACGAAGCCCTGGCAGTAGAGAAGGATCCGATCGAAGAGACCAGAGCTTCGTCAGAAATGAGGAATGCCACCTACAAACGAAGAGCATAAAAGTATTACAACTCCCAGGTCTGAGACCAAAAATTCAAGGTCGGAGACCTGGTGTTGAAAAAGAAGTTGATGGCCCCACCAGGTGTGTTCGGTTCAAACTGGGAAGGACCGTTCCGGGTCACCGCAGCTTGGCCGAACGACACTTATGATCTTGAAGATGCAGAAGGCAAAGCTTCGTCATACACCTGAAGCGCGGTGCATCTAAAAAAGTTCTACCAATAGACTAGAATCCTGTAATAGACTAGTCGAAGGTTTACATCAGAAATGTTGATGGCAACCGATGTAAATTACGTTGCTATAAAAAGTCAGAAAATTTGTAAAGTCAGAGAAATTCAGAAAAATTCCCAAGTGTTTGGACCTGTGTAGCTCTCCAACCAGGCGAGCTGCCCCAGGTCGCCCACTGCTCAAGGGAGCTCGCTAAGCCCAGCTCGCCCACGTACTCGAAAATCCGCAATGCGCAAGGACCAAGGTCCCAAACGTTGTAATTAAATAGCTCTAAGGCAGAGGCCAAAGTGCCCAAGGTCGCGAAGGTACCCTTCTTAAAGGGTTGCTAAGCACCTACAACCATAAGTTAGAAAAATTCGTGAAAAAGACGAAAAACACGTCTAAGGCAAGGTTCATGAAACCCAACGGCCCAAAGTGTATCAATTGAAGTGCAGCTCGCTGCCCTAAGTGGTCTAAGACGGGCAATTCGCGGCCCTAAGTGGTGTAAGATGGAGAATACGCACTCTCAAAATAGAGGTACAATTCATAGTCGTAAGTGACGTAAAACAAACGATTCGCTTCTCAAAGTAGAATAAGACGAATAGTTATGTACCAGAAAAATAAGCAAGAACGAGCTATTTAGAAATTATAACGTAAAAGTGCGAAACGAAGTGCGAAGAGTTGGACAAAAAATGCTCGACTTATATTCAAAAGATACTTAAGAAATTTTCAAGTAAAAAATATACTTGAAAAAATCCTAAGTATGAGTAGCAGTGCTGGCCACAAAGGCCGACCAGCTGGCCATCTTTGAACAACAAAAGCTCCTTCTGGGCGAGCTGCACGTGCCCGGCAAGCTATATCTACTTAAACAGAAAATCAGAAACTACAACCAGGAAAATGAAAGCTATTCTAGAAAGCAAGAGAAAAAGCCTAAGTGTTGGGAGATACGGGGGCAACAGGCACGTCGGCAGTGGCCTCGGCAGGGGTAGGGGCGACCTGGGTAGCTGGAATGGCGAGCTCGACCTCGGAAGTGATATTACCAGTAAGCCCGCTGTCATCGAACTCGCCCAAGTTCAGCATGGCATCCCCACAGGCCTCCTGCAGTTGCTCGACCGTGAGGGGGACACGATCCTCCTCGCGAACGACCTCCTCCTGTTCGCCAAGATTCAACACCGGCACCTCGACTGTCTTGATGATTTGAAAGCGGTCCGGTACGAAGTCGAGGGGAATGCCGAGCTCAGGGAGGTCGCCGATGTCCAGCTCGGCGCCATCGGGGAAGGGAACCCTGTCCAAGCAGGCCTTGAAGTCGCCCACAACCGCCTCGACCATGTCATCCTTGTGAGCTCGAGCCCACCAGAGAGTTCTCAAGATCTCGGCATAACATTGGACGCATCCTTTGTTAGAGGCCTCGGCCTTCACGGCCGCCAGATCCGGCGAGGAAGAGGCATTGTTCCGCAGCTCGGCAATCTCGTTGGCTTTCGCCTCCAGCTCGCCCCTCAGCCTTTCGCACTCGGCGTTGGAGCTCTTCACCAGGCCCCGCTGCAGTGCGAGGTCCTTCTTGGTAACCTTGTGATTGCCGACCTCCTGGGCGAGCTGGGTGGCGAGCTCATCTTCCTTGGCTTTTATTCTAGCCTCTGTCTCCTGCTCGAGCCTGGCGAGCTTGTGTTGGAGGTCCGCGAGCTGCTGCAAGGCGCTTTGCTCGGCAACCAGGGACGCCTCGGCTCTCTCCTCAGCGAGCTGCACCTGTTTCTTGGCCTTGTCAGCGGTGTCCGCCAAGGCCAGCATCCTCTTATTTATGTCGGAGCGACCTGCCTCCAGCTCTGTGACCTGCTCCAAAGCCTTCTGGTTGGCGAGCATTAATCTACTCGCGTGGTGAGCCGAGAGGAGGAGGTTCTCCTTCAGGTCCTGGTTATTGATGGTCGCCACCAGAGGAGTCTTCCAATGCCTCGGCATCTCACTCACGGTGTTCCGGACTAGGCCCGGATGGAGGCTCCGCATCGACGTTAGGGAGCGAGATCGCTCGAAGGCATGCAGGGCCTCGTGATGATTCGGGAAGGCGATTGGGGCATAACTGCGAGATCAAAACAGATAAAAAATGTTAGAAAAATAAGAGATAACAAGTGATGAAGATCGACAGGGCGAGCTACTTACTGAGCTCGGTCGGGGTCCCAACCAAGGAGCGTGCCATCGTTAGTTTGCACTCCGAATTGAGATGGCGAGGGGGCGAGCTCCGGATAGGCGTGGCCGCCAACGAGGCAGTGGATTGAGCGGAACCTCCCTGCCCGGACCTCGTCGAGGCCCTCTCAGCTCGGTCGGAATCCTCATCAACCAGGCCAGTGTACCTGGTCCTCTTGCGAGCTGGGGGATCCTCCTCGCCTTCTCGGGATCCTTCACCTCTTTGGGGCCCCTTTTTCCCATGACCTCGCTCGGAGGAGATGATAGTTCGCCCCCCACCTCGGCTAGTCCGAGCGACCTCCGTAGCCTTAGACCTAGGCTTCTCGGGGGCCTTGGTCTTTTCCCTCTGGGTCCCCGACCCTCCTACCTCGCCCTTCTGAGAGGCGGGCTCTGCTTCCTTGCTCGCCTCCAACGCGAGCACAGACGGTGGGGCGAGGTGGGCTCATTTCGAAGCGCTCCTTAACAAGTTGATAGGCCTCGGGGACCTCAGCGATTGGAATAGCGACGAAGCTACCACCTGCACAAAAATTGAAAATATCAGCATCTCGGGAGAGCTACCCCCCTATGGGCGAGCTCCGAAGAGTTGTGAACCTGGGAGCTCGGGACCTTGAATGTCGAGGTGGTGCGGCAAAGTGAGGAGCCCGGTGAGCCACAAGCAATGGTGCATGCACAGGTGGGTGACCTGCCTATCCTTCTCGTTTCTCAAACAGCAGATGGCACGCACCACATCAAACTCGACCGATACCTTGGGCTTGCCCCTGCTAGACTTGTGGCGCTTCGGAACTGCAAGAAGTAAGAAAATTAGAATTAGTATATCTAATTCAATCCACACACACCGAAATAGGCGACCTACTGCTGGCTTCCCCGTATCCCTCCGGAGTGGGAATAAGGTCACCTCGCCCATGGTATGTGCTGGAAGCTCGCCTGTCTCTGCCTATGAAGAAAAATTGCTTCTTCCAGTCACGGACTTTATTTAGCAAGTCCCCGAGAAATTTTTCCCCTGGGCAAGCTTTCAGATAGTAGTATCCCACGCCATCCTTCGCCTGCTTGGTCACAGCGAAGAGCTCGCCCAGGTCCGTTGAGGTCATCGCGTTCTCGTAGCCCTCCAACCCGAAGACGGACAAGGCGGCGAGAAGGTTGCTCCATGCATTCGGGGTGAGCTGAGTAATGGCCAAATTGTTGTCGGCGAGAAATTGGCTGATGATCGGGTGCAATGGCAACGTAAGCCCGGCCGTGAGAACATCGACGATCAAAGCAGTCAACCCTTCGGGAGGCGCGTCGGCCCGCTCATTCTTCATTGGGGCGTACATGAAGATGTCGAGCGGGATGCGATACTTCCTGCGTATGATGGGCAGGTCGCACTCGTCGATGAGGCTCACCACCTCGCCAGCCTTGTAATCAGATGGGGCGACTTCCTCTAGGTCGGCGGGGTCGGCGGGGAGTATCCGGTTCGGACAGGGGAAGCTCGCCGCGTACTCGGCGACATACTCGCCCCAGTCGAATGGATGGACAACCTGGGCAGGGACCTGATATTCGACCAGCTGGGGCTCCGGGAAACCAATGCGACGGAACCACTCGAGCGTAACTTCCTCTAAGTCGCCACCCTCCTCGCCGACCTCGGCTATGTCCTCACCAACCTCCTCAGACCCTTCGTTGCCACTGGCAACCCTTTCCTCTTGGGCGACCTCGGTGCCTTCCTCCCATACCTTGCGGTACACGGTGCTGGAGGCTCCTTCCTCCGGATCGGGACGCACCTCGCTGGGCAGCTCGCCGGAGACCTGGCGAGCTGCCGAGGTCGCCTCAGAGCTGGAGCCGATCTCCACATGCAAAATCTGAGGAGGAGGCTCATCCTCAATCATTGGTTGTTTTCCAGAGTTACGGTTAGAAGGAGTCCCACTCGATTCATGGGTCGACATAGTCACAATGCAGTCCGTAAATGTCCGAAAATCAGTCCAAAATCTCCTCACCGGAGTCACGGTAATAGGTCACCGGAAAGGGTTCGAAAAGTCTCCAGAAATGTCCAAAATTCCCGAAGAACTTGAAGAAATTGGAAGAAAAGAAATGAAAGGGAAGAAGAAAGTGAGTTTTCTACCTTGAGGAGCGCCGGAAACTTCGTTGGAAATGGAGGTGCCGTTCGCCGGAAACTGCTCTGAAAACTCGGAAGTGGAAAAGTGAGGAATGAGCTCACCTTTCCCTATTTATACGCGTTGGGGCGAGGTGCGATATCTGGGAAGTGCGAGGACCTATTTGCAAAAGATTTGAAAATTGTCATGATTGTGGGTGGGAAACGAGGCCTCAAAAGGCGTGCATGACTCCTGGATTCCCGCACCACGTTGGCCAAAAACAGCCGCCCTGGCCGAGCTCGCCTGCTAGCTCGGCAATCACCCAAAGATAGTTCGCCGAGATTCAACTTCTCCAGCTCGCCCGCACATTTGACGAAGTCATGATGCATGCGAGCTGGGGGGCAAATGTTGGCCTGGCGAACTAATACAATTAGCATATGGATAATCGCCAAGGTTTGGCAGGTCGCCAGGGCTCACCCGGATCCGCGGAAGTGTGGAGCTCGCCCACATGGGGGCAGCTCACCTGCGCAGCTCGCCTAAAGGAGCTCGCCCCTATCCCCACGAGGACCTCGCCGAGGTCCAATCGTCGCACGACACTCAGAAGTCACGCAAGGCACCGGAGCTCGCCTCCAAGCTTGCCCGAGCCACTGGAGCCCGCCTCCGAGCTCGCCCAGGAGCTCGCCTCTTAGCCAATAGGACCCCGATGGTTGCGCTCTTTTTCCCTCCGTCCGGTTTATCCACAAGGGTGGTTTACGGCTATATTTTTAATGAGGTCCATCTAGTCTAAGGCATTGTAGTAGGATGAGGCACGATGTAGGGAGCAGTGTAAGGGACCAGGACGAAGGTTGCAGACCTTCGTCAACACTTGAAGCCAAATAGGCTCGTAAGGTGCTGTCTCACACTCGCACACCTATAAATAAGACCTCTCTTGTACTATTCAGAGAATTCAATTAATACAATTCCTATCATAATACAACAAATACTTTCTCTCTCTAAACATTCATTTTCTCTCCCTATCTCACCATCCCAAGAACACTAAGAACATTAATTCTTATATTATTGTTTGATGGGATTAACATGTTATAAAGTCACATAAATAAACATCGTCAGTAAATCCTATCAACAGATATAATAAGTAATTCAATAATACAATGACAATGGTGTAGTCACAATTCAATAGTATGATCATAATAGTATCAACCCCATTTTAAAATGTCCAATAGAAAATAAGTTGACCGAAAAAAATAATGCAACCACAATGAATATAGTACAGTAGATAATTTAATAGTACAGATGCATCTAGTCAAAAAATGTATCGACCAAATACGTACGTTGGAATACGATCGGTAAAAAATGTGTTCACGGGATTTTTCGTCACCAAAATTTTATCACCGAAGATTTATCCAAGGATGAAAATATCGGTATCGACGGAAATATCGGTACCCTGAATTTATGGATATATCGGTGGAAATATCGATATCGAATATCGATATCGGTAAAAAATAGAAAATTCACGGAAATTTCATTAAAATGATGGAAATTTAACATGAAATTTTAGATAATATTATTACTAGTCTTAATACATTAATTGAACTTAAAATCTCAATAAAATGAGAATCTTACAACAAACATATCAAGAAAACATACGTAAGACATATAAAACGATACAACCATTATTCATAATTATTGAATATTACACAACTAATACCAAAATGATGTCCTATGAGCCTCAAATGTAAAAGAAGAAAGATCATCTTGGTCTAAAGCAATAATGGTACCAAGTCATCAAATTAGAGAAATTCCCGAAATATATCGAAATTTCCCGAAATTTGTCGAAATTTTGACCGATAAATTACCGAAATTTCCACGATATTTCTCGATAATCTGCACATTTTGAATTACCCTGGACCGATATCGAAATTTCGCCGAAATTTCCCGAAATTTTACCGAAATTTTACCGAAATTTTGGAAAAATAATCGTTCAAGTGAATTTCCATATCGGTACCCTCAAAATTCCGAAATTTCGGCGAAATTTTGTTTACTTTTTCGGTTTGTCATGTCTTGTCATTATCTACTTTTGGTCCGAATAACAATATTGCACCTATAAAATTATTAAGAACAGTAGCACCTATTTATGTTTTCCATATATAAAAATTACACCTTTGTAATCGGCCCTTAAAAATCCTATATTTTGCACCCTAAAGTCTTGTGCGATCGGTTTTGATAGTAAAACAGAGAATCCTCAGTTGCTGGGCAAAATTCTCAAAGAAAAAAAAAAGATAGGAACTGAAAAATATTTAGCCCCATTGGTGGGGCCGGGATAGGCCAAAAATTGTATTTCTTGCCCCGCAGGCATCCTTGCCCTATTTTTCGAAGGAGCCTCATCCCCGCCTATTTTCACATACATAAATATATAATATATAAGTAAATAAATTCATAAAATAATTAACATATTTTTAAATTTTATACATGTTATGAATTTATATTTTAAATTTTAAACATATTCTATTATTATTATTATGAATAATATATTTTCATATTTATATTTATCTTGTGATTATTCAAAATTATTGAAATATATTTGCAGGGAAAGTTCATATATTCCCATGAAACTCGCGAAAAAGGGACGGTGATTTATACATATTTTTAGGTTGATATATTTTAAATTTATTTTTTTTATTTTATACATGTTTTAAATTTATATTTTGGATTTTATCTGTTTTTAAAAAATTAATGTATTTTATATTTTGACAAAAACTTATATAGAAATTTCTACGATAGAAATTTAAAAAAATAGATTTAAAAAAAGAACGAACTCACGCATGCATATGCGCAACCGCGCAACCAACCATGCGCCATTCCTCAGGCAACTTTCCTCACATTAACAACCCAGGTAATTAGTATTATGTTGTTAGTTGTATTATTATTTTTTAAGCCCGTTAAGCCCACATTGTAATATTACATTTTAATTAGGGGTGTAAATGAATCAAGCCGGCTCGCAATCTACTCGTGCTCGACTCGTAAAAAATCGAATTCGACTCGAACTAAATCGAGTCGAGCTCGAGCTACTCGAGTAGCTCTCGAGTTCAAGTCGAGCTTATAAATACTCGGCTCGAGAGGCTCGCGAGCCTAATCGAGCTTGCATAATATTTAATCTTTTTTCATTAATTTTTTATATATAAATAAAGTTGTCGAGCTCGAGTCGAGCCGAGCTTCAATTTTAGACAAAAAAAAGAGCTAAAATATATTTAATATTTCATTTTATTAAAATAATAAAATTGTCGAGCCGAGCTCGAGTTTGTCGAGTTCTTAGCCGAGTCGAGCTCGAGCTAAAAAAATCAAGCTCGATCGAGTTCGAGTCGAGTTTCGAGCTTCGAATATTGCTTTCGAGTCGAGTTCGAGCTCAACACTACTCGGCTCGACTCGACTCATTTACACCCCTAACCTTAATGGTTGTAAATTTTAAAAAATAATTAAATAATTTTATATAATAAATTTAAAATTTTGCTCTTAATTTATGTTAGTATAATAATACACATTTGTCCATATAGTAACACATAATTGTCCATATAGTAACACAAACTGAAAAACAAATATGTGTCACTATTGGAGTAAATTTGTTTATCTATCTTATAAAATTTTGTTAAT
Source organism: Prunella vulgaris (assembly GCA_026898435.1). Taxonomy (NCBI): domain Eukaryota; kingdom Viridiplantae; phylum Streptophyta; class Magnoliopsida; order Lamiales; family Lamiaceae; genus Prunella; species Prunella vulgaris. The sequence continues at coordinate 357,889 of JAPKLY010000311.1, forward strand.
GTACATATATTCATTTGTTTTCATAAAATAAATAATTTTTCACATAATGCAAAACCAAAATATGTGTTATTATAAGAATAAATATTAATTATTCACAAATACTTATATATATTTTATACAAATAATTTTTTTTTCATATAATAACATATGTGTTACATGAAACAATGTACCTAGATTTAAAGAGATGGTGAGTAAATAAAGAAACACATATTTATTCTCATAAAAATATATTTTGCCCATACAATAAGACTCATTTGCCTATATAGTAACATAAACAGGAGACCAAATGTGTGTTACTATTTCAGCAAATGTATGTTACTATCTTATAAAATGTTGTTATTTTACATATATTAATTTATTTTTATAGAATAAATAATTTTTCACATAATGTGTGTTATTATAAGAACAAATATTGATTATTCACAAATATTATTTATTTTATATAGATAATTATTTTTTTTCATATAATAACATATGTATTACATGAAACAATATATCTAGATTTAAAGGGATGATTAATAAATTAAGGAACACATATTTATTTTGATAAAAATATATTTTGCCATATAGTAACATACATTTGCCCATATAGTAATACAAAAAGGGAGACAAATGTGTACTACTATTAGAGCAAATGTGTGTTACTATCTTATAAAATGTAGTTATTTTACATATATTCATTTATTTTTATAGAATAAATAATGTTTCACACAATGCAAGAGTAAAACGTGTGTTACTACAAGAACAAATATTAATTATTCACAAATATTTATTTATTTTATATAAATAATTATTCATTTCATATAATAACATATGTATTACATGAAACAATGTACCTACATTTAAATGGATGATAAATAAATTATGAAACACATATTTATTCTCATAAAAATATATTTTGTCCTTATAGTAACACACATTTGTCCATATTGTAACATAAATTGGGAGACAAATGTGTGTTACTATTAGAGCAAATATGTGTTACTGTAAACTTAAATACTTGTAAGATTAAATGTGTGTTACTATATATATAAATATTTATGTATTAATATAATACCCCCTCCATCCCGTAGAAATTTGCACCCTACCAAAAAAGAAAACATTGATTAATACATAAATATTTATATATATAGTAAATATGTGGCATATAGGTAAATATGTGTAAAGGTTTGTGAGTGTGCACGTAAATCAATGTTTTCTGTTTTGGTAGTGTGCAAATTTGTGTGGGACGTCCCAATAAGAAAAGTGTGCAAATTCCTGTGGGACAGAGGGAGTATTATATATATATTTTTTAATTAATATAGTAACTGAAAAATTTAAAATAAACTGTAGGGATGAGAAAGGTAAGGTTTGTATGGGGAAAGGGTGGTGTGTGCACGGTTATGTATGTAGTGTGTGGGGTGTTGGGGGGGGGGGGGGGGGCGGGGGGGGTTGGAGTGTGTGTGGCGTATCGAAGGTAAGTGCTCCCACCGCGCGTCATTCCGTTTTGCGAGTGAGATTAATTTTCTTTTATATCTATTTTTGACAATTTCTACCGAGTGTGTCTCTTATATTTTTATATTTATATTCATTAATGAGAATTTATAAAATAAATATTTTTTAAAAAATGATAAAAGTCATGGGGGTTTTCTGACGGGACGAGAATAGGGACAATTCTTCCCGCGAAGTTCTTGAGAACGGGAATTGGATTGACCCCCTGCTCGCTCCATTGACATGCCTACTCCATTTTTCTGAAGGGGCCTCGACCCCGCCTATTTTGACATACATATACATATATATATATAATATGTAAAATATAAATAAATTGATTAAGTAACTACTCCCTCCGTCCCATAGCAATTTGTAAGGGAGGAAGAACACACAAATTAAGAAAAAAATAGAATAAACAAAAAAAATAGTGTTTTAAGGGGTAATTTGGTAAAGTTTTATGTAAAAAGTAAAAAAATTAGTTGTATTGAGTGTAACGTGGGTCAAAAAATGAAAAAATAATGATATTTTGTGTAAATATATAAATGGGTAAAATTTATGAAAAAATTTCTTTTTTTTGGTCTGCAAGTTCTTATGGGACGTCCCAGAAAGAAAAGTGTTAAAATTCTTATGGGACGGAGAAAGTAAAATTTATTTTTAAAATTTTAAATATGTTATAAATTTATATTTTAAATTATAAACACATGTTTTTTTTTACAAATAATATATTTTTTCATTTATATTTGTCAGGTAATTATTAAAAATTATTGAAATTTTAAAAAATACAAAAATTTGCAAGGAACAGGGGAAGTTCATTTCCCATGAAATTCGAGAAAACAGGGGACTTCGGCGTGACCTTAGAGATGGGATTTGACCCCATTCCCCACCATTTGACATTCTTAATTGCTTGTTTGCAAATTCAACGTAAAAAATAAAAGTGTTTATATTTAAAAAGAAACACTTAAAACATTTTTTAATAACTATTTTAAGTGGTTATTATTATTTTTGGTAAGCAACAATTTTTAGCTTTTAACTTCTAGTTAAGCACTTCTACACATTCCCCAATAAAATAATACTCAATACTCTTTTTAGAAGTACTTCTTTTGCAAACACATATTTCTTAATTATTTTTTAAAATCACTTAAGTTTAAAACACTTCTTATTTTTCATTTTGCTACTAAAATTACTTAATATCACTTTTTCAATTCTACTAGAGATTGCAAACATGTACTTCAGAAGACTAACAATCAATCTTGACTAAAAACAATTTTTTTGAAAAGTGTTATTTAAAAAAAAAATTTGATGACAGAACGAAATTTAGTGATTAAAATTAAAATTGAGATTAAGGTTATGGACAATTGGACACAAACTAATATTATCAAATCCGAATGGCCATTTATATACGTTTGGGTGAGGTTTAGATAAATTTTGTGCTTGATGCATAAATATCATTGTACAAAAAACACATTATTATTCCATATCAAATACTGTGTTGAGAAATTTGCAGGACTGGAGAAAAACTTGGATGATGGTTGCAGCTGCAAAACGTAAAATCAATTGCTGTGTTGGCTTACTAAAGGATCAATCACATTTCTCCATACTGTGATGTTCAGAGCTGAACCAGCATCAGGCAACGGAAACCCGTTGACGAAGAAGAAAGGTGTCCCATAAACTCCTCGTATACAACCATACTGCAAACAACACAAAATTTTAACATCAAACCAATCCAAATCCAAAATTAACCATTTCTGTTTCATTTTGTCACTACACATCTATCATGGTAATACAAGTCTTGAAAGGCAAACAACTGACAATAAGGACTCTGTCATAATTCATGTTTAATTATTGTAAATATTTTTTTGCACCGGTCAGTATTAGTTGTTTTCAACAAACGATATTAAGTGATTTTATTCAAAAAAATTTGTTGTGCACCAATTGCAAGATGCAATTGGTACACCCAAGTGTCACTCGATTACTATACTACTCAAGCATGTAAGGAAACTTAGGGGGTGTTTTGTAGTGACTTTTGAAGGTTAGTAATAGTAATCAAAGTCATAGTGTATGTTTGGAATAACTCTACTATGACTTTGATTCTCAAAAACTAAGGAATCAACCATAGTTCAGCTATATGAGAACTATGACTTTCAGTCCATATCCTTTCCATTCCTTACAATTATACCAAACGGTCCCTTACCTTGAAAGCAGCTCGTGTCGCTAGCTCCGTTTTAGTGTCGCTGTATAAAGATTTGATCTCTGAGCGGAAAGAGGGTCCAAGTTCACTTACTGTGAAGTCCACTATTTCTTCTATAACAGCTGCTTTCGACTTGTTAACTGTCGCTGTCCCATAAAATCGTTCCTGTTAAACAATTTAAGAATCTCAGCATGTTCCTATCTAATAGAAATTAGGATACCCAGTAATATGCAGGTAACTAGCCACTTTTAACAACAGAGTTCAACTGACAAACCTAATATTTTGACTCCAGATTTTGGTATCAATATTTTCTATGTTAATAACTTTCAGTTACTGCATAGTTCGAAAGCTTTACAACTATCATATAATCTATAGCACAATAACCAATTTCATTCTCGGGTAACTTCCAAGCTGTAACAGATGTGTGTAACTAATTACCCATCAATCATCATTTTCAGGTATGAGGAAAGTAATCAAACAGCCTAGCATATATTCATCAATACGGTATATTGTTCAGATTAAACTAGTATCAATGAAAGTGAACTTCATGAAGCCCAACAAATTTCGGGCTTGTTTTAGTTATAATTTTGCACTAAGTTGACAAGGATCTAATGAGAATATAATATCATGAACCATGAGATTAATCAAAAGCACCAATACATATGTGTCTTCATATATAAACAAAATAAAACATACCTGATCGTGAAAAAATGCCTCCAAAACATGGTACGTGGATGAACTGTTCAAGGTATTAGCTATACGCAGAGCCTTAGATGTCAAAAATGCATTGTCATGATAACTGCAAGTGACACAATGTTATATCCACCAAACAAAGTATGCAAAAAACTAACTAGGAACCAATAGTGAAATCGTCTAATTTGGGAAATAATTCGAATCCTTGACATCCTCTTTTAATAGAGAAATCAATTTATCAACTTAATTTCTTGTGTTCCATATTCCATGTTTCATTATTTAGATTCATTCGAAGATATTTATATTTACACGTTAAAAATCCAGATAATGAAATACATAACGGAACATAAAATATGAAACAATGATTCTATTCCGCCAAGTTAATGAGTTTACCAACTAAGGATGGCAATGGGGCGGGTTTGGCTTGTAATAGGACCCGCCCCGCCACGTGAACCCAGCGGGTTTTACCGGCCCCAACCCGTTTACCCGTCTATTTTTTTATGCATGTTAAATATATTACACAAAATATCTTAAATTTTATAATATAACATTAATATGCATTTGAATGATTTAAACAACAATAAATAAAAAAAATAGTTTGTTTCAAGTTTCAACATATTAAATCTACATATATAAAATTATACATATATTGTTGACTGATAAAAGAGTTAATGAACCCTAATTTGTACAAATAAAGTACACATGATTTACTTTCCAAAGATATTCTCTTTATTCATATCGGATTTCACAATATCATGTAACCACGTGCAAATATGTGTGTGTATTTTTCATGTACGGATATAGTATCTAATATTTTAATCACGAGGTGGGTTCAGGACGCATCAGCCTAACACAGGGACTCATTCCAAATCCGATAGATTTTTAGTCAAACGTGTCTAAACCAGCCTCGCGATCCGTTTAATCGGATTTTTACCCAGTCCGTTCGGGGCGGGTTTGTGGTGGGTCCGGGTCTGAGCCCGCCCCATTGCCATGCCTATTACCAACAGAAAGCATATGCCTCTTATTTAGAAAGCAAATGGTAATGAAAATCTACATGAGTAATACTTGTGTGAACAAGTCATACTATCCAGTAAAATCAGTAATAACATTAAACTTGTATGCAGTTTACTGAGTAACATCATTAAGTGAAACAGGTACAGGGGAAGAAAATTTAAGTAGATAAAAGCCATTAATGAACAAAAGATCCCAGCTGACAAAATTCATCAATTCATTCCACAACAAACAAATCACCACCAAAAATTAACCAAACACATCACTAATCCAAACGAAACCCCCAATTTTAAATAATAAAAGCCAAATTAAGAGAAAATATGACGAGAGAGAGAGAGATGCGTACGGCAAAGGGAAGGCGTGCACAACAAGGCTGAGGCGGGACCCATAGTGCTTGAGAGCATCCTTCAACGGCGGCCATGAATCCCGGCTATCGGGGCAAACCGGGTCAAAAAACGCTTCAATCAATACGCTGTCCACCGAGGCCGGATTCGGGCCGTACCAGAACCCGTCCTGAAACGCCGGTATCTGGCTATCAATCGGTGAAATTAGAGACAGTAAGAAGAGGAAACAAGCAACGGCCGGCGTAAAATCCATTTTTTTCGTCTTGATGAAAAAGAAACTGTGCAGAAGCAGCAGATAATGTAGTGGAGTGTGACGAGGCCGGCCGTGAAATGGACACTTGGGTTGGGAGAGAGTGGATGGATATTTACATGCAGAAAATCCAATTATTGGTGGAAATTAATACTTTTCTGGTTTAAAAGAAAACAGAAATGGATTCCAAAATTTACTGTAGAACAAGTCAAACAAATGTATTAAACTAAATTTGCGTCCGGAAATTCAGTCAAAACCGGGACGACGAAAATTCATGTGGCAAGCCAGTCTTAGTCTTTTCCCTGAGGACGAAAGGTGGATTTGAATTTTCTCAAATTATTAGTCCATCGTCATTTTTTTTTTTGTTAGGCAGCCTCTTTGCCTTCAAATGAAACTTTAGGCAATTTTTTTTAATTAACGATATATTGAAATGAAATAACGAAAATGAGAATAAAAGGGTAAAACCAGTCGTGAACTGGTTCACCAACTAGCATTTCAGTTGTCACTCATCTTGCCGATTGGTAATATGTCTCGTGGGTTTTTTTTTACTTTAACTGCAGATTAATTGGCCGATCCTCTCTATTTTTTTGTGAATTTCGGTGAGAGATAGACACAAATTCAAAATAGTTTATATTTTTTTTTATTATCCATAATAATGACTCCACTCTTTGTATTGCGTCTATCTCTCTTAACTTTAGGAGAAATTTACACAAGAAAATAGAGAGGATCGGACTAAATTAATTGATTCTCTCAAAATACTCTAACTGCATTAACTGATTCTCTCAAAATCTGCATTTCACGTGTTTGCTAAGGTATGCAATTATGGCATAATATATAATTGTTGTTTCTAGAGTGCATTTCTGCATTTTCCTATGTGCATTTCACATAATACATACTTTGAGTGTATTAATTAATTTGAGAATTTACGTGTATTATGCATTTGCCCAAATAACTATTTAGATACATGGACAACTAATTTTTAATAAATAATTTAAGTTTAATTGTACTAGTATTTTCACTCATGCGATGCACGATCAACGATATTTAAAAATAAAAAAATTAATTTTATTAATATCATTAATTATCTTATAATATGCATTAATTTAAAATTACAATGTCAAGTATTAATTCTCTTATATATCACTTTATATATTTAAAAAAAATTACACAATTCACTGTTCATTATTCACAAAAACGTATAATGCATCACATTCTACTAATAATTACACTCAAAGACATTTTTTTCACTTAAATTGAGCAATTTACCCTTATTAAAAACTATTTTATCCATTTAAATACTATAAGTTAACTCATATACAAAAATTCCACAAAAATTAACTATATAATATCTTCTAGGGCAAAGATAGTGGTTAAGTTTTATGGCGCGTTATTAATTTGCTATTTAAAATTTTGATGTGTAAATTAACAGTTTTTAAGAAATATGAGCCTTTTAATATCAAAACAAAAAATTTAACTAAAACTAAATTAAAATATTTATTTTATTTGATTACTTTTTAATATTAATTTTTACTTAAACTAATATATATGAGTTTATATGAGTACACACATTTTAATTTGTTAAGCATATTAATTTAATTAATCAACAAAATTTTAAAATTCTTCTTGGACTATCTATTTAAAAAAATAGTTTAATCAATCAAATAAAATTATTTTATATTGAATTTTATAAATATTTATAACAAAAAACTTTTAATAATTTTTTATACAACAAAAGTTTAAAAAATAAAATCCATATTAAAATTCATTAATATATCTTTTAAAAAAAAATTATTATATTATGAAAATATAATATACCATGAATCTAAATTCTTACTAATATTTCCCGAATATGTGTGAATTCACTTTATTTAAAAATAGAGTGATTTGTGAGTTGATTTTATAATTGGGACAAAGCTTCACTTTACTATTTAAATTGTATTTTCTTTTAAAATATGAATTCATTAAAGTTTTATCTCATTTATAATATTATCTAATACAATGTATTCTCATACATAAGATAAAATTATAAAAATATATTTATCTTTTATTATAGACTAATACAGAGTATGACTTGCTTAATCTTTGGATCATTGAAAATACATTTTTATTGATTCAACCACTAACAATTTTTTTATGAGTTGTTTGTTGTCACGTGCAGATAATAATATACACCCATTAAAAAAATATCGGTGCAAGGATTTGAACCTTGTAACCTAGAGTAAAAAAGAAAAAGAAAATTACAATCACTTAAACTATATGATATGGTATAAGAATAGTTTTAAAATTTTAAAAAAAAAAGTAAAAAGAATTTTGGGCCCAATTCGGTCCAAAATTTTATTATTATATATGTATAGATAGATATATAATTTTTATTTCAGTTACAATCATTAAAATTATTTTAATGATTAGAGAATGTAAAAGGATTTTTTGATAGATATTCTTTGGCTTTTTTAATTTAATTACGTTTTAATTAATATCACTAAAAAGAGAGCAAGAGAATGCAAATGATTTTTATTTGGTAGTTAAAAAAATTATTTATATCTATATTGATATTTGGTTAGGGGAGGTTAAGAGGCTCATTGTTTTATTTATATGTGTTTCGTTTTTTAATAATAATAATAATATCTAATTCATTTATTAAGAAAGTTAAAAAGACTTTACAAATTTTAATAACTGATATTTTTTTTGACAATACAAATTTAGAAAGCAAAAAAATTTGTTAAAAAAAGTTTCTAGAAAAGGAATAACATTTTGTCATTAGATAGTTATAGATATTAAATTATTATTTTTATAAAATTTATAATTTAATTTAAATCTTTGAATATTAGTAAAATAAATTATTATTTTTAATTTTTTTTACAATTAAAATTTCGAGCAGTTTGCACCTTGCCCAAGAATTTGATGTGCACAAATAAATTCATGATTATTATCCTAGTTTACCTTTTATCTTAAATATTAATAAACATAATAATTTTTTTAAATAATAGTTAATTAAATAATTACCGTAAAAACTTTTAAATACATATCCATTATAATTTTCAAATGAAAATATTTTATTATATTTTAAACCTTTTTTTTAAAATAAAATTAATTAATAAAATTAAAATATAAAAGTATGAAAATAAATTCAAAATTATACATATTCTCTCTAAGAAATTATTAAACTATACTAAAATATTAAATAATTTATTTAAATCAATTTTAAATTTATATAAATATATATTTATATACATAATACTTATACTTTTTAAAATATAAAAAATTATGTATATTTCTTAAAATTATAAAATCTCACACAAAATTCATGATTCAAAATTATATAACTATTACTTCCCTCATCCCAAAATATCCTCACTTTTTTTTAAAATTTTTGAGAAGCATTTTTAAAAAATTGTGAATAATATTTTGGAATATATTTCACACTTTTTTGAATTTGTAAGAAAATTTTCAAAAAAGTGTGAGGACCGATTATTCGGCAACCGAGTGTGTATAATTTAAAATATTAAGATTATATATGTGTATATTTTTTTATAAACTTATAACTTTTAGATTTAAGTTATTGTAGATAAATTTAAATATTTTTATTGTACATTGAATATTTTATTTAATTTTTTATATATTTAATTTATTTTTGTAACAAAAAAGTTTATATATATTTTGTTCGTTTTCACTTACTTTCTTCTCAGAATGTGTTCCTCCGTATCTTGTATTGGCAAATTCATTTGCCAAATACTCCCTCCTTCCCAGATCAATTTGCACACTTTCCATTTTGGTTTGTCCCAAATCAATTTGCACACTACTTAAAAAGGAAACATCAATTTGCGTGCACACTCACAAAACTTTTCACACATTTACCCATACACCACTACTTTATTTAAAAAATACATTTTCCTTAAACCGTGTGCTATCCCAGGGGTGCAAATTCCCCTGGGACGGAGGGAGTAGCATTCTCCGAAATATATGCAATTTTACAAAATAATTATACATGTTGTAATCGAGAGAAAAACGTAAAGCGTAAATAAAGAACACAGAGTTGTTAACCCAGTTCGTCACAAAGTGACTACGTCTGGGGGTGACCAAGCCAGGAGAATATAAACTATAATCTACCGTAAAAGTGTTTACAATATGGAAGCATATGAAATACAAGGGTGTACGATACATTATATAGAAGTACATAACCATAACATCTAAGTCTTGGGGGCCTAAAGCCCACTGGACTATAATCTAATATTATGTCCACTATAATATAATATATTGTGAGTATATATTATAACACTCCTCCTTGGACATAATAACAATGACAAGGAAGAATACAAGAGTTACCCAGTGGAGTATTATAAGCGATCTTGAGGATCTAATCATCATGATTGTTTAGTATTTGATACTCCCCCTGAAGATAACAACCTTCCAAGTCGACGCATCCCGATTCCATGTACGTACTTTTCAAGAGTCGAAGTGGGAGGGATTTAGTGAACAAATCAGCTAGATTGTCACTTGAGCGTACTTGTTTTATCGTGATCTCACCACTCTTTTGGAGTTCGTGAGGATAAAAGAATTTTGGGGAAATATGTTTCGTCAAGTTCCCTTTGACATAGCCATTGCTAATTTGTGCAATACATGCAGCATTATCTTCATAGATAATTGAGGGGTTTAAGTCAACAGAAGGGATACCACACGAATCGTGAATGTATTTTATCAGTGACTTTAACCAAACACATTCTCGTGCAGTTTCGTACAAAGCTAAGATCTCTGAGTGGTTTGACGATGTGGTCACCAAAGTTTGTTTGACAGATCTCCATGAAATGGCTGTTCCACCACAGAGGAAAACATAACCCATTTGCGATTTCGTATTATGGGGATCAGCTAGATAACTAGCATCAGCATAACCTATAAGTGTTTTGTCTTGGTTTCTTTGATAGAAAAGACCAAGATCTTGTGAACCTTGAAGATATCGTAAGATATGATTCACACCATCCCAATGTCTCCTCGTAGGGGAGGCACTAAACCTTGCAAGTAGATTCACTGCAAAGGCAATATCGGGCCTAGTGCAGTTTGCAAGATAGAGCAGTGCACCAATTGCACTTAGATAGGGAACCTCAGGTCCCAATAGCTCTTCGGTATCTTCTTTAGGTCTAAATGGGTCCTTTTCCAAATCAAGGGAACGGACAGCCATTGGAGTGCTTAAAGGATGAGATTTATCCATATGGAATCTCTCCAACACTTTCTTTAGGTAAGCTGATTGGTGTATCAGTATTCCTTCAGGAAAATGCTCGATCTGCAGACCGAGACAGAACTTGATTTTACCCAAAGTTTTCATTTCAAATTCAATTTTTAAGATTGAACTTGCTTCTTCAATCTCTTTCCTTGTTCCGATAATATTTAGATCATCAACATACACCGAGATAATGCAAAAACCATTAAGGGATTTCTTAATAAAGACACAAGGAAAAGCTTTGTTATTTACATATTCCTTCTTCAGGAGGAATTCGCTTAGTCGATTATACCACATACGACCTGACTATTTTAAGCCATATAACGAGCGTTGCATTTTAATGTTGAACATACTACGATGTTCGTTATTCCTCATCTGGGGAATATTTAATCCATCAGGGATTTTCATATAGATATCAGAATCTAATGATCCGTATAAGTATGCGGTAACTACGTCCATTATGCATTTCTAAGTTTAGTTTAACTGCCAGGGATATTAGGAAGCGGAATGTTATTGCATCCATAACAGGAGAGTAGGTTTGATCGAATCAGTACCGGGTCTCTGCGAAAACCCTTGAGCCACTAACCTCACTTTGTATCTCACAATTTCGTTGTTCTCGTTTCGCTTTCGTACAAATACCCACTTGTATCCAACAGGGACTACATTTTTCGGGGTATGAACGATGGAACCGAAAACTTTTAATTTATTTAGCGAGTCTAGCTCTGCCTTTATTGCAGCTTCCCATTTCACCCAATCGGAGTTCTTCCGGCACTCAGATATAGTTTTGGGTTCAGGATCTAGATCATTATTCGAAATGGTGAAGGCAATTAAGGCTGCAAATGTGTTGTCGACAACAATTGTGTTTCTATTATAAGTTTCTCCCATGTTTTCGAAGTTTGTTGAAACTTCAATGTTTACATCAACCAGATCCTCTTCATTTCCGAAAAAGTATCAGTCTGATGATTCCGCATTCTCAGAGTCATTGTTTGCTTTTGCACGTGCATTTTGACTCTGATTTTCGTCTACAAGATGAATCTCTTCAAGAGATTTTAGGGGTGACATAGTGTATTTGCTAGTTTTACACTTACACGAACTTGGTTCGCTTATGTTAATGCTTCCTTTACGCTTTTGGCGCATGAGGGGATTAACATTTGTACCCTTTGAGGCGCATTTACAGCAGGTATATGCGACTTAGTCACACCTTTATGATCAGTGAATGCATCTGGCAGATTATTTGCTAAGTATTGCAAATTTATTATCTTTTGAACTTCAAGTTTAGTTTGATTTGTGCGTGGGTCTAAGAACTAAAGATCTTTTGTGTTCCATGTAATTTCACGGCATTTATTAATTGTAGTATTTTTCTCTCCCCCTAATGCCGGAAATAGATCTTCATCGAATGTGCAGTCAGTAAAACGGGGCTGTAAACTGATCTCCAGTTAAATGCTCGAGGTATTTAAGTATTGTGGGAGGTACATAACCAATGTAAATACCGAGTTTCCTTTTGTGGGCCCATAGATGTTAGCTTAGGTGGTGGTATGGGAACATACAATGCACAACCGAATGTACGCAGATGAGAAATATTAGGTTCATTTTCACGCACGAGTTGAATAAGGGAATATTCATGATATGCAGTTGGTAGGAATTGGATTAGTGATGATGCATGTAGAATAGCATGCCTCCAACATGAAACAGGTAAGTTCATTTTTTGTAGTAGCGGTCTAGCGATTAATTTAAGACGTTTAATTAATGATTCAGCTAGACCATTTTGAGTATGAACATGAGGGACCGAATGCTCCACTTTGATTCCCAGTGCCGTGCAAAAATCATCGAATTCCTTATAGGTGAATTCACCGGCATTATCCATACGAATGGATTTAATGGGATGATCTGGGAATTGAGATCTCAACAAAATAATCTATGTAATAAGCTTTGAAAAAGCATTATTGCGAGTGGATAGCATGGTGACATAAGTCCACCGAGTGGATGCATCTATTAGGACCATAAAATACTGGAATGGTCCAGATGCTGGGTGTATTGGTCCACAAATATCTCCTTGAATTCGTTCAAGAAATTTAGGAGATTATGTTCTTACTTTACTACTAGAAGGACGAATTATTAGTTTACCCATTGTGCAAGCATCACATATGTATTCATTAACAGAAGGGATTATGTTGTGTGTTATGTTATGGCCAGACGAATTACATAAAATCCGACGCATCATAGTTTGTCCGGGATGTCCTAACCGCTCATGTCATAGTTTGAAAGAATTTGGATCATTAAATTTTAGATTAAGGGCTATATGGAGATTTGAGGGTCTGATGTATGTGTAATACAAGCCAGACGAGAAAGATGAAAGTTTTTCGACGATGTGTTTACGACAATTTAAATAGTGAGTCAATAATAGATATTCACTATTGTCCTCAATATTCGTCTCAATATGATAGTCATTCTGTCGAATGTCTTTAAAACTGAGGAGGGTACACTCTGATTGTGGAAACAATAAAGCATTTTCGATTATTAATTCGGTACCCATATGTAGAGTGATTGAGGCTCTCCCGGAGCCAACGATTTGTATGTCGTCTTCGGAAATAGTAGTGACACTTCCTTTCTTTTCAGTTAATGTTTGGAAAAATTGTCTATCTTTCAAGATAGTATGTGTAGTAGCACTATCTACTAAACACAAAACATTCATCTCCATAAGCACACAATTGTATGTTTTGATATAAGGAATGCTAAGGAGAGCCAAGATTACAGACGCTAATTGATCAGCCGCACAAGGGGTCACTTAGGTCCTACTTTATCAAGAAACGTATTAAATTTTGTAGACAATAGTGATCGACAATAGGATTTGACTGAAAAATAAAGCATCGATAAGCATTCAATAGTAACGAAATGTATCATGCAACATAGTCAAAATAAAAGCCAGTCAAACATGCTGGACAACCCAAAAATAAATAGTAGCAAAAAGTCTAATCAAGAAAGCAAGTAAACAGCAAGTTGGTGTCGATCACTCATTGTCTCCAAAGGCGTCTACAGTCATTGTATCACCCAAGAGGTCATCCTTCTCCATGTCAAAGCCTGCTCCGGGCAGGTCAATGTGGTGTGATTCACCTTGAGGAGCCTTCCCCTTTTTATCTTTTAGCATACGTTGATATAGCTCCACTAGATGTTTTGGAGTACGACACACGCGAGACCAATGGTCGTCGCATCCACACTTGTGACAGAGTTGCTTGTTCTGTGCACGTGAGCTCGATGGTTGATCTTGAGGTGCATTCTTTTCAGTTACACTTTGTTGTGCATTATTGCGACCTCGACCTCGACCTCGCCCCCTTTTATGGCCTCGACTTCGGGTCGATCCACGGCCCACACTCGTCTCATTTCCTTTTCCACGTTTACGGCCTCTAGAGTTCCTCTGAGTAACATGTGCCTCAGGCACAACTTGTGAGCCAACCGGTCTAGTATTGTGATTTTTCATCAACAATTGGTTGTGCTTTTCTGCAACTAAAAGTGCAGAAATGAGCTCGGAGTGTGATTGATACTCTTTGGTCATGTACTGCTGCAGGAGTACAAGATTACTAGCGTGGAAAGTGGAAAGAGTTTTTTCAATTAACTGATCATCAGTTATTGTTTCTTTGCACAGCTTAAGCTGAGAAACTATGCGATGTAGGGCGGAGTTGTACTCCGTTACAGACTTGAAGTCTTGGAAATGAAGTTTTATCCATTCATGTCTGGCTTTGGGGAGGATCACATCGTGATGTTGTTGGAATCGATCCTGGAGGGATTTCCACAACGTCGATGGATCTTTTTCAGTGATGTATTCGTTCTTAAGATCTTTGTGAAGATGATGTCTTAAGAAGATTAGAGCTTGTGCCCTTTGGGCAGGAGTGGATTTCCACCCTTGTGTGGTGGTGTCGGATAAGTCTTTTGAAGCTAGATGGATTTCAACGTCTAAAGCCCATGTCAAATAATTGTGGCCATCTAGTGCCAGTTCATCAAATTCACGTTTGGTGATGTTTGACATGTTGTTGCTACAAAGAAAAGAATTAATAAATTTAGATTTATTATTATTTTGTAGCAATTAAATAATTAGGGCTCAAGATAAAATGCAAATACAAAATTAATAATAGGGGGTATTTTAAAAGGAGTTGGGTGTATGACATGTATGAGACATTTATTAATGTGACTTTGGGCCCAAAAATAATTATTAGATAAGGCCTTTAAATTTTTTTTTGATGATTTGGGCTTCATAATACCATTAAGAATTTTATTAATGGGACTTCGGGCCCAAAAATAATTATAAGGAATCAAATTAATTAGGATCAACTAAATAAAATGCCCAATCAATTAAAAAAATGACCCAATTTTTTTTATTAATAAAAGGGCTCAAAACTGGCGGCCCATTAAGAATTATTAAAACAGGCCCATTTGAATTAAAAGAATTGGGAGGGCCCAATTTGCAAATAGGGTTTCGGATTTATGAGATAGCATCATAGCACACACACGACTCATTCGGAGGATAAAAGGCGGAGTACGTGGGCGAGAATATCGCCGTCGTGGTTTCAGGGGCCCGCCACCATCGCAGCGCGTGGCGTATCTTCGTCGTCGCGGTCTCGCAGTGCACAGCCGTCGTAGCATCGTGCAGCTGTCGTCGCCGCCGTGCCCATCGTTCGGCGAGGGACTGACGTCGTCGCCGGCGTTCGCCGTGCGGCCGTTCGCGCGCCTGGGACGTCGTCGGACAGAGGTGTCGCGCCGTCGTAGAGCGTCACGTATCGGGACGGAGGCGCCATCACGCATAAAAGGCGGAGGCGCCGTCGCACGACGCGGAATCGACGTCATCACCGTCGGATGCTCCGTCGGAAGTGCTATCGTGTACAGCCGCTTCAGGGGCCGTCGCCGTAGGTAGGGTTCCGATTTCCAGTTTTTGGTTTTCGAAAAAATGTATCTGATTTCGCGATAATCGAAATCGAATGTATTGATTTTGTGTTTGAATTCGCGATAATCGATTGTATTGAAAAATTATATTGATTTCGCAAATAGATTTCGCAAGTTTTCTGGAAAAAAATTTGAATCGAAAAGATTCTGGAATGGTTTGGTTTGCGAAAATTAATTCCCATAACAGGGGGTTTTCAGGATATATTCCAGAAGTTTTCTGGGTTTGATTTGTGCTGTTTCTGGGTTTTTCGACATTTCGTAGAAGTTTTTCTTTCGAAAAGAAAATCCGATGGATTTTTGAAAAAAGATTTTCGAAAAACTGGGTTTGAGGTTTCAGAAAACCGAGAAGAAGATTTTCCGAAAATAATTTCGGGTTTTTGTCAAAAACAGGAAGAATTTTGAAAAAACAGATTTGGGTTTATTCAATTTCGTATCATCGGAGACGATGATTTTGGGTTTCCCGGTTTTGTTATGCTCATTGATTCAGACGAAAAACAGTGCAGCATAAAGTCATAAATACATACCAAATGAATACAGAACATCAATCTCGCATGTAATTGAATTTAATATGCAATACAGGCATAAATCAGGGGAGCATATTATCAGTGCATATATGTACGGAATCATAGGCATGGATTTATGCATCAAACGTATTCAAATAAGCATGATTGGAACATAATCAGATTGCAGAAAAAGTACGGATCCGATTTTTCAGAAAAGAAACCAAACATGAAATTTTTTCCAGATTAATAAACGGATCCTATTCTCAGATTAATAATAAAGGCAAAGCAAAATACTTACAGTAAATTGCTAAATCCAAATATTATTAATTGATGGTCGAGATTCGAATTTGTTCTGAAACTGCTGGAGCAATTCTCTCGTGAATTCTTATTGCTCGTAGTGATTTGTGCTGATAATGTGTTGTAATCGAGAGAAATGCGTAAAGTGTAAATAAAGAACACAGAGTTGTTAACCTAGTTACATCTGGGGGCGACCAAGCCAGGATAATACAATATGGAAGCATATGAAATACAAGGGTGTACGATACATTATATAGAAGTACCTAACCCTAACATCTAAGTTTTGTGGGCTTAAAGTTCACTAGACTATAATCTAATATTATGTCCACTATAATATAATATATTATGAGAATTTATTATAACAATACATACATACAGTTACCATTAAAATTCTCAGTCGCAGTCGAAAGGTGTGGGGCTGTCGGTTCCAGTCGGGTATGCCATATCCGACTGGACACGCCTACCGAATCTATTCCCCTAAAAATCACCCATGTCCTTGCATGTAATTAATCGATGTCACTAGTACCAATTGGTTCTATTTGATAAATAAATTTAAAAAGATTTTTACTTAAATAAATTTGACATGAAACTTACATCAAATGGATAAGAAATTTACTTTTTGTATATTTATGATTAAAATAAATAAGTTTTAAAACTTACAGGTGAAAGTGGGCTAAAAAAAAAAATTGCACCAACATAATATGGAAAATCAAGCTTCTAAATATGTTACTGTAGAGATAGATGTGTATTATTGCAATGACACTATGTATTACTTCATCTGTTTTATTATATATTTTTTATTTTGTCATTTTTGTTTATCTTACTGTATATTTTTCATTTGCATTTTTTACCTTTTTCAAAAACAACTATTAATTTACTTTTTTATTATTATTATTTTTATTACTTTATCCATTATTCTCATTAATAAAATCTCGTATAGTGTGAATTAATAGTTACAGACTTAGTGTGGTACAACATAAATTAAATTAACTATACAAGCTTACATAGATCATGGGATAAAAGATGTTAAAATTTACTGTTATTTAATTGTAGTACGAGTTTATAATGGTGGTACATGCTCAAGCTAATGATGGTATGAGGTGAATTAATTGTAGTAAATACTAAATGTGTGGTGTACAGTTGAATACACTAAGGTATGTACTTAAATAAATTGTGCTTTTAATTTTAAAAAGTGTGATACAATGTAAATTAATTGTGGTATATTTTTTATAAAGTGGTACAATATGAATTAATGGTGATACAAAATGAATTATTGGTGGTACGGACTTAAATTAAATACATTAAATTATTTTTTTGAAAGGAAAATAAAATACATTGTTGAACGAAGTAGTTGTGATACAGAATAAACATGGGTGCGGATCCTCTGCTGGGCACCCAAACCAGTAGGGAGTGCTGGCTCATGCTACGATGTCGTTTTAGTGAAGCATTATGTTTATATTTATATTAATATCAGAGCCACCCAAATTTACCTCCTTCTCCTTTTTAATATTCATGTTTATTAGTTTAATATTTTATAAATATTATAATATAATTTATTAATTGTTAAGCTTTAATTTTTATTTTATGTTCCACGTGTAATTTTTATTTTATGCTCCAGGTGTAATTTTTTTATGTACTCCCCCTGTTCCAAATATTTATTTTCACTTTTAATTTTTGTCCGCCTTCCAAATTTATTTTTATTATTTTTAAAAATATTATTTTATTATCTCATTCATAAATTATTACTTCATTTTTTAGTGAACCCCACAATTATATTTACCACAATGCTTTTTTTTTATTAGTTGTGATAAATATAATTGTGGGATTCACTAAAAAATGAAGTAATAATTTATGAATGAGATAATAAAATAATATTTCTAAAAAAATAAAAATAAATTTGAAAGGCAGACAAAAATTAAAAGTGAAAATAAATATTTGGAATAGAGGGAGTACATAAAAAAAATTACACCTGGAATATTAAAATCATATTAAAATTAACAAATCATACTATAATATTTATAAAATATTAAAATAATATACATGAATATTAAATAGTCTTCGTCATTTTATATTGTTATTTTGAATTATTTCATAGTGGAAGACTATTTCATAGTGTTGTTGAATTATTCAAATGTTATTTTATGTTCCACATATATAATTTGTTATTTAATATTTTCATAAATAGTCTTCGTTATTTTAATATTTCATATTGCTTCACTAATAATAAGTCAACATTTGAAATAGTCTTCTTTATTTCATATTTTCATTATGAATGTTGAATAGTGGGTAGTTAAAATTCCACATATCTCTCCCTTATCTATATTCTTATCAAAATAAGAATAAAAACAATTATGTACGACATTGTTTTAGTGCCCAACATTGTGTGCTGGGTTATTGAACCAGCTGAGGATTCGTTCCCAATAAACATACGAGTGTAGCAGCCTAAATAAAATGTGGAACAAAATGCATTAAATGAAATATACACAATACAATTGGTGACACTATTGGTTGACAACTATGAGAGCTGCTCTGTAAAAAAAAACGACGAGAGCTACTGCTGTGAAGGAGTTTTATTTTTTATAAGAAATTTGATATTTTTAAATTCTAGATTAATTCGAATAAGGTAAATTTTTGTATGAAAGTGGTTCATGGTAAAGTTATCTAGTATTAATTTTAAACTATTAAACATTTAGTTAAAGTATCAAAAATCATATTAGAAGTACAAAAAATTCTGAGTTAATGATATTAAAATTTATTATTTCTAATGAATATTTTAATACATTTGACTAAATATTTGATACTTTAAAATAAATTTATAATAAATTTATTATGAATTTTTTTTTATATAAATCCTATTAATCGGATTATCTCCCAGAAATAAACAATGCCCTGACGTTTAGCAATGTGTATTATGGACAACTCCCCCAGTGTACATCAGTATATGCAAGAAGAGTAGATGATTGTGATGGATAAAGATGAAGGGCATGATCAAGAAGATAATGTGTAATACATTTTAGTTCCAATATGTGGATCATGCATGAACAAACAGACATGTTGCACTGCATAAGTAATTATGGATCTCATCTCATGAATGTCAATCAATTCAAGTCCTCGGAAAAACAAAAAATTTATTAATGAATAGATTATTTTTACCAACCAAAAATATTATGTAAATAATTAATTTGGCTTAGTCTTGTATGCACCAGTTACATCGTGCAACTCAAATTTATTTTTAGGAAGTTATACAAAATATTACTGAAAAGTTACACATGTTATTACTGAAAAGTGTATCTTTAATAGTGTAACTTTTCAGTAATAATATATGTAACATACGAGATATACTCAATTAATTTATTATAAATTAAAAAAATGTCGACCTAATTGAGAGTTGGCCAGAAATATTACAAACCAATTCAGGGATTCAAGATTCTGGGAAAGGGATAAAAAGGGGAAATACACGGTTAAATCTGGGTATTTGTTTTGAATACAATAAGAAAGCCTCTCAAAAGACGATAATCTTCGAAGCAAGAACAAGCAAGCTGGTGCAAACAAATTTAGAGCCTCAATGTGCCACCTAAGGTTAGGAATTTCTTGTAGAAATTGGCAAATGATAGCCTTCTGAACCACATTTATTTTTAAAAAAAGGATAGGTTTGCTATAAGTGCTAGCCACGAACAATATATCCACCAAAAAATCTGATGATAATTTGTTGACAGTCCTACTTTCCTTATTTGGAATTCCCACACAAATTTGCACACTATTAAAAAAGAAAATATTGATCTACGTGTACACTCACAAACTTTTACACATATTTACCCATATGTCACTACTTTATATATAAAATATATTTTCCTTAAAAAATGTGTTGTCCCAGCCCGTAGGGTGCAAATTTCTACGGGACTGAGAGAGTAATATTTTTTATGGGAAAAAAATAAAAATGAACACTTTTTTCTTAGATTACAAAGAGAAACAAGTGTGCAAAATTTAAAAAAAATACACACTCAAAAGCACAATCAGAATGAGTGAGCAAAAATTCTAAAAAATTACACTTATTCTTATTTGTAATAAAATAAAACTAAAAAGTTATCCATCTATATAACCGCCTCTTTTATTTATTAACGACGAAAAAAATCCATTGCTAAAAGAAAATTTCTTGTAGTATGAATCTGTTAATGAGGCTTGGTATTTTATAATTTTATTTTATTAATTACACTATTTTTACCGCGTCATATTGTGCAACATATTAATAACCATGTCATGTCAAGTATTATAATACACATGGAAATTCTACAATTAAATTTATTATTTTGTATGTGTCGACATTAAGAAAATTGTGCTCACCTTATATCGGCTAAGATTCTTATCGTGTTCTATTCGTTTTTAAATCTGTATCTCTTTCGTCCACAGAGATTTCTTGTCAAACATGAATTAAACTTTAAAAATTACACACTTATCTTATTCAAATGTTTCGTATAAATTTATACACTATCAAATTTTTTTTAAACTTGTATGTACCTTCATAGGAATACAAACACAATTATATATATGAACAAAGAATAAGCATCTCATACAATCCCATATCATCACGCAATGCTAAACCAGTAAAAAAAGCTACCAAGTCAAAAGGAACTACCATCTGAAGCATCATACAATACTAAGCCATGCACAAGTTTTATATCAACAAGCATCATAACACTACCTAGTCGAAACGAACCTGAAGCGGAGTAATCTGAAGCGACCATCATTCCAATGAATCGATATCCTGAATACCATCGATTGAGAAGCAACAAACTTACAAAATATACATGTTCACCAGAAGCATAACAATATTTAGACAAGACAAAGTCAATAATACCTTACTAGTAGAAGACCCCTGCAAATGGACAAATTACGACGACGAGCCTGGTTAGTTTCTTCCTTGACAGAAAGATATAGACAGGTCCATGAGATGCTGCTTTAAGGACACGAACCTCGCCACTCTTGACATCTGTTTATTCATCAAAAGATAAATACTTAAACATAAAAGAGTGAAACTTAACATAAAGACTAAGCATTAAATGATACCTCTCATTCTGCCAAAGGGATTATGACATCCTACACCACATCCGCATTGTGTTGAGCATCCAACCCAGCTCTTCAAGGAAGCATACAATTAGCAAAGGAAATAATTAAAGAAATAAAGAATTTTAAGCATAATACTTTATATACCCTATAGCAACTACAGCAGTCCTGGAAACATCCAGAAGTTATGCACTTGCATTTTACAAGTACTTTCTCCAGAGTCACTTCCTGTGCAATTTGGTCCTGCGGTTCAACCAAAAACCCCATTTCCATCTCCATCTCTGGATTCTCTACCTGTGCAATTTGTTTCTGCGGTTCAACCAACAACCCCATTTCCATCTCCATCTCCGGATTCTCTTCCTGTGCAATTTGGTTCTGCGGTTCAACCAACAACCCCATTTCCATCTCCATCTCCGGAGTCTCTTCCTGTGCAATTTGGTTCTCCAGATCAATCAAAAGCCCAATCTCCAGAGTCTGTTCCTGCCTCTCTTCAGGAGATGCAACTGGATCGCTTAATTTAAACTCTTCCCGAAATGTTTTAACTACGAACTCGAATTCAGGCAAGTTAAAACATATTTTTGAGCAATGGCATGTGCAATTTTCTCCACAGAAGACTTCGGCAGCAAAACAGGGACAAGAAGGAAGCGTACAATGGAACCACAAATTGCAACCATCCATCCTAAAAAGGATCCCATTGAAAAAAGAAAGATACGAAAGAGGAAAATTTACACAGTGGGATCGAATAAGCAAATCAACAACATTGCTAGTATTCATATCAAAACTAACAAAATACACAAATACATTGCGGGGATGCGATTTTCATACTATCACGCTAGGTTCTCCAACTAGATCCCCATAAATTTAAAAAAAAAAAAATTTGGGAAAAATTAGACAAGGGCTCCCCGGATCGAATAAGAAATTAAGAATTCTGAGTATTCATTGAATTACGAAATCAAAAGAGACAAATACATTGAATAAACGAAATTTTCACATTTGTAAATAGTCAACCATATATTACATATCAATTCCTAATATCATGATAAATCTCTAACTATATAACTAGTGTAATCGGATCAGAATCACACACATTCCTATACAAGAAATCTTTTCCTTAATAATATAGAGGCATAAGAATATTTACGTGACCAGAGTTCTGGCGTGCCGATCTCTCCAAGAATCGAAACTCGGTTTCTGAAAGCGACGATTCTGCGAGCGTTGAGCGGGAACTGAAGTAGAGAGAGACACCGATTTCCCCAAACTTTTGAGAAAATGAGAGAGAGAACAGGGTTCTGCATTTGAAAAATTAGGCGCAGGATATATAACCGCTCACGAATACCGTGCACGCCCTACTGTACATCTACCTGGTTTACTCAATTAAATATTATTTCTCTTATGCATAGGGATGTAAACGAGTCGAGCCGGGTCGAACCGAATACTATCAAGCTCGAGCTCGGCTCATTTGCTCGGTTATAGGCTCGAGCTCGGCTCGAACTCTAATAATTAAGCTAGAGCTCGGCTCGTGTATAAAATTATAAGTTCGGGAATAGCTCGAGCTCGGCTCGTGAAATATTCGTTAACTAAATAAATGAGTTAGCTCGAGCTCGACTCGAAAAAAAAACTCGTTTTCTTAGTTCGAGCTCGGTTCGAAAAAAAGTTCGTTTGCATAGTTCGAGATCGGCTCGAAAAAAAACTCGTTTTCATAGTTTGAGCTTGGCTCGAAAAAAGCTCATTTACATAGTTCGAGCTCGGCTCGGAAAAAGCTCGTTTGCATAGTTCGAGCTCGGCTTGAAACAAAAGCTCGTTTGCATAGTTCGAACCTATTCGCGAGCTTTCGAGCCGAATACCATAAATCTCGAGCTCAGCTCGATAAAATAATCGAGCTTGAATTCGGGCTCGAGCTCGGCTCGTGAAATTTAACAAACAAACTCAAACGAATATTTTTCGAACCGAGACTCGAATAGTTTGCGAACGGCTTGACTCATTCCTACTTATTCACAACACAATCTACACACATTTATTTTTCTTACTTTTATTAGCAACCCCCTATTTTCAATCTCTACTAAAAATGTAGAAGCATTTATTTTTTTAAGTTGGTAAAACTCAACTTTTTTAAAAAAATAAATACTTCTATACTTTTGGTAGAGGTTGAAAACAGGCACTACTATATATTTTTATTATTTTTTTATTTTATTTATTATATATTATTAATAATTATTTTTATTTAAAAATTAATTAATAAAATATTATTTTACTAATAATTTCTAATTAACATGAAAAAAGATTACCACACATTATTAAAATTAAAACTTGATTCATTTGGAACATGTGATGAAAATAAAACTAAAAATGCATAAAATGAAAATTACAAATAAATAAGATGAAAATTACAAACTTGATTCAATTACAATCACCAAAATTTTGTCAAATGTGCTCAATCAAATCATTCTAAAGATTTTGATGAGTTTGCCTATTTCGAAGTTGTTCCCTGTTAATCATATATGCGGCTAATTTTGACCTTTTACGGGAGAAAGGTATTTCATTATCTTCTTCTTCAACAGCTGATGTATTTATGGGTTGGTTGTTTTCAAATTCTGTGGTACCATTGAAAATGAAGAGAAATTATGGGAAAAAAGAGTGATTTTTAATATGCTCCAAAATATATCAAGAGTGGTGGTCTCTATTTATAGAGAATGAAAATATACGAATTTTGGTAAAAAAAAATTAATTAGTAATTTTAAAGATAAAATACATTATCTATAAAATATGGATAATCAATCAAGAGGTGACATGTGTCAACAAATAATTGGCCCCCATAGTTGAGTAGGAATGTTGTGACAGCATCGGTTGATGCCCACTTTTTTTTTCTCATTTTGATTTTTGATTTTTTTTATCTTCCTCCTACTATCATGGCCCAAAATTCGTTGATAAACATGGTCTAAGCTAAGTGGTTATCAAATTGACTAGTACAAGAGCTACAAAAGACAAATTTATCTATTCGTCGAAAAAATGTATATTTTACATTTATACAAAATGAATGAGTAAAAAAAAAATTACAGTTAAAAAATAAAATTATTTTTATATATTTTTAAAAAATATAGTACTTTTTAAAGGATATATTTTTTTACGAATAGATAATTTTATCTTTTAACTTTTTTTTACTAATTTATTTTGATTAAATGTAAAACTAAAAATAGTTGATACGCAAATTATTTTAAAGAATATAATTATTTATTAAAAATATTAAATTTAAAGAATATGAATTGAATTTATAAAATGTATTAATTATTATCACTAAAATATATACTCCCTCCGTCCATGAAAATTAGTCCACATTGCCTTAAATAGTCATCCATAATAAATAGTCTACCTACTTAAAATGGAAAATTTTTAATCATTATTTTTATTTTTTTATACACATATACTCACTTTTACACATCACATCAAATACTTTATTAACAATTAACACTTATTTATACTAATACACTCACTTTTACACATTAACATCAATTTTTTCTTAATAACTGTGCACAACTATGGTAGACTAAATATCATGGACGGAGGGAGTATATGTTTTAATTAAAAAGTATTACAAATTAATAGAGAGAGAGTGAGCGAGAGCGTTGGAGAGGGAGATGGGTAGTTGTTAGGAACCCAGTCGCCGAGAGACGACCGGTAAGGCATAAATCTGACCTAATCCCAAAATCTTCATCCCGTAAGACAGGTAGTTTTAAGGTGTTTGATGAGAACCATCGAGCGAGATTCTGGGAGGATACCCTCTTTTGGGAGAAAGTTAAGCGGGGAAGTGGCGAGAAGACGTACTCTTTTTTATTCAAAATTTTTCCAGATGATTGCAGTATGGAAAGCTTGAGAAGAAAGTTCGTAGAGGTGGGAAATATTGTTGACATCTTCTGCCCACGCAAGAGAGACTGAGAAGGAAAACCTTTTGGTTTTGTAAGATTTCATGCAAATCTTGAGGCAACAAGAATTTTGGAAGGTTTGAATAATATTTGGATCGAAAGCTACAAAATGAGAGCGTTTATTCCGAAGTTTGTTGTTTCAGAGAAAACTGCAAAAAAACTAATGGAGTTTGAAGCAAATTTGGGTGTCCACAAGCCTAAAACATCGTACGTGGAGGCATTAATGGAGGGAACCAAAAGAAAAAGAGAATTTGAACTCTAAAGTTGATGATACAGTGCAGTTTTTCACTAACAAGGAAGAAAGATAATGGGCTCAGGATTACTTCACTGGGATTTTAAGGAAGGAGTTCTCATGGAAAAGTCACAGGGAAGAAATTATGAGTGAATGCGGGAATCGCATGAACATTATGTTCCGATATTTTCCAACACACATAAAATTAACAACCGCAAGTGCACGGTGTCAATTGTAATGTGGTAAATACGAGTCGATCCCACGAGGAAGGGTTAGTGTAAAAATGTTATAAAATGGTTTTGTTCTTTCTAGAAAAGATCACTTAATGAAAGGGTGTTTTAAACTTAAACTATTTCCAATTACCAATTAAATTGTCACTAGCAATAATTGAAGAAAATAGAAACCAACAAAATGATCAATCAAGTTCAATGCAATCTTAACTGACAAAAATAAACAACTAACAATCAATTAGATAAAATAGGTCCTAAGGCATATGCAATATATATCTAGAAATCCATCTATGGTTAACAATTCATTCAAGTGGTTGTGTTCATTTTCATAGGGTTGATCACTAAAGTAGAATTAATCAATTTTTCAATCCAATTAATTCAAAGAAAATGTAATATAAGCATGTATTTCTACCTAACAAATACTACACAATCCACAATAGCACAAAAGACCAATTAAATCCCTCCTAATGATTTATAATTTTCTCAAACTAACAATCAATTAGGTAGCATGCTTAAGTTCCATTAATGAAATAAATCTTTCAATCTTATCTCACTAACATAGATAAACACATTATCATGACCAATAATAACATGCTTGCAATTAATATTAAGCATACTAATAAAAATATCCCACAAAAACCACTTAAACAAAATATTAAACCATAAACTTGTCTAGTCAAATATCATGTTCTCAACAACTACAAAATTTAATTAAGTAAACTAAAAATAAAAGAAAGGTAGAAGGAAAGCTTAGTCTCTTGTAGATGATGGGGGGGTCAAAAACCAAGCTCAAAGCCTCTTTCCATACTCCAAAATGATGAGAAATAAGAAAATAGGTGAAGAACACCTTCTAGTGTGTGTGAGTGTGTGCTGAAAACTGCTGCAGGAATTCTTGTGTGTCTTCTAAAATCTGAAATTGGGTATTTATTGTTGGAAATTTTGGTTTTGACCATATTTCAAATAAATATTAAGTGACAATTTATTTATCCATTTTGCGTAAATGGATTTGGTTGATATATTTCACAAAACCAAATTGGTGTGAATGAGAAATTAATGTCATTTAATATGTGGATAAGTACATTGATGAATGTATTTATTGTGGTAATAGTGAAGTGTTGTGTCTCTTTGAATTAAAGAGATAACCTTTGGTGAATAGTTTTTACCTAAGGGTTGCGACTCTTTAGAAAAGTAAAATGTGAAGAGTCACACCTATTACCCGTAACCCTTGGAAATCTATAAATAGATGTCCTCCACATTGTCTTGAATATACTAGAACATACTTGAAAATACTTGGAAATAATTCAATCATTCAATTGAATTGATTTAACACTTTAAAGTGCATGCAGTCTAGAATCGTAGAGTTGCATTAGAGTCGAGTCCGAAAGTTCCAGATATTCATTTGCGATTCGCCGATAGCTTTCGCTTCGTAGTGCAACGGGCGGAAGGCTCCAAAGTCGTTGTATCTTGGGGACGGTTGCCATGATCCGTATTGCACCTTTGTACGGGGCAATAACGTCTTACGGAAAGCGAGTCTAACTCGTGCCTCGACTTTACCGTGTCAATTGCATAAGTCATCTTCGTCTACACACACCATTTATTGTTGTATTTTCCAACAATCGTAAGACGTTATTTGTGTGTATTCAAAGACTGACTAATATTACAATTTCACTAAACTAGTTAGTGTGATTAAATTGATTGAAGATCATGAATCATTTGTCGCAATTGATGAAATCGTATAAAGGGAAATAACTGCTTGACATATTGATTTGAGAAGTAGCGTGTCTTTCATTTATTTCATCGCATAGCTAGTGGGTACACTCCCATATGCCTCTATACTTCAAATTCCACTTTGTATTCCAAGGAGGCTACTGTACCGGCTTTATTGGCGGTTGTCTACCGTCGACAGTGAGGCATCAGGCCAATGCGGTAGTTGCAGAGGATATTTGCCCAATTCCGGGCTTCCGCCATCAGATTGGCATCCCAGACGAGAGGTGACACCCCGACCTTCTGCCTGATCTCGTTATGGGCGGCGAGGCTGCTCCCAGTCGAATTCAGGAAAGATGGCGGCCGGCTCGGCGGTGGGCGATTGTGCACTCTGGGAGTGGCAATTCGGGAAGGCTTGAGGCCGTGCCGGGCAGTGAATCGAAGCCCAGGCGACGGCCGGTACTGGGCAGACTGAGCCACTGCAGATGGCGGCGTGGGTTTCGCCGTCCCTCAGTAATTTAGATAGCGGCGGTTGCTGTGGCGAGGCGGCGAATGGCCTGACTGCACCGGTTAAGAAACTCAGGCCATGGCTGGCAAATTGAATCGCATGGGTTTCCGGTTCTTTGAAAGAAGACATTCATGTTATCTGTTAATGTTACAGTTAGCCATGGCCGCGAGCATCGTGCAGGGGTGCCGGTATAATTGTGATGATGGTCGTTGATAATTATCAGCCGAGACGTTGCCCGTCACAATATAATTTTCCTCCGGAATGAACATGATGGTTCATAGGAAAAGCAATCACTACAAGAAATTTGAGAAATTATGACAAAAAAATTCATCATAAAATATTTATTTTTCGTCACAATCAATATTTGGTGACAAAATTTTTTGTTGCAAAGAACGTCGTTAAAAGTGCGTGGTATTTGGTAAATGTGACGCTTTTCGATTCGTCATAAAAATATTCACTTTTGATGACAATAAAAGACATCGTTACTATATCATTTCATTTATAGTGACAAATAAATCGTCACTTTTGGTATCACATTTTTGTCGCCAATATGGTGTTTCGTCACTAAAAGTTCAATTTGGCATGATGATCTGAATTGTTGTCACTAAATTTTTTTTTTTTTTGTGACGATTATCCATGTATTGCACTACTCACCAAATATTAGTGACATTATTTTTGTCATAAATTGATAATTTATTTCGTCATATTTTATATAATTCGTCATGAAATAATATTTATTGTGACGAAGTAGTAATTGTTATTACATGTATAAATATATAATGACATAAAAGTTTGTCATCAATGAGTGTAATTTAGTGACAAATTTTTATTGTAGTTATATATGTACATATATAATGACGATAAAATTTGTCATCAATGGATGCAATACAGTGATAAAATATTTATCGTCCCTATATGATGTATAAATAGCGACAAATTATTTTTGTCAACATAATATATTATTTAGCGACAAAGATGATAAACATCACTAAAGTTTTAAATACAGTGACAATTTTCTTTCGTCATATGTTCAATTTTTTCGTCGAGAAAAAAATACACTAAGATGACTAAAATTGAATCGTCATTATACATATAGATATAACGACAATTTATTTCTTCACCAAATGTTAAAATTTAATAACAAATTGATTAACGTCGTTAAAAGATATAAAATTGTGACAAAATATTCTGTCATAAAAAAAATTAAAATTGTAACAAATCATATTATCATTATATATTTAGATTAAAAAAATGACAAATTACTTTTATTGACTATTATTTGAATATTTTTATATTAAATGAATAATAACGTTAAAATTTATTTAAAGCAATAATAAAAATCGGCATTATAAAATAATTTTATTAACTAAATATAAGAAGAAAAAATTAATACAAAAAAACTAATTTAAAAATAAAAAATTAATTTGCATTAAACAAAATACTCAATCAAGTCATTAGAAAGCAACAAGCAATATTTATTATCATAACACAAAACAAACTACAAAAATTTATTGATGGCTTTTATAATTCCATTCTTTTTTCTGTCAGATAGACCATAAGTTTGACTAGAGTTACATTTTGTGCAGAAAGATCTGCACCTAGAGAAGATAATTCATCTTTCAAAAGAATTACTTGAGTGTTGAGTTCTCGCACCCGAGCTTCAGATTCTTGTAACTTTTCTTTTGCATCCTATAGTTCATCCTTTAACTGATTAGATGAGTCGTAAAATGTGTTGCGCCCACTTGGAGGTTGAGGACCATAACCAAGACCTTTCACTTATCTTGTTTCATGGTCCAAAATTTCAATCACTATCTCCTCTGCAGTTTTTATAATTCCGAGCTCAACATACTCTTCTCTCTTCTTTTTCATCATCTCCTAATAAATAAAAATAAATAAATTAACATCAATTATAGTAAATTAACGAAATATAATAAATATATACATGACTCGCCCAATTTTCCTTGGTCTCGTTAGATTTCCACTCATCTTTTACTGAATAGTATGTACACTCTTACAAATCCATTCGGTCACATGGTGCTCCAGTTAACTCATGCTCAGACTACAAATAAAAACTTAAAAATATTAGCTATTTTTTTTTTCACCATACTAATGGGTAAAAGTAAACTTCAATAAAACATAAAATTATAGTATACTTATTTCTTGATCTAAATTCTAGAAAAACTTTAATTTTAAAACATTAGTCCTTTACCTATGCTTTCTTCAATGCAAGTTAGGAAACAGTATCTATGCATATACATACATACATACACATATATATATATATAATTCACATACAAATATGTATAAGAGAATAAAAGTTATAATAATAAGACAGCTAGTAACTAAATGTAATATGCCTTCTAATATAATTTTTTAGGATGCTTTAACTCTATTAAATTAACAAGAAATCAATCAATTAATATAAAATAATGTTCGAAATACAGAAGCCTCAAGCAATTAAAATTTATCTTACCAATAATATACCCATAAAGAGTAAAATTGAATTTAAGCATGCTCAAGCTATAAAAAATCCTCTAGATGTGATCTTGACAAATCAAATTTTGAAGAAAGGGGTGTTACCTTTGAAGTTCTTAACTTTCGAACTAAGGATTACATAGTGGGAGAAGCAAATTCTTACTTAAATCTATGAGATGGGATCCTCTCCGATTCCAGCAAGTCGGTTCGATATTTTTAGATACTTGAATTCTATTATCTGCTGTAAATGAAATTTGCTTTAGCCAAAAAGAAGGGTGGAGGAGCCATTATCATGAAACTGCCGAAATGAAAAGAGGGAAATGTGATGATGAATGTATGTATCTTTATTTCCAAGTATGAGGTGGTTAACTAGAATGCCCATCTATTAAGCTTAAGCTAGAGGTAGGTTTAGTACATGGTTTATGTAGGAAATATAAGGTGAGGAGTAAGACACATCTCTCTTTCTTCCTTGGTGAGTCTAGTACATGAATTTTCTTTAATTAGGCCAAATTAATGGTAACAACTGAAACATATCATGCTCTATTAATTATTAGAACTTCAATCACATGCATAATGAACCAGATAAAAGTTATCCTACCCATTCATTCAAATTCTCTGTG
This sequence comes from Prunella vulgaris, assembly GCA_026898435.1. NCBI lineage: Eukaryota > Viridiplantae > Streptophyta > Magnoliopsida > Lamiales > Lamiaceae > Prunella > Prunella vulgaris. The sequence goes on from JAPKLY010000311.1 coordinate 389,536, forward strand.
CGTATAAGAAATCCCTAATCTACCGTTTATTTAATCAGGGCTACCCGTGTCAGAACTAATATTGCAGCAAGACGCATATCTAGGCAGCCTTATCTAAAATTTGGGTAGCCAACCTAAAAGTCAGCAATTTATTTTTCAAAAAAAAATCCTACAACCAAATTTGCGGTACGAAGCCAATAAATCTGTAGAACTAAAACCCCAATTAAAAGCATATCAAAATTTAACTCTTAGAAGATAGCAATTGTAAAAAAATAAACTGTTGCGGGTAACTTTAATCAGAGGATTATAGGATGAAAACAAGAACAATGATAAATGGTTGAAAAAACAAAAATTTTAGATAGCCAACATACTATTTGAAGTAGAAAATAACCATGTGTAGGACAATACTAGTATATATATACGTATAAGGCATGCAACAAGTAATAAGAAATATTCTCTCGCATAACAATATATTTCTTTTAATAGAGTTAGCTTTGAATTAATAACTTACTGAAAAAAAGGAGCAAATAATAACAACTTTTGCCCATCTTCTGCGGCTATTTTACTACCTCCACCCCTGTTCTTTTTTCTCACTTATATAAGAATTAGCTTTTGACAAATTTATTTTTATGTTATACTATGCATATTACTCTGTCACCACTGAAAAATAGAAAAACAAATTCCAGCTGAATCAATTCTAGGCCAAATAAAGTTCTTTTAATGCACTTTTTACTCTAAAGTTTGATAAAACATCAAATTAGGTTGGACGGCAATAAGTTTATATTAATAGTACCGTTATGCAAAATGAACACCAAAAGACAGTTTAATTCACACACAATTGGAGATTCTACAGCTGCAAATAGTTAGACATTCATCATAGTTTGATTTAAAAAAATCTTAGTACTATTTTTGATCCAAAATATTAATCACCTAAGCAAAAAAACATAGTTTATAAAATGTATTTATATATCATTAGGGAGACAACAGACATCTGGGTAGAGGGCTACAAGAAAGATCATCAGTAACAAGAATCTGGCTTTCATCAGAACAATCTAATAACACAAAGCAGAAGAACGATTCAAAATTTTAAGTAAATTAAGATAAAATTGAGTTGTATATATAAGCGTTCAAGATTTCTAGTTCATACATTGCTCAAATACTATACTCTGTACCAATATATAAGAACAAAAATAAATAGGTGTCCCTTCAAACAAATAAATTAAAGAAAATATCAATTTAACAAAAAAAATCATAACTACTCACTGTATTTGCCTCCTGGGGTTTGAACAGCTTCAACTATGCAGATCCGCTGTCCATGAAGCTCGATTCGCCTGCAAATTTTCTGTTACATAAACCCTAATCAATAAAATAAATCAAAATCTACTTTCTCAACTGGAAAACTCGTGAAACTCAAGACTTACTCTTTGATATGGCGTCGGTCTTGTCTTGAGTGAAGAATTTGTGCGTGTTGTGCTAAAAGACAAAGAAAACCAAAAAAATATTTTCTTTAATCCCCTAAAACCTACTGCGTGAGAAACCCCTAACCTCTATTCCCTAATCTAATACGTACCTCCCTTGAAAAAATTATCTTCCCCAATATAAACCTACGCCCCTCTTTCATTAAATTAATCAAATGGGCTTAGCAGTTATCAAAGACCCAATTAATTATCTCAATCACTAGCATCAGGGTCGTTCTTGGCTTGTGTTTTGGGGCGACGTCAAATCGATCGGGAACGGAGGTGGTGGAGAATCGCAGAGATGTTTTCGGTGAGAACTTTGGATTGACGCTTGGGCGACACTGGGTCTTCGAGCTTTGGTTCGAAACAGAGGAGGGATGGATTGGTTGTTCAGGGACGACAGTGGTGGCGGTTGGATCTTCGATTGCAGCGGATTGGGTTACAGACGAAAATCCGGCGAAGTGGCATTCGAGTGCAGGGGCTTCGTCGTCGGCTAGTAGCAGCTGTGAATGGCGAGTAGGCAATGAATTCCGGCAAGGATCTTGTGGGTGTTGCGGTTGTTGGTTCCCAGATTTCAATCGGCAGCTGGCATGGCTTCGACTGGATGTATAGATTTCAAATAGCGATGGTGGTGCGTTCAAACTGGGTCTTCGTCTGGCGTTCGTAAGGAAGTTGGGGAAAAGAATATCAGACGAAATTGTACTTCATGTACTTGGGAGAAGAATAAATAACCTAGGTTAGTTTTCAATTTTTCTTTTTTGGCGCAACCCATGAAAATTTTAATTCAGGCGGGAAGATGAAATTTTTTGTTAAATATAGTCAGTTTTGTTGTATTTGGTTTGGAAGACGAAATTCTTATAATTTTAATTGAGATGGGAAGATTTTAAATATTAAAAATAAAAATCTTGTATTCTTTTTTACTGAAATTTTTGGAATTTTTTTTTAATTTATGTAATTTCCTTTTCCCTCTATTTTTTTTAATTTAAGATTTACAACTTCAAATAATCTCATTAAAATATTAATATTATTATGTATATAATTAATGTGATAATTGTTTAAAATTAATATGTATAATTTGCTCAATTAATTGATTATATTTTTAAGGGTGGGTCTCTTGTGCACCGTGCAACACAAGTTTATTTTTTAAAAGTTACACAAAAAACTATTGAAAAGTTGCACATATTATTATTGAAAAATGTATTTTTAAAATTTACTTTTCAGTAATAGCACGTATGACTTTTCAATAATAAATTTTATGACTTTTTTAAAAATAAACTTGAGTTACAATGTACCTCTAGTGCATACAAGAGTAAAACTATTTTTAAATATTTAATTCATTCATATAATGAACCAAATATTACATGTTTGAAAACACCCCCTACCCCCCCCCCCCCCACACACACACAAAAAAAAAATATATATATTTATAAATGAAATTTCACTCATTAAACTTTTTTATAATATTGAATTCGTACTATTAAATTTATTCAGTAATAACAAAATATTCATATAGTGATACTATTACACTTATAATATAATATCACATCGTAAATTGTTAGATGTACTTGTTTATACAAGCAATTGTGTCGCTAGATAAATGTAATGATAAAAGTTTCATACTATTAACAAATTTCACAGGAAAATGATTATTATGAAAAGAGTGGGTCGGACGTACATTGATTTAAAAATGAAAAATCTAAAAAAATCAAGGGTCAACAGGGTCGAAATAACAAAATTCGCGAATTTTGATCGGGTCGGATCTGGGCAATTTTCAAATTTAAGGATTTTCGCTCCCAGTTGATATTACTGTATGAGCAAATCTATGTTATTATAAGGTCAAACGTGTAATATTTGTGTAATCTTTGAGGGTATCTCTTGTACCCTGTTTAATGAAAGTCTTATTTTCTGATAAAAAAAAATAAGTACAATTTCAACTAACAGGTAATACAATGAGTAATCTTTTCGTACAACAAGTGTATATCTTTGAACTAATTTTGTTTTTATATCTAATCTAGTAATTTAAAACTAAAATAGATAATATCTTGCAAAAATTTTCTTTTTAGTAGTAATTTAGAACTAAAAATTAAGGAAATAACCTAATAGTATTACTCTTTTGTGAGGATGGTACTAGGAAATAACCTAATAGTATGTAATACTAGACTATGTAGTTCCTAATACCATCCTCACAAAAGAGTGATACTATTAGGATCCCAACATCAATACTTGTAAATAGAATCACTAAATCATTAATCAAATTGATAATCACACATCAAATCACTAAATTTATCATAACACTGAGTTTTGGTAAACATGAGGATGTGTGAGTACTACAAGTGGATATGACTATTATAAGTATCACAAGTACAATTTCAACTAACAGATAACACAACGAGTAATCTTTTCGTACAACAAGTGTATATCTTTGAACTAATTTTATTTTTTATATCTAATCTAGTAATTTAAAACTAAAATAGATAATATCTTGCAAAACTTTTATTTTTAGTAGTAGTTTAGGAAATAACCTAATAGTATTACTCTTTTGTGAGGATGATACTAGGAAATAACCTAATAGTATGTAATACTAGACTGAGTAGTTCCTAATACCATCCTCACAAAAGAGTGATAATATTAAGATCCCAACATCAATACTTGTAAATAAAAGCACTAAAATTATTAATCAAATTGATAATCACACAATAAATCACTAAATTTATCATAACATGGAGTTTTTGTAAACATGAGTATGTGTGGATATGACTATTATAAGTATCACAAGTACAATTTCAACTAACAGGTAACACAACGAGTAATCTTTTCGTACAACAAGTGTATATCTTTTAACTAATTTTGTTTTTTTTATATCTAATCTAGTAATTTAAAACTAAAATTGATAATATCTTGCAAAACTTTTCTTTTTAGTAGTAATTTAAAACTAAAAATTAAGGAAATAACCTAATAGTATTACTCTTTTGCGAGGATGGTATTAGGAAATAACATAATAGTATGTAATACTAGACTGAGTAGTTCCTAATATCATCCTCACAAAACAGTTATACTATTAGGATCCCAACATCAATACTTATAAATAGAATCACTAAATCACTAATTCAATTGATAATCACACACCATCATTAATAATTACATTGTATTTTATCCACAAAGAAAAAAAAACCTTCTATTCACAAGATCTCGTTCCAAAAAATTAATATGACATAATTAATTATAATAACCGGCAATTTTAAATTAGTGTTCTTCATTAATCACTTACTAAATAACCACCCTATTTTAAATTAGTAATTTAGGCAAGTTAAATTTATTAAAAGCCAAAATAATAATATTTTTTAAAATTTTAAATTAATCTTCATCTATCATTTCCTAAATAATTGGTCTATATATATATGTGTCATTTCTGACTATATATATATATATCTTTCTAAAAATTTTGATTACATAAAAAATTAAAATTTGTTGGAAATTAACCCGCCATAATTGAGATGGAGGGAATCAGCCCACCATAATTAAGCGTGAATTATGTCGCCACTAATAACATGATTATTAATAAAATTAATTAATTAATTTTTATTTAATTAAAACATATTAAAAATTATGGAACATCCACATCCTGAACAAACAATTATTATTTTGGCCTAATTATAATATCACTGCATATGTTGACAGAAATTGATGAAGTTTCCCACCTGTGAAAGAAACGCACCCAAAACTGCCTGGAAATTCAACACCTTATCTCTCGCTCAATAACCGTCCGCCGTCCAAGAAGCTCGCCGGAAAGCACCATGCCAACGCTACCAGTCTTCGACGAAGCGACAGACCCATCGCGGCCCCGCCGAAACCACCATCCTCGCAGCAAAAGTCGCCGGAGTCCGCCTAGCTCTCAATCGACCTCTAAGCCATAACTATCGCCTGGAATGTCAGAGCCCATATCCGACAGCCGATCCGTCTCCCTACCTCTGTACATTTATCGCCGGACTTTCGATCGGAAACAGCCTACCCTGAAACTCGCCCAAAATTGAAGAAGACGGCAACGTTCGCCGGAAGTCACGTCGATGCCAACCCCGTCGCACCACTATTCCAACCGTCTGCACGCACGCATATCGCCGAAAACAGTTCTCTGCAACCAATCTGTCCCCGGTCCGATCCTGTTCGCCGCCGCCCCTGCTCAATCCACGCCGGAATTTTAACACATTCACTAGCCGGAACCTCGCCAACACAGTCTGTCGCCCAAATTTCATTTCGCGCCGATCTTCCGCCGCTGAAATCCGTACCCAGAATCGCGCCCATTCGCGTCAGCTGCAATTGCCGGAAATCAATGACAGCCGCCTACTTCGCCGGAGACCGCAACCGAATACCCCGTCGCAACCACTGGCTCGATGTCCACTACAACACCTCAGCCACTTAAAACTGCTTCGCCAGAATCCGTCAACAGCTCAATCGCACCCAACCTCTGCAACCAATCGCCGATCGACACTCGAAGAAACCACCGGAGACACCACACCATAACCGCTGCTATTCAGTATCCGGCAATGAGGAATTTATTTGGGCCATGTTTTATTTAATGTGTCAAGCCCAATTTCCTTTTAAAAGAAAGGCCCATTTGGCAATTAAAAGAGGCCTGAGTTTCTTTTATGAAAGGAGGCAGATATTATTTATTTGAGAACAGCAGATTAGAGAATAGAGTAGATTAGAACGTATGCTTCATATTTTCAACACAGTAGACGGTAGGGTTTATTTTTGTTTTTATTCGAAAACATTAGAATTAGGGTTTGGAGATTTTCTTTTACTTTGTTCTTTCTATTTTCTTTCTTGATTATGAGTAAGAGTATTTATTTTATGCTTTCGCATTTAAAAATTATTGTTTTGATTTATTATTATCTTTTGCTAGGGTTTTTTTTGTGTGACAAAAATAGGTGTGTCACTAATTATTTTAAATAAATAGTGACAAAATATTGCATCATTATAAATATTATATTACACGACGAATATTATCGTCACTGACTATAATGAATGTCATCACCAAATAATATTGTGATGAAACAAATGTGTCACTAATTATTTTGATTTTATAATGATAAAATAAATCACCGTCATGAAAAAATTCATTTGTCGCCGATTTTTTAAATAAATTTTTTATATCTTTTTGCAAAAAGTGATAAATGATTATTAATCGACACTATATATAAATATATTGATGACGAAAGAATGTGTCACAAGTTATTCAAATAATTAATGACAACACACAAAATCGTCAAGAAAATTTTATATTACATGACGAATATAATCGTCACTAATGACAATGAATATCATCACCATATAATATTGTGACAAAAATAGGCATGTCACTAATTATTTTGAATAAATAGTGATAAAATATTGCATCGTCATACATATTATATTACACGACGAATGTTATCGTCACTAACTATAATGAATGTCATCACCAAATAATATTGTGGCGAAATAAATGTGTCACTAATTATTTTGATTATATAGTGACAAAATATAGCAACGTCACAAAAATATTTATTTTAATGACGTTAAATATCGTCAATAGTAATTATGAATATAGTCACTAGAGGTTATTGCGACATTTTTTTTATTTCGTCATCATATTTACAAATTAGCGAGGAAAAAATAAATTATTAGTGACAAGAGAAAAATTTGTCACAAATTTTTATTTTTTAATGACGAAAATAAATTTTGTCACCTTTAAGTAATAAATAATGACGAATTTTGTGTCGTTGCGAAAGAATTCGTCATGTAATGTCTGATTTCTTGTAGTGCATGTTTGATAAATGGCACATTGTTGTTATTGGGCTACTAATTGGCAAGTGGCCCAATTAATATTAAATTGAGTTACTGAACTTGATTTAAGGGTTAAATCAAGTAGGCCACAAAACCTCACTAATATAATTTGAGCAGTCAAATTAAATTTTTGGCTAAAGGTCATTTAAGTTGAGGAACCAAATTAAGCAATAATTTAATTTGGATCATGATGAATTCATGATTTGTGAGCCTAATTTAAATTTGTTCTTAAATGCATAAATTGAAATTTGGATTTAGTCCAAATATTTCACTAAAATAATTCACTGGGGAATTATTTATAAATAAAATGATGTCAATTAAAAGTCTCATTTGAAATTGTGTATGAGAGCACAAATAGTGTTTTGAATTTGGTCCAAAAGAGTGACTCGTTTAATTAATTTGATAATTATTCTTGAGTAAAAAATGGAGATTAAGGGCTCCATTAATAGTTGTTCTTGAGAGCACAAATTACGAATTTGAACTTGATCCATAAATTTTGACTCATATAATTTAGTGAAAAATTATTTAAGAGTCAAAAGTGGCAATTAGCCACGTTGAAAATTGGATTTAATTTTGGTATTTCGACCAAAATGGATATGAATTCAAGAGTGAATTCGAAAAGTTTGATTTTCCAATTTGTTTCGAGATTGTGTCCAGATTAATATTTGATGAAATATTAAATGGAATGGACGAACAATTCGACTATGAGATATAAGTTATCATATTATAGATACATTCGAATGTGGGGGAGAAGAAAAACCTCTCTATGAGATATATATTCGAATTGTAAGGTGGTTAGCTAAGGCGTGGCCTTAATACTAAATGGAAAATCAAAAGGCAGTGGATGCCTAGTGGAAACGAGTTTGTTCAATCTCGTGTAAAGTCACCACACAAGGAGATAAATTCGTGTGAAACAACAAGAATTGATAGAATGATCCTAAAATTATCTCGAAGTGTGGGGGTGACTTGTAAAGATGAAAGCACTAGTAGTGCTTATCTGTGTTGGTTGAACAAATTAGAAATGTTCCTAAAATGGAATGAAATATCCAGCTGTGTAAAATGATACACTAAAATAAACTGGGTATTTTGACATAGACTCCGGGCCCATCAGTAAAATGTGGGGGGAGCAATGTCATGAAAATCCTCTAAACAATTATGCAATGATGATTGCATTTTGAGAAAAACCCGGCCGGTTAAAAATGAAATGTTTAGAGAGATTACGGGTAAGGGGAATGAGGTTAAAAACCCACACATGAAAGGGTGTTCATGGCGGTAACTCAACCATGATGACTGGAGGATCCCAAAAACTTGGTTCAATGAGACAACTAAGTTATGAAGCACTCAGACATGCACTTGAAAAAGTTTTACAACCCATTCTCGAATCCCTTCAAGTGCAACCTTCCACCTTCTAATTCCTTTAGGTGCATAAAACCTGCTGACGTGTGGTAAGGTTAAACTTAATAGCTTTTAATGATTCCTATATCCTATGTGTGGGGTATTGCAGGGTACCCTTAATAGGAGATCACCTATATAAGCGTTGAAGTGGGGCCGCTTCTAGCTGGGGAATTCAGTACACGCTTATGAATCCAAGATACGGTCCAGGGCCAAAATGGACAATAACGTGAGAACCAAAGGGTATCAGAGTTGTTGCTGTGTATATGTCATTGTCTTGGTTTACACAAAAAGCCGACCAGTTCAAGACATCATGTTCACTGAGTGGCGAGTAAATCCGATGGCATTTTACTAGGGAAGGTTCAAAGCCAGTCGCTACCTATCCCGATGCAGTAACAGTTCGTTGGAACTTTCTTAGGAGGTCACATGCATTAATTTCATTCATGTGGGAGATTGTTGAAAATTTTGGTTTTGACCATATTTCAAATAAATATTAAATGACAATTTATTTATCCATTTTGCGTAAGTGGATTTGGTTGATATATTTCACAAAATCAAATTTGTGTGAATGAGAAATTAATGTCATTTAATATGTGGATAAGTACATTGATGAATGTATTTATTGTGGTAATAGTGAAGTGTTGTTTCTCTTTGAATTAAAGAGATAACCTTTAGTGAATAGTTTTTACCTAAGGGTTGCGACTCTTTGAAAAAGTGAAATGTGAAGAGTCACACCTATTACCCGTAACCCTTGGAAATCTATAAATAGATCTCCTACACATTGTCTTGAATATACTAGAACATACTTGAAAATACTTGGAAATAATTCAATCATTCAATTGAATTGATTTAACACTTTAAAGTGCATGCAGTCTAGAATCGTAGAGTTGCATTAGAGTCGAGTCCGAAAGTTCCAGATATTCATTTGCGATTCGCCGATAGCTTTCGCTTCGTAGTGCAACGGGCGGAAGGCTCCAAAGTCGTTGTATCTTGGGGACGGTTACCATGATCCGTATTGCACCTTTGTACGGAGCAATAACGTCTTACGGAAAGCGAGTCTAACTCGTGTCTCGACTTTACCGTGTCAATTGCAAAAGTCATCTTCGTCTACACACCATTTATACCCTTTGGAATTATGGCACAAAAACCAAGAAATAAAAATTACAATAATCCTCCTAACACTTTGGAATTTAGAAATTGAACCAAGCTCTTCTCAAAATCTGACCGTGTGTTGTTTGCTGAGAAAATGGGCTGCTGGAAAAATGGGCTCGCCAAAGTCCTTTTCCTGATTTTTCCTTCGAGCACGGGTTGACACACAGCACGGGTCGTGCTCTAAGTCCTCAATCATGAATAATTCTTCTACCCTCACTGTTCGGATGAAAAATAACAGCACGAATCGTGCCTTAACTCTCTACCCGTGCTCGTTCAAAAATCAAATTACACAAGCAAGGTTTGCATCTTAGCACGGGTCGTGCTTAAACTCCTCAACCGTGCATAATTCGAAGAATTATGTTGATCGGTTTGTGTAGAATAGCACGGGCCAAGACAAAGTTTAAGCACGGATGGATGGTCTTTCATAATAAAACAAACACGACTTTACCTTTTATTCAGCAACTCTTCAAGTGGGTTAGCAATTCATCTCCTTCTTCTTCGAACTAAGAGAGTGGAAGGCTGAAGCTTCTGAATGTGGCTGAGATTTTGAGTTCAGTGGGTAATTTCCGGCATCAAGAATAATTTCCGGCGATGAATTCCAGCGAGTTTTGGGTTTCAGAGCTCCAATTCCGGGCGTCGGCGACGACTGCTTCTCCGAGAACAACATCGTCTTCTTCGTCGTCTCTCCGGCAAATGAAAGAATTCCGGCTAGGCGGTTGCTGGCAGCGGGGCAGCGTGGAAGTCGGCAATTAATTCCGACGGCCAGCTTCCAGGCGTGATGGAGGATGGCTGTTCGGAGCAGGGGGCGGCTTTCTTCCTCGGCGAGAACAGGGGAATTCCGGTGGCTGTGAAGATTTGGCTGTGGCTTGGAGTTCCGGCGAGGCTGCTGCGATTCGCGGCTGTGCACTGGTTTCAAGGATGGGGACGGCCGCGTGTGAAGGATTCCGGTGCTTGACTCTTGGTTCCAGCGGTTGAGATGCGGCTGATGACAACGAATTTCCGGAAGGCATCTTTGATTGAGCAGTGGGTTTCTTCGTCGCTCTCGAATTCAAGCTCCGGCGGCTGCTGTGCGTTCCTTTTCCGGTGGTTGAGAAATTTATTAATGGCAGAATTGATTGGTGGAGGGTAGTTGAGAGTTTTGTGGCAATTAAATTGCCACGTTTTCTCCTTCTTACTAAATGAAAGAATACTTGGTCAAAAGGCATGGAACCAATATTCACGTGTCTTCTTCCCTTTAATTTAATCGGAAGGTTTCCAACCTCAACTTGTAAATGGGCCTGCTTGACTTCCTATTAATTAAACAAAATGGGCTTAAAACAAAATTAATCAAGATGGACTTCTAAATAATGAAATGAATGAGAAAATTTTCAATTAAGTCCAAATAATATATCATCAATTAAATTCATGAGCCCATCTTATTTTTCTACAAAAATAGCAAAATACACATTTTTTTCATTTTAAGCACAATTAGTTAAAATCAAGTGATAAAAGCATGAAATCACAATAAAAGTAAGAAATAAACTCACATTAAAATCATGCAATTTCCACACGAATCACATTACTTATTTGGGGGACGATACATTAATCATTAAAGGTTCTCCTCAGTGCAATTTAAAAAATTTGAATCATGAAATGGAGGAATGGACAGAACATTGGTTGGAATGGATCAGGCCCTGGAAATTAACTGATGTATGTCACAAAAGGTTAATGTGGACACGTTGGATAGGGATTCCAATTCACGCATGGTCAAATAGATTCTTTGAAACCTTATGCGGGAGAATAGGAAAGCTGGTGAGAATTGATGAATGTACTCTGAACAAATCAAGATTAGATTATGCTCGAATTCTTGTATCCGTCGGTTATCTTCAGGAAGTAAACCAGATTTTAAAAGTTGTCATTGATGGTCATATATTCTCAATTAAGATCCTGGAAGAATTTAAGTGGAGACAAGACGAAGTTGGTCCTGGGTATGCAGGGAGTCAAGATGAGGAAGAATCGGAGTGGTCCGCTGATTTTAAGGGGTCTTTTTCGTCGGAGCCGGCGAACGCCATCTTACATGGCAAAAATGACATTGAAACAGGTAGCCCGTCAATTGCCCGACCTGATAATGGGGGAATTAATTCTCGAGAAAAATGTGATGAGTAGAGGTTTAATTACAACTTCAAATTCCTACGAGAATGGAACGGTAAACGAAGCGACATCAAAAAAAAATTATTGGTAGAAGACCTGAAGGAAAAGGAGGGACACGTGGATCCTCCAGCAGTAAATGACAATGAAAATTTAGAAGAATTGGTGGGGAGTTATTGGACTACTCTTTAGGTGAAAATAATCCTGGGATATACGGGAAAATGAGAGCAGAAAGTGGGAAAAATCATGTGAGGAAATGGACCCCATTTAATTGAAAGTGGCGTGCAAGATGGACAATTAGGATTAAGTCAAAGTCTGACAAATCAAAACCAAATTGAAAAATATAACCATCAGGCCCAATATCTTGAGACAAGTAATAGCAGAAGCCCAACTTGCCATTTTCCTAAAAGTGTGCACGCTGGAATTAGGAATAGGGTTCAAACCAATGCGGTTTCTTCAATTAGGAATAACATTAATCTTGGAACAAATATCAGGAGAAAATCTTGTCGAAGCAGCATCAGTAATCAAATCACTTGAGGAAAGAAGAACAAGAAGGAGAATCCAAAAGAAAAAGAATTGCAGAAGAGGACTATGGTAGAGGCTTGGACCAAATTTATTAGCGGTATGGAGACAGAAGAGGAAGAAGCTGCCTCGAGGAGGCAAAACGTAAATCCTGATGGGAGCAGAGGTAAACAGCTGGAAAATAAATTGTATATGGAGGAGGTAGTAGAAACATGGAATTTGGGCAAGGAACTCGGGGTGGTAGTACAAAATAATGATGATGTTTTCATAGAAAGAATTAAAGAGAAGGAAGAGGCCGAAAGAACGAGCAGGCAATAATCAATGAAGATATTATCATATAATGTTAGGGGCTTGGGGAACAGTGTAAAGAAGAAGGAAATTCAGGAGTTGATCAGACAAGAAACTAAACTGGAGGAAATCACTGAAACCATGTGTAAAGCACTTTGGGGTAATGAGTCTTTTGGATGAATCTGAAGGAAGATCAGGGGGATTACTATCACTTTGGAACTCAGAGGTATTTTCTGTTCTTAACTCTTGGTATATGTCTTATTGTTAATGGTCTGTGGGGTCGAGAGAGAATACAGTGTTGTGTCATTAATGTTTATTCCCCTTGTTCCTTTTCAAAAAAAGTGGAGCTATGGGACAGATTAAGTAATGTGATTCAACAAAATTCTTCCTCATGTTTATGCATAATTGGCAATTTCAATTCTACTCGGAGGTTGTCAGAGAGAGAAGGCAGGGGAGTGATCCATAATTATAGGGACATTACAGGTTTTGATAACTTTATCAGGGACGCTGGGCTAATTGATCTCCCCCTCCATGGAAGGAGCTACACTTGGTACAGGCCTAATGGAACCTGCAAGAGCCGGTTAGATAGAGCATTGTTAAATAATATGTGGATCTCAAGGTGGCCAAACACGTATTTATGTGGGTTGAAGAGGACATTATCTGATCACTGTCCCATAATGCTTGGCATTAAGGTTAGTAACCCTTTCGCTGCCTAAATGCCTGGACTTCTCACCTGAATTTCAAGGAGTTTTTAAAGAGCAAGTGGGAAAGCTATAATATTTCTGGTTGGGGTGGCTTTGTAATAAAAGAAAATTTTAAGTTGTTATAGCAGGACCTGAAGAGATGGAATTCACAAGTGTTTGGAAGCATTGAGGAAAATATTAAAAAGCACAAGAACGAGATTTTAAGACTGGATACAATTGATGATGTCTTTGGGCTGGAGGAGGCGGAGATCATTGCAAGGAATGCAGAAATGACAGCTCTTTTTAGAGATCTCAGGTGGAGGGAATTCTATTTTAGCACAAAAGGGGCGATCTGAATTCCAAACTCTTCCATAAATTTATAAATCGACGAAGGAAGAGGAATGAGATTGTGGGGGTGAATATTGAGGGCCTTTGGTTGGAGGAGGTGGATGAAGTGAAAATGGTATATTTCAGTTTTTCAGAAATCATTTTAATTCTCTAGCTCAAGATTTTGCCACAAAAAGAATTTCAGCACTTGATAATGAATTCTTGATATCACTGGTGACAGGGCGAACTACCTGGGGATAATCATGAAATTATCCCAAGGCTAAGAAGGTCGCCGGGGTGAGTGGGAGTTGAGTCACTGTTTCGAACCAAGGCTAACACATGGAAGTTCGGCGAGGTAGGCCAGAACATCGCCCAAGCTCCCGACAGGTCAAGGTCTGCGGTCAAATGCACCAAGGGAAGAGAAGATTACGGGCGAGCTTCCCCTCTCGAGAGGGAGCTCGCCTCTATTCGAGGAGATCTAGCCGAGGTCCACCACTACATCATCCCCAAAGTAAGCGCAAGGCACTGAGCTCGACCAGAGACCCGCCGAGGTTAGAGGCGATAGGCAACGTGTGCATAGAGGGTAAATATATATGTAGTAGGACAAAGCTTTGTAAAGGTAGCATTGTGGGGGACCAAGACGAGGGTCGCGAACCCTCTTCAACATCAGAAGCCAAGTAGGCTCACAAGGTGCCACCTCACACTTGCACACCTATAAATAAGGTATCTCTTATACTATTCACAACAACTTAATCATATATACAAATACTTTCTTTCTCTAAACTCTCCACTTTCTCTCTCTATCTCATCCCTCAAGAACACATATTTCTTAGATTATTGTTTGGTAGAATTAATACACTATAATAGCCACATAATCAAACACCATTAGCAAATTCTATCAACAATTTAGCGCTAGAAGAAGGGTCTTAACCCAAAAAATTTGACAGTAAATAGTGAGAGTTGTTTGAAGATTTGAAGATTTGAAGGTGTTCTTGACCAAAGTTCAAGAACACTTGAAGATACACATATATTTTCACTCCTTGAACGAAAACCCAGATTTTCGGGCAAGAAGCCGGATTTCCGGGTCCCTAAAATCTGTCCAAAAGGGATTTTCAAACACACGTGTACACGGATAAACCAAATTTTGGATAATCCATTGCACGCAAGGGTAAACAAAAACCCGGACAATATCACCCTGGCTGGAAGTCAGGAACCTCGGCGAACTTCACTACTAACCTCGGCGACCTTCCCCCAACGAAAATCCAAAATGCCCAGGGAACATACCTCGGCAAACACAAGGAGGTGGAAAGGGGGCGACCAGGTCCAGGCCGAGGGGGAGACCTCACGCCGAGCTCCCCAGAAAAATAATGCCCCGCGACCTCCCCAGCGGGTTTCGGTAGCTCAGGATGAGCTGAACCCCGCCCCGAGGGACCTCGCCAACAACCCCGACGAGCTCCAACTCACAATTGCAACCCTGCAAAGGTTGCAACAGAGGCAGCTCAACGAGCTCGCCCTGGTACCTCGGCGAGCTCCAGCCACTGAAGCTAGGGAGCAGACAAGGCCGACCCAGGGCACCCAGACACAGGGTCAATATAGCGATCTCCACACGGAGCAGGAGGCGAGCTCAGTCCAAGCCCACCAGCACAGGGAACGAACCGGGAAGGCCAAGGTGGCGGAGGAGTCCGCCCCGCACACTGGGCGAGCTTCGGTATACACCAAAGCATCCGCCACCCACCAATTACTAAGAAGAGAGGTCCTCCAAGCCAGATTGGGGCCGAGGTGTGAGGAAAACGAACGGATGGCAGCCCCAGCTACGTCCCAGAGGGGAGAGTTGGACCTACAGTCTCGTAGGTCCGCCCACGATCGACTAAGGAGGCCCGCGACCGATAGGTTGGGCCCACACGGCGGGCGCCAATTCCGACCCGCCACGGAGGGGTCACCCCAGAGTGAGGCACCTCGAGGGCGTGCGTCCACGAGGTGCATGACCTTCGAGCAACTTCCACCGGAGGTGACCCACAACGACGAGCTGACCTCGCTGAAAAAGGCCGTCGAAATGCTACAAGCCCAAGTAGCAGTCAAGTCTGGCGGTCCCGATGCTACCACTTTCCCCACATCTCCATTGGCACCTGCCATACTCAGAGCACCGGTCCAGAAGAAGGTCCAATTCCCGATGATGTCTGCATACGAAGGCGAATCTGACCCGAAGGTCCACCTGGCCAAATATGCAGACTTTATGATTTCGGTGGGTGCCACCGACTCCACTCAGTGTCGGAACTTCCCGCTGACCCTTGGGGACCGAGCTCACTGCTGGTTCTCATCACTCGCGCCGGGGTCAATCCATTCGTTCGGCCAACTCTCGCGGGAGTTCTTGGCCCACTTCTCTGGGTTTGGATCCTACCTTACCCAGAAGCACCGACTCGCCAACATCCACCAAGGCGAGAGTGAGACCGGCCAGCAGTATCTGGAGAGGTTCGATAAGATATTGCTGAAAGGTGAACCGGTGAGCGAGGACACCAAGATCGTCGCGGTGATGGCAGGGCTCAAGAAAGGCACCGAGCTCTGGAGGGAGATGCACCTGGCATGCCCGGACACTTACATCGAATTTCGGCACAAAGCCGGGGTGTTCGTCGCCATGCAGGAAGCCCTCCTAAAAGAGGTCGGTACCTCAGAGGAGAAGAAATCCTATGGGAAGAAGTCCGGGGGCACGTACAAGGCACCCAGAAACTTGAAAACCTTCGGCGACGGGGACGAGTTCAAGGAGAAGCTCAACCAGGTCCTCACCGTCTCCGTCAACCATGTCTTTACCGCAGTCAAAGACAAAGCCTTGTTGGAAGAGACAAGGAGAATTCGCTAAGACCGCGCGAAGCACAACCCAACAAGTACTGTGCCTATCACTAGTCGATCGGCCACTTCACCAGCGAATGCCGACACCTCCTCAAACAGCTATGGAAATTTTACGAGGATGGAAAGCTGGCCGAATTCATGAAGAAGGCACCGGCGAAGAGGCCCAGGTTCGAGAGGAGAGAAGCCTCCGATGATGAAGAAGAGGACGCGGGCCAACGTGGTCCTCAAAATAGGCGAAGGGCACCTCCCCAACCTCAACAGAACCTGGAGCCCACTCGAGAGCTCTTGGTTCTCGAAGAAGAGATTGGGGCTACCGGAGGTCTCCGGGATGGGGGATCCTCCATTTCCAAAAGAAAGAGGAAGACCAAAATTCAGGCCGTGAACCAGGTTCAGGAAGGCAGCTCCAGCTCCAGGCCCGTCGCACAGCTCACTGACGAGCTAACATTCTCTTCGGCGGACCTGGAAGGGGTACTGACGCCCCACAATGACTCATTGGTGATAACGGCCAACATCATGAACGTCCAAGTTCACAGACTACTTGTGGACACCGGCGCCTTCACCAACATTCTCTTCAAATCCTCCCTTAGATGCCTTAGGTGATTTTGAGTCGTATTTAGAACCTAGCAATGCTAGGATAGTGGGGTTTGGAGAAGCTGTAACCGTCCTCCTAGGTAGCATCAGGTTGAGCGTCCAACTTGTATCGACCGAGGACCCGGAGCGGAGGCTGACTAGGTTAGTTGATTTCCTAGTTGTCGACCAGCAGTCCTCCTACAACGGGTTCCTTGGCCGCCCCTTTATTAATGAATTCAAAGTGGCGTGTTCGACCTACTACTATTGTCTAAAATTCCCAACCCCAAAGGGTGCTGGAACCATCAAAGGTGACCAGAAAAAGGCCCGAGAGTACTTACTCCAAATTAAAGATGGCCGGGTCAAAAAATCTGTAATGCAGGTTCAAATTCTCGAGGAAGATGTACAGATCTCGACAGGCGAGCCAAATATCCTAGACATCATCTCGACGAAAACTGAGATAATGGAGGTAGGCGACTGGAGAAACACCATTTACTTTAGCCTTCGGGACTAAGGCAGTAGTACCGGTGGAAGTCCAGAATAGGACATGGAAGGTAGTAGGATTTGACGAAGAAAGGAACGATGAAGCCTTGACAGTCGAAAAAGATCTGATTGAAGAGACCAGAGCTTCGTCGGAAATAAAAAATGCCACCTACAAGCGTAGAGCGGAGAAGTACTATAATTCCCAAGTCCGAGACCGAAGGTTCAAAGTTGGGGATCTAGTACTAAAGAAAAAACTGATGGCCCTGCCGGGTGTATTTGAATCTAATTGGGAAGGACCGTTCCGGGTCACCGCAGCCTGGGTAAACGGTACTTATGACCTCGAAGATGCAGAAGGCAACGCCTCGTCATACACCTGGAGTGCGGCGCATTTAAAGAAATTTTATCAATAGATCGAGATTTTGTAATAGACTAGCCGAAAGTTCGCATCAGAAGTGTCGATGGCAGCCAATGTAAATTACGTTGCTATGAGAAGTTAGAAATTTTTCTTGAAAAAATATCCAACTGTTCGAAGGTTCGCAAAATATCCAACCTCACGAAGGTTTGCGAAATATCCAACCCCGCGAAGGTTCGCAAATACGCAAGGACCAAGGTCCCAAACGTTATAACCTAAAAAGCTCAAAGGCAAAGGCCAAAGTGCCCCAGGTCAGCGAAGGTATCCTTCTTAAAGGATCACCAAGCACCTTCTGCCATAAGTTAGAAAAATTCACCAAAAAGAAGGTTAAAACGTCTAAGGCAAGGTTCATGAAACCCGATCGCCCAAAGTGAATTAAACAAAGTACAACTCGCTACCCTAAGTGGTTTAAGACGAGCAATTCGCGGCCCCAAGTGGTGTAAGACGAAGAATACGTACTATTAAGACGAAGGTACAATTCGTAGTCCTAAGTGACGTAAAACGAACAATTCGCTTCTCGAAAGTAGAGTAAGCCGAACAGTTAAGTACCGAGAATATCTAAACGAGCTAATTAAAATTATAACGTAAGCGTGCAAACGTAAATAGGCAAGATTGGAACAAAAGGTCAGTTTACATTCAAAAAATACTTGGAGAATTTTCAAACAAAAAATGATGTTTGAAAATTTTCCCAAGTATAAGTAGTAGTGCTAGCCACAAAGTTCGGCTAGCTGACCATCTTTGAAGTGCAAAAGTGCTCCTTCTGGGTGAGCTACACATGCCCAGTGAGCTTCAACTACTTGAAACAAAAAGAAACTACAAAAGGAGCTCCTTCTGGGTGAGCTATACAGCCCGACGAGCTGCTATAACTTGGCAAAAATCAAAAGATAAAAAACTAGTCTGGAAAAGTAAGAAAAAGAACTTCAGGTCTCGGGGGCAACAGGGACCTCAGCGGGGTTGGCGACCTCGGGGGCTACCTTGCCACCCACAACTTGGTTGCCTTGAGGGGAGAGCTCGGGCAACATGGTGATGTTGCCCGTTAGCCCGCTGGTATCGAACCCGGTCGTGTCGAGCATCGCATCCCCACAGGCTTCTTGGAGCTGCTCGACGGTGAGTAGGGTTTGCTCCTCCTCATTCGCAACCTCCTCCTTCTCGGCGAGGTTCAATTCCGGCACGGGAATTGTGTTAATGATTTTATAACATGCCGGAACGAAGTCGAGGGGCACCCTTAGCTCCGAGAGGTTGTCGATATCCAGCTCGGTCTCGTCAGGAAAAGGCGCCCTATTCAAGGCCTCAGCTCTTGCGGTGACTAAGTCCGCCGAGGAGGATGCATTGTTGTGGAGTTTGGCGACCTCATTTACCTTGGCCGAAAGCTCATCCCTTAACTTTGAGCACTCCTCGTCGGCGCCTTGACCAAGCCCCGCTGAAGCTTCAACTCCTTCCTGGTCACATCATGTTGGCCAACCTCGCGGGAGAGCTTCTCAGCAAGCTCATCCTCCTTGGCCTTGAGCCGAGCGTTGGTATTCTTCTGGATAGTGGCGAGCTGCCTTTGGAGTTGGGCGAGGTTTTCGAGGGCGCTACTCTCGGATGCCAGGGCTGCAGCTGCTTTCTCCTCGGTGAGCTCCATAGCCTTCTTGAATTTATCAGCGTTCTCCGCCATCTTCAAGAAGGTCTCGTTCCTCTTTTGCCGACCTTCCTCCAGTTGTGCTGCCTTCTCAATCGCCTTCTGATTCGCGAGCAGTAGCCCACTCGCGTAGTGCGCCGAGAGCAGGAGGTTCTCAGTTAGGTTCTGGCTTTCAACGGTCGCCAGCTGGGGGGTGGACCAGAACCTCGTCACCTCACTCACAGTATTCCGAGCGAGGCCCGGAGGGAGGCTGCGCATCGAGGTCAAAGAGCGGGACCGCTCATAAGAGTGAAGAGCCTCATGCCTGTGAGGATGAGCGATGGAGGCATAGCTGCGAGGTTCGAACACTTGAGTTATGAACCGAAAAGCAACAATGTAATACAGGGAAACAAAGAGAATGGGCGAGCTACTTACTGAACTCTTTCCTGGTCCCAGCCGAGGATCGTGTCGTCGTTCAACTGAACCCCGAAGGGTGATGGGGGAGGCGGTGACCTCGGCGTGGAGGGAAGTGCCAACGAAGTAGTGGACTAGGCGGAACCACCTTGCCCTGACCTCGCCGAAGCTCGCCCTGGTTGATTGGAGTCCCTGTCACGCAAGGCGAACTTAGTCCTCTTACGACTTTAAGGGTCCTCATCGCCCACTCGGGTCCCGTCGCTCCTATGAAGGACCCTCTTCCCATGGCCTCGCTCAGGAGTGGCACCAGTTCGCCCTCCACCCCTGTTAGCCCGGGCGACCTCCGCAGTCTTAGACTTTGTCGGGGCCTTAGTCGATCCCTTTTGGCTCCCGGATCCTCCTACCTCACCCTTCTTCGGGGCGAGCTCGGCCTTTTTGCTCTCGTCCAATGCGAGTATCGAAGGCAAGACGAGTTTGTTCGGGCAAGGTGGACCCATAGTGAACCGGCGAGCTAGAACTTCGTAAGCCAGAGGGATTTCAACAGTTGGGAAGGTGACCCGGCTATCGTCTGCAAGAAAGAAAAATTAAGGGTAGACAATTAGCATCTTGGGTGAGCTACCCCCCCCGTGGGCGAGCTTCGAAGAGTTATAAATCTGGAAGCTCAGGACCTTGGACCGCGAGGTGGTGAGGCAGAGTGTGGAGCCCGGCGAGCCTTAAACAATGGTGTTGGGTGAGGTGGGCGGTCTCCCGATCCTTTTGACTCCTCAGATAGCAGACAGCTCGCACCACGTTAAACTCAATCGGCACTTCGGGCTTCCCGTGGCTCGATGTGTGGTGCTTCAAACCTGCAGAAGAAAGAAATTAGATTAGTAAATCTAATTCAACCCACGCACACCAAGTAGGCGACCTACTGCTAGCTTCCCCATATTCATCGGGGGTTGGAATTCGCTCTCCTCTCCCGGAGTAGCTCGTAGAAGCTCGCCAGTCTTCACCCATGAAGACGAATTGCTGTTTCCAGTCACGCATTTTATTCGGAAGAATCCCCAAGAATTTCTCCCCCGGGTGAGCTTTGAGGTAGTAATACCCCTTGCCATCGTTCACTTGCCGAGTCATGGCGAACAGCTCGTTGAGCTCGGTAGTGGTCAGTCTGTTCTCATATCCCTCTAGTCCGAAGATGGCCAACGCCACCAACAAACTGCTCCAGACATTGGGGGTGAGCTGGGTGATGACGAGGTTGTTGTCGAGCAGGAATTGGCCTATGATCGGGTGTAGGGGCAGTATAAACCCGGCCTCGAGATTGTGTACGTTGATGGCCGTCAACCCCGCCGGAGGTTCATCAGCTCGCTCATTCTTCTCCGGGGCGTACAAGGAGATGTCAAGCAGGATCCGGTACCTCACCCGGAATTCAGGAAGTTGGAACTCATTGATAACACTTCGAACGTCGCTTGCTTTGTAGTCAGACTTGTTCGCTGCATCCCGATAAGTTCGCTCACGAAGAAGGAAGCTCGCCTCATGTTCGGCGACGTACTCCTCCCAGTCGAAGGGATGGACGACCTCGGCGGAGACCTGACGCTCGGCCAACTGAGGCTTAGGGAAACCAATTGAGCGAAACCATTCCAGCATGACTTCTTCGAGGTCGTCTTGTTGCTCGCTTGCCTCGGTGACCTCCTCGCCAGCATCGGCGACCTCCCCCGGGACCTCGGTAATTTCTTCGTCCTCAACCAAAGACTCGTTGGGGTTTGGATCGCAATCTCGCCAAAGCTCGCGGAGATAGGACTCTTCGCTCTGGCCAGAACTGGCGGCTCTCTCCCCCGGATCGGGTTGGACCTTGTCGGGGAGTTCGCCGGAATTGGGGTAAGCTACCGAGTGAGCCTCGGACCTAGATTCGATGACAATCGGAGTCATCTGAGGAATGGGCCCGCTATCCGTCATGGGCCGTTTCTCAGGGTTTCGATTCGAAATAGTTTCGCTTGACGATTGGGTCGACATGACTTGGACGAAGTTCAAAAAGTTTCAAAATAGTCCAAGGTTCTCAGTCGTCGGAGTTACGGTACGAAGATGATCGGAGGAATTCAGAAAGTTGCCAGAAACGTTCGGAATTTCCAAGAACTCGAAGAATAGGAGAAAGAACAAAGAAAATCTGCAAAAGAAAGAAGAAAAGTGGAAAGAAACCGGATTCTACCATGAAGAGCCTTCGAAAATCCATCGGACGCAAGAAAACACGATCACTGAAAAAAGATCTGAGAATTCGGAAGTGTAAAAGTGGGCAATGAACTTGGTCTCTCCTATTTATAGGTAAGCGAGCTCAGATATTAGAAGAGTGCAGGGACCGATTTGCAAAAAAATTGAAAAGTTGCCATGATGGGCGCGGGAAACAACTCCTAAAAAGGTGTGAACGATACCTTGATTCCCGCACCACATCAGCTGACCAACCGCTGCAACAGAGCTCACCCATAATCTCGGCACCGGCCCAAAGGTAGTTCGCCCATACTCGAGCCTCCGTCCACAGAGACAAGTCAGCTCGCCCACACATTAGAAGTATCATGATGTGGACGAGCTGAGGGGCAAATGTTGACAGGGCGAACTACCTGGGGATAATCATGAAATTATTTCAAGGCTAAGAAGGTCGTCGGGGTGAGTGGGAGCTGAGTCACTGTTTCGAACCAAGGCTAACAAAGGGAAGCTCGGCGAGGTAGGCTAGAACCTCGCCCAAGCTCCCGACAGGTCAAGGTCTGCAGTCAAATGCACCAACGGAAGAGAAGACTACGGGCGAGCTTCCCCTCTCGAGAGGGAGCTCGCCTCTATTCGAGGAGATCTAGCCGAGGTCCACCACTACATCATCCCCAAAGTAAGCGCAAGGTACTGGAGCTCGCCCGGAGACCCGCCGAGGTTAGAGGCGATAGGCAACATGTGCATAGAGGGTAAATATATATGTAGTAGGACAAAGCTTTGTAAAGGTAGCATTGTGAGGGACCAAGACAAGGGTCGCGAACCCTCGTCAACACCAGAAGCCAAGTAGGCTCACAAGGTGCCACCTCACACTTGCACACCTATAAATAAGGTCTCTCTTGTACTATTCACAACAACTTAATCATATATACAAATACTTTCTCTCTCTAAACTCTCCACTTTCTCTCTCTATCTCTCCCTCAAGAACACATATTTCTTAGATTATTGTTTGGTAGAATTAATACACTATAATAGTCACATAATCAAACACCATTAGCAAATTCTATCAACAATCACCTTTCCTAGAAGATGAAGTGAGAGAAGCCTTATGGTCGTGCGATAGTTCGAAGAGCCCTGGGCATGATGGATTTAATTTCTATCTTCTTAAGGAAGCCTGTCCTTTCTTTAAGGTTGACTTTATGCGAATGATGGAGGAATTTCACAATAACGGAAGATTAGTAAGAGGTATAAATCCTTCTTTTATTGTGTTAATACCAAAGAAAGAGGTAGCTCAAGGACTGAGGGATTATAGACCAATTTCCTTGATTGGTGGAATCTATAAAATTTTGTCAAAGTTGCTGGCCAAAAGACTAAGCTATATTCTGGAGACGATAATCTCAAAAAATCAAAGTGCATTCATTGGGGGGAGAAATATTCTTGATAGCATTCTCGTGCTGAATGAGGCGATTGATGAGGTCAGAAGAAGAAAAATAAGGCAAAATTTTTTCAAGATCGACTTTGCCAAGGCATACGACTCGGTGGATTGGGCTTACCTCAACTCGATGATGGAGAGATTCGATTTTCATCCCAAGTGGAAGAGCTGGATAATGGAGTGTGTGAGTACGGCACCAGCTTCAGTGCTTGTTAATGGGAGCCCTTCAGGAGAATTTAATTTGGAGCGAGGGCTTAGACAAGGGGATCCTCTTTCCCCATTTTTGTTCTTAATTGCTGCGGAAGGGTTGAGTATTTTATTGTCTAAAGCTACTACTTGTGGAGCCTTCAAGGACGCTAAGATTGGTCATGACAAAATTAATGTTTCTCACCTTCAGTTTGCAAATGATACTATTATAATGGAGGAGGCAAGGTGGAAAATGCTTGTGTTATGAAACGAGTGTTGAGAATCATTGAATTGATTTCTAGTTTAAAAGTCAACTTCGAGAAGTGCAGCTTGATAGGGGTAAATGTGGAGGAAATTATCTTGGAGGAGATGGCAAGCAAACTAAACTGCAAAGTGGAAAAATTGCCTTTTGTGTACCTAGGCATTAAGGTAGGTGTTCACCAAAGAGAGGCAAGGGTTTGGGCTGATGTGACCCAAAAAATCAGCAATCGACTAAAACAATGGGAGGACATCAAACTCTCATTCGGGGGTAGAATCACTTTATTGAACTCGGTGCTCTCATCTCTACCGATCTACTATCTGTCTTTCTATAAAATTCCAAAGAAAACCTTGAGCGACATTGTGTGCTTACAACGAAAATTCTTGTGGGGGGGAGGGGTGGTGAGTATTCTAGAAAGATTTCATGGGTTAAATGGAGGGTAATATGTAATCACAAGTTTTTGGGAGGTTTGGGGGTACGGGACTTGGAGGATTTTAATTTGGCTCTTTTGGGGAAGTGTAAATGGAGATTTTTGAATGAAAAAAATTCTTTATGGGTTAATGTTCTTGAGTCTAAGTATGAGAAGTTTTGGGGCAAGGGAGTGGGGGAGATACCTAGGGGTTTGAGTAATTTTTCTAGTTAGTGGAGGGACATTGTGAAGGGTACCTCGGGGTTAGAAGGGGAGTGGTTTCATAGAGGACTGGAGAGAGTTTTGGGGGATGGAACTAATACTTTATTTTGGTATGATCCATGGAGTGGAGATGTTAGTCTTAAAGACAAATTTCCTAGGTTGTTTAACATTAGCTTAGACAAAGAAAGAAATGTGGGACAATTGGGAGAATGTGATGGGGATGTTTGGAGATGGAAGTGGAGATGGAGGAGATCATTATTTGATTATGAGGTTAACATGCTTAATAATCTTATATCCTCAATTGACAGGTGCAAACCAGAAGAAGGAAAAATGGACTCATGGAGAAGGAAACATGCTTCAAAGGGAGCTTATGTCACAAAGGAAGCATATGAGTTCATCAAGGCAAGGAAGAATGTGCAGCAACCTGTGGGAGATAAAGAGAGAGGTTTCAAGGCAATTTGGAGCAAATTTATACCTCCGAAAGTATCAGCTCATGCGTGGAGACTCATTCATGACCGATTGCCTACAAGAATAAATCTCAAAAGGCGGAACATTCTTCAAACAAGTGATAACTTGAATTGCGTTTTTTGTGATTCGAAAGAAGAAACTAGCAGTCATGTCTTCTTTGAATGTGACAAATCTTATTCAGTTTGGATGGAGTTATTGAAGTGGCTTAACTTTCCAACAGCTCTCCAAAGCCAAACCATTCCCAACCTCATTGCACATTGTCATGTCCTTCAAGGAAAAAGAGGTAAACAACTAGTTGCTTGCATTTGGGTTGGTGTAGTTTGAGTTTTGTGGAAATGGAGGAATGAAATTATTTTTAGGAGTGGGGAGTTCTCAACACAAAAAAATTGTTCAGAAGATTAAGGCTAGAATATGGAGTTGGTTGTATGTAAATGATCATGAGTGCTCTAGATTCTCGTTTGATGATTGGTTGTATAACTCTAGAATGGTACTAGGATATTAATTTGTACTCACTAGACTGTTGGGGTATTTCTTATACCCACTTCATTGGTTATTTTATATAAAAAAAATTTACTGACAAAAAAAAAAAGGAAGAAGTTTCATACTATACATACTCTAATCAAATTATGTTCTTTTCAAAAAAATATATATATATATATATATATATTTTAACTATTATATAGTTTGATCTTATGAAATTTAGAGCAGTCCCAACTAGAGCTGTCAAATGGGCCGGGCCCGGACCGGCCTGGTACCGTCCCACCGGGCCACCGTGTTTTTTTCGAGTCCGGTTCGACCCGGCTCTCTTCGGGCCACATATTTTCAAGCCCGTCCTGGCCCAAGGTGGACCACCGGGCTACTGGGTCAAACCAGCCGGACTTTTTTTTTTTTTTTTTTATAAATTTTAATATATCAACATTACATTTGATTTCTATATTTATCTTATTAATTGGTAACTTTGTATACAAATACTACTCAAATAGTAATAAAATTTTATTTAATTTGTCAAAAATAATTTAATAATTAAAATAAAACTTAAATTTCTATATAATATTTAAACAATTATAATTCAACAAACCTTAATAAATTGTAATACACAAAAATAAAATCAAACAACAATTTTCTAACAATCCTTTATAAGCACACATTTATAAAAATAAAAATTAAAATTAAACAACTAATTCAACACCCCTCTAATAAATTTGAATTATAATCCATATCAACAAATATATGAACTTCTAATTAAATAAAGTTACATTATCAAGATTCTAAATAAAGTATTGTCAATATTATCTAATTAATATTTTTAATAATACATATTAATTAATTGAGATAATATTTTTTGATTTAAAATATCTTTTGAGAAAGTTTCAATGAAAATGCACATATAAAATATTTAAAAGAATATAAAATAAAAAAAATTCAAAATAAAAATAGTACAACTCATAAGAATATAGTAAAATTTATAAGAGAAGTATTATATAAAAAATAAATTAAAAAAAAACCTATCGGGCCGGGCCTGCCCATTAAAACCGGGCCAAACCCAGGCCGGGCCCAAGTGGCCGTCGGGCCAACCGGGCCTATAATTTTTAGGTTCATCCTGTCCTTAAAACCGGGTCGGGCCCGTTTTGACAACTCTAGTCCCAACGACTACTCAGATGCTGAGGTAAACCGCAAATTGCCGTAAATATGCCATCCAACAGCGACGCAAAGTTGGACTTAAAATACCATTCATGAACAGTGCGTTCCTAACGCATACTTCTGTGATACCCGAGCTTCTCACTACTCATTGGTCAATATATTTCATGCTTTGTGGGCATTTAAATTATTTACGTGTTAATTTATAATTGCTTAAACATATTTCATGCGTTAGGTGCACTTTAATTATTATTATTATTATGTTATTTATTATTTGAGGGCATTTTATATTGTTCATGTGTTATTTGTAATTTTGTGTTATCTATCTTATTTTAAATTTTGAATTATTTGTATGCTTCTACATGTCTAAGTAATGAAGAAGTCAAGTATAATTTATTTAGATTTTATTGAAATAATTATTGATTTACAAATATTAGAAATGAAATCGCTACACTAGTTCCTTTATGTTATTTATGCAAATATGCTTATTTATTAGATTAATTATTGAGACAATACTATTGAAGGATGTGAACTTTAATTATTATCATGTTGTGTACTATGTGAGTACATTTTATATTACTCATATGATACTTGATAAGTTGTGCTAATTATCCTTTAAGTGTTAAATTATTTATTGAATTGGCACATGCCTTTATTTGTTTATTAATGAGAAAATTCTTGTTTAATTTATTTGAGACTTTGATGGGATAAATGTATTGTGCTAATTATTTTGGTATTAGTGGTGTAAGTTAAATGTAGATTATTTGAGGATTAATCGTAATAAATAAATAGAATAATTGGATTAATAATATAATATATTATAAGATGATATAATGTAATATATATATATATATATGTTAGGTGGCTGTAAGTATACTTACCAACTAAGTTTATATTATTATTATTATTATTATTATTATATATATATATATCTTCATAATGATGTTTGATAAGGCGGTGCATTGGAGGGATTACTATCCCAAGCACCTCACAACCCCAAAACTAAAACTATCCTTTTCACATTAATAGAGAGTCGAGAGAAAGAGAGAGATCGCGAGAGGAAGAGAGATTCGGAACGAAAAAAAAATGAAAGGGGGAGTTTGCACTAAGTGTGAGGTGGATAGGTACGTAATCTTCATTCTTTTCCACTATTGAGTTGCAGTTTCTTTTATTAGGGTTTTCAAGAAGATATATGTGTCAGATTATATATATTCCTTTTAATTATAAATTTTTGTCCGTTAAGAACAATTATAAATATATAAACGTATAGTTAGTTTTAGTTGAGTAATTATAGTAAATTGTTGTCTAATTATTTTATTTCGTGGCTAGGGTAACAAAGGAAGGTTATGCTTTAAGTTTAGGATAAGAATAAAAGAAGAGTTGTTTAATTGGTACAATTGATTTAATTCATTATTACTCTGAAATGATATTTATAATTTGTTATATTTTATTACCTATGTTAGTGAAAGGTGATAAGGGAGTTTAAAGATTTCCATAATCGACATTTCAGGAATTCGAGGTAAGTAGAAATTTATTTGCACTGCAATGCATAAACATATTATTTTGTAAATTATTTATGTTTAAGTGATAACATGTGATTTTGAATAGATTGTAATATGTGAATTATGTCCTGTGAATATGTGGAAATGAGCTTTTATGCTCTATTTGATGTGAAATGAGTCTGTGAGCTTTATATGTTATGTTGAATAAGCCTGTGAGCTCTATGCGATTGGAATGAGCCTGTGAGCTCTATATGTGATGTTGAAGGAGCCAGCTCCATAATTGATACAATTTGAATCTGTGAGTTCAATAATCTATGAATCTTGTTAAATGACATTAATTGCACGAGCATCATGCATATCATGCATTAACATGTGAAAGTTTTCAAACTTGGTGTGATTAGCCACTGATTATGCATCGAGGGCGGAAGGGGCGACCTGGGAAGGAGCGACCTAGGGAAACCTAGCGTAGGCAACCTAGCGTGGGCCAACGTCTATATTTATGGTGTGTTTATATTAGAGGAGACTTCTGAACGGACAGGAGGCCATGTTTGGTGATGGGTCTCGCTAGGCCGTTAGAGGGATGGATCCTCACCGTATGTCTTGACGGAGAGGGATACTTCCTGGTGGTCATAAGGGGCGCGATGGGGGGACCCTTGTATGGCCACAGGAGGGTGGTCCTCACGTTGGGCATACTTATAGTGGCCACTTGATTATATACATTTATTGGAGCTTTGTGCTCGTGTCGGTGCATAACAGTGTGTCAGGGGCCCTTAATAAGTATTTCAGAAATAAATTGATGTTTTCAAATGAGAGTGCATTGTGAATGGGAATGATTTTTGAGTGAAACTTCACATCATGCATAATTTCTGCTTACTGAGATTTATAAATCTCATGTAGTTTATGCATTGTAGGTAACCCTGATGATATATGATCTGGTGATGAAACTGGAGTAGCTGCGGTGCTTTTGCAGGCTTTTTGAGTTGCGGTGTACATAGATGACGATCTGCGGGCAAGACTGTGGCTTATTTTGATCCTGTTGTAGTATATTGTGTTTGTCTTAGATCTGTATTGTATCATGTTGTAAAATTATGAATTCTGTTGTATGGTTTTGGAGGTGACGTAGTTTGCTTGCGTGGTTTGGAACTGGTTTTGGGATGTGAACAGGTTGTCGAGTTTGATGTAGTGTTATGTTGTATGTCGAAATAGAAAAAAAAATTATAGCCGATTTTCTGATCGAGTTTTATTTAAACTTATCGTAGGTTTGAGTGTGATAAGTGTGGTCGTGTCAACTTTTTACTTTTTTTTTTATCATTTTATTTGATGCTGGAGTGTGTAATAAATTTCCTATTATCCGAATTGCCGTAAATATGCTGGAATGTGTAATAAATTTCCTATTTATATTTTTTTTCTTTTTTTTATCATTTTATTTGTATGATTTATATATTTATTGTATTATGTGGTGTATTATATATATTTTTATGTAGGTACAATATATATTAATATTAAATTTATTTATAATATAATAAGATTTAATAATTAAATATTAAATAGTTATTGTATTTAAATAAAAATTTAAATTGTAACTAATTATTAAAAAAATATCATATTTAAATTTAAAAGATCAAATTTGTTATCAATGGTCATCATTGAATGCACATGGATTGTGCTTTTCTATACACTCACTACTTTTCAGATTAAATCTACGGTGGAGATTAAAAGATCAAATTCGTTATCAACGGTCATCATTATTCACATGGATTGTGCTTTTTTACACACTCACTACTTTTCAGATTTTTTTTACTGTATTGCATGTGAACTCAAATAATTTGTACTTTTTCCCACAACTTGCTGTTGTATGTTTCAGACTTTTTGATGTTACTGTTGGCATGTGAAGTCATCAATCCTCTATATATATGTGCATCACAAATTTTGAATATCTTGCCCAGCAGAAGAAATGTCTTTGAAAAATAATCCAGATCAGAAATTTTTTTTTACAATTCAAAATGGTCCAAAACTTTGGACCATTACCTTCTTAAACATTTAATCGACGAACAAGAGGTAGTGAATTGGGCCGGTCGAGGTGAAAACAACCAAAATGCAATTGCAACTACAATTAGTAGGTTGAATGAAGAATTTTTCATAACACTGTCTTATGATGATGCTGTTGCTAGGATGGAGTTTTTAATGGAAAGGTATGATGTTTTTTATGATGTCATCGACACACCCTCAGTGTATTGGGATAAGGATTTCAACACTATTCACACTGATGCAGCTACGTGGAATTTCTTCTTAATGGTTAGAATACGCTCTTCATTCCAAACATATGTATACATACTTCATTTTTTTGTTAAATGGTAATTCACAACAAAATTCTTTCAGGTTCTAAATCCTTTATGTAGGGCATATTACTATTGTGGTGAACCGGAATATGAAGCTATGCGCATTCTTTTTAAAAGACCACAGGACTATCCATATCAGCGTCCTCCTACGAGAGCACCTACCCACTCGAACCCTGGACAACTTGCACCTTCTTCATCTGGACAACCGGCAGCAGCTGCTGAAGTCATTGACATCCAATATGATGAGGATGAAATTTGAGAGATCAAGCTTTGTCCCAGTGTTTGCGTGTTAGTGTTGTGTTGTTTGTTTTATAATAACTGGGACATGAAGTGCTAGTAGTGTGCTGTGGAGCTCCATCCACATGTATGAGGTCATTGTAAGTCTTTGGTACTAGTTATGTCAGTTTTCCTCTATCCACCTCTAAAAAATAAATCTACATGCAACAATCAACAACAAGACATATATAGCAAATAACACCTACAAACACCCAGTAGCTAAAGATAAGCAAAATAAAACCTACAAAAGGCAAATATAGCAAATTACACATGCAAATACCAAGTCAAGCACAGTTATGATCCACCAACAAAGTTTAAACGTCACACCTACATGGCTATATGCAGCCAAAGTATTTTACATCCCAAAAACAAAAGATCATAATTGGACCAGTACACATACATAATTCTACTGAAATGAACGAAAATTCAAATATTCATTGTTATTTAATTTATTTAATTTATTTTATGTCATACAAATTATAAAATTAATTATATATATATAATAAAAATAAAACATAAATTTTATTAAAGTGAGAATATTCTAAAAGAATATTTTCATTGAGTTAAGATTTTAGTTTTATGATTGGAGATGATTTTATTGTTGGTGGCAAATTTTATAGTAAATAGGTAAATTTGGTGGCAAATTTACCACAACTGTTGGGAGTGGTCTATTAAATCCTATTAAATCATGCAACACATATTAAAATTTGTAATTTGTTCAGCGTTTGGATTTGGTTATGATTTATATTGTTTTATGAATCATACAATCATAATTACAACAACATAAAATATGTTTGTGATGCAATATATATTAAGATAAAATTCGATTTAAACTTTTGGCATTTTATTATTCAGAGAGCCCTTTATCCATCAAATTATTTTTCCTTTAAATTGACATGAGATTTAATAAAAATTAGTATTATATTGAAATGATAGATAAAGTAAAAAATAAATAAAGATATTGTGTGGCTCAAACTTTTATCTATGAGTGTGAGTTATTTTCAAATAAGAAAAGGAGAAAAAATTTTGTGGACAAACAAACAAGAAAAGTGAGAAATAATTTTGTGGACAGATAGTATAAAACTTTTCACACCAGATCAAAAATTTGCGGGTTCTTGATCGAGTCAGATCGGATTTTGATATTTTTCTCAAAAATTCGCGCAAATTGAAATTTCAGGTTTTCGCTCCCAATTTATCTTACCATATAGACGAATGTGTGTTACTATCAGATAAAATATTTCTTTTTTACATATATTCATTTGTTATTTTAGAAAATTCATTTTTTCATACAATGTATAAGCAAAATGTGTGTTATTATAAGAAAAAATATTAGTTTTTCATAAAAATATACTCTCCCCGTTCCAACTCTTTTTTCACATTTTAAAAAGGAAATAAATTTACTCTCATAAAAGTCAATAATTTTTTTTTATATTTTATTATTTAACTTCACATTCACATACTCCAATTTTTCTTAAACCGCGTGCAAATTAATTTATGAAGAAAACCCAGAACGGGGAGTATTTATTTGTACATAAATTATTATATTTTCTAATAATAACACATATAAAATAGTAAAAAATGTGTTACTACATGAATCAATATATTTAATGTTTAAGGGATGATGATCAAATTAAGAAAAATATATGTTATCCTATAGCAATACATATTTGCACATATAATAATACAAATTTGGGAGTAAATTTGTGCAAATATCTGTTACTGTTAGAGCAAATGTATGTTACTATCTTATAAAATGTTGTTATTTTACATATATTTATTTATTTTTATAGAATAAATAATTTTTCATGTAATATAAGAGTAGAATGTGTGTTACTATAAGAAAAAATATTGATTTTTTAATATGTTGATGGGCGAGCTACCCGAGGCGAATTAGGGGATCAGGAGGCCCAACACCTAGGAGGTCGCCCATGAGCTTGCCAGGGTGCCGAACGCACCTCCGGCATCCAGGTGCCGACCTTAGAGCTCGCCCATGAGCTCGCCTGTTAGTCATTAGGACCCCGATGGTGCGCTCTTTTTCCCTCCGTCCGGTTTATCCACAAGGGTGGTTTACGGCGAGGTTTTTAATGAGGCCCATCTAGTTTAAGGCATTAGAGTAGGACGAGGCACAACATAGGAAGCAGTGTGAGAGACCAAGACGAGGGTAAAGAACCCTCGTCAACACCGGAAGCCATATAGGCTCGTAAGGTGTCGTCTCACACTCGCACACCTATAAGTAAGACCTCTCTTGTAACAATTCGGGACGATAAATACATTTCCTACATTTTACTTTCTCTCTATAAAATTCTCCACTCTCTCTCTCTACATTATACATCCAAGAACAAATTCTTGGATTTATTGTTTGGTAGAATTACATGTTATATTAGCCACATAAACAAACACCGTTAATAAATTCTATCAACAATTTGGCGCTAGAAGGAGGGTGGTTACGAACCTGAAAAATTAAAAATTTTCAAGAACAAGAACTAGGGTTGTTTGAAGATTTGAAGATTTGAAGGTGTTCTTGATAAAACTCAAGAACACTTGAAGATACACGCATATTCATTCCTTTGAACGAAAACCCAGATTCCCGAACGAAAACCTAAACTTACGGACTTCCCAAAATCTGCCCTGAAAAAGTTTTCAAACGCACGCGTGTACACAAATAAACTAAATCTCGGATAATTCATCGCACGCGAGGCTAGACGAAAACTCGGACAAAACCAACCTGGCCGAGAACCCAGAGCTCGGTGACCTCGGTGACCTCCCTCAACCACCTCGGCGACCTGCAACAACTTACCCCCTCCTAAATCCAAAAATGGCTAACACTCGAGCTGCCAAAGGACAAACCTCCGCAGCTGCTGGAAGGTCCAAAGGAGGAGACCAGAACCATGCCGAGGCGGAGACCTCGCTCCAGGTGGTTGAGACCTCACAACCACCTCCCCAGAAGGGCGCCGCAGCTCCGCGACCTCCGCGAGCTGCAGCAGTCCAGGAGGATTTAATCCCCACCCTGAGGGACCTGACCAGCAACCCTGAAGAACTCCAACGCACCATCGCAACTCTACAGAGGTTGCAGCAAAGGCAACAGGACGAACTCGCCCTGGTAGCCAGGCGAGCTCCAGCCACCGAGGCCCGAGAGCAGACCAGGCCCACTCAGGGCACCCAGACCAGGGGTAGTACAGTGTTCTTCCCACTGAACAAGAGGCGAGCTCGGCCCAAGCTCACCGGCAGAGGACGGGGAAGGCCAAGGTGGCAGAGGAGGAACCCGCTCCTTACACCGGGAGAGCTTCGGCCTACACCGGGGCATCCGACACCCACCAATCACAGAGGAGGGAAGTCCTCCAGGGCCGTCTGGGCCCGAGATACGGGGAAAATGAGCGGCCGGCGGTCCCAGCTACGTCCCACGGGGACTCTGACCAGCAGCCGCGTAGGTCCGCCCATGATCGACTAAGGAGGCCCGCCACCGACAGATTGGGCCCCCAGGGTGGACGTCAATTCCAGCCCATCATGGAGAGGTCGCCCCAGAGTGAGGTACCTCGGGGACGTGTGTCTACCAGGCGCACTACCTTCGAGCAACCTCCGGCGGAGATGACCCGCGATGAGGAGCTGACCTCAATGAAAAAGATCATCGAGCTGCTACAAGCCCAAGTAGCAGCCAAATCAGGCGGACCTGACACCACCACCCTCCCCGCATCTCCATTGGCACCTGCCATCCTCTGGGGGCCGATCCAGAAAAAGATCCAGTTCCCGGTGATGATCGCGTATGAGGGTGAATCTGACCCGAAAGTCCACCTGGCCAAGTACGCGGACTTTATGATTTCAGTGGGCGCCACCGACTCTACCCAATGCCGGAACTTCCCGCTGACTTTAGGGGACCGAGCCCACAGTTGGTTCTCGTCACTTGCCCCGGGGTCAATCTGCTCATTTGGCCAACTCTCGCGGGAGTTCTTGTCCCACTTCTCTGGGTTCGGGTCCTACCTCACCCAGAAGCACCGACTCCCCAACATTCATCAAGGCGAGAACGAGACCGACCAGCAGTATCTGGAGAGGTTTGACAGAATCCTGCTGGAAGGCGAGCCGGTGAGCGAGGACACGAAGGTCGTCGCAGCTATGACCGGGCTCAAGAAGGGCACCGACCTCTGGAAGGAGATGCACCTTGCAATTCCCGACACCTACACCATATTCCGCCAAAAGGCGGGGGTGTTCGTGGCCATGCAGGAGGCACTGCTCAAGGAAATTGGTGCCCACGAAGAGAAAAAACCCTACGGGAAGAAGTCCGGGGGCACCTACAAAGCTCCCCGGAATTAAAGGCCTTTGGCGAGGGAGACGAGCTCAAAGAAAAGCTCAATCAGATCTTCACCGTCTCCGTTGACCACATCTTCACTGCCGTCAAAGGCAAGGCCTTGCTGGAGGAGCCGAGGCGGATCCGCCAGGACCGCACGAAGCTCAACCCTAATAAATTTTGTGCCTACCACCAAGCCATCGGCCACTTCACCAGCGAGTGCCGAGACCTCCTCAAACAGCTCTGGAAATTCTACGAGGATGGTAAACTGGCGGAGTTCGTGAAGAATGCCCCAGCTAAGAGACCAAGGTTCGAGAGGAGGGTGGCCTCCGACGATGAGGAGGAGGAGGACGCGGACCAGTGCGGGCCTCAGAACAGAAGAAGGCCACCTCCCCAGCCTCAGCAGAATATGGAGCCTACCCGAGAACTCTTGGTTCTCGAGGAAAAGATTGGAGCTGCCAGAGGTCTCCATGACGAGGGGATCTCCTTATCTAAAAGAAAGAGGAAGGCCGAGCTCCGGGCCATAAACCAGGTCCAAGAGGGCAGCTCCATCCCCAAGCCTGTCGCACAGCTCACTGATGAGCTGACTTTTTCCTCGGTGGACCTGGAAGGGGTACTGACGCCCCACAATGACTCGTTGGTGATAACCGCCAATATCATGAACGTTCGAGTTCACAGGCTACTTGTGGACACCGGCGCATTCACCAACATTCTCTTCAAGTCCACCTTAAATGCCTTAGGTGATTTCGAGTCGTATATGGAACCTAGCAATGCTAGGATAGTGGGGTTCAGAGAAGCTGTAACTGTCCCCCTAGGTAGCATTAGATTGAGCGTCCAACTTGTTTCGGTCGAGGACCCGGAGCGGAGACTGACTAGGCTCATTGATTTCCTAGTTGTCGACCAGCAGTCCTCCTACAACGGGTTCCTAGGCCTCCCGTTTATTAATGAATTTAAAGTGGCGTGTTCGACCTACTACTACTGTTTAAAATTTCCAACTCCGAAAGGCACCGGAACTATAAAAGGTGACGAGAAAAAAGCCCAAGAATGTTTACTCCAAATTAAAGATGGACAGGTCAAAAAGGCGGTGATGCGGGTCCAGGTCCTTGAAGAGGACGTAGTCCTAGCAGACGAGCCAAACATCCTGGACGTCATCTCGGTCGAAACTGAGATGATGGAGGGAGGCGATCTGTCGGAAATTGACCAAGTGTCAAGACCTGCGCCGGCACCTATGGAAGGAGTGGAAGAGGTCCAAAACAACCAAGTGTTGGGACCTGTGCAGGAATAACAACATGCTCCCATGGAGGTGGTTAATGAAAGTCAAGATGGGGGACCTGTCGGAGGTCAAGAACCGATACTGATGGAACCCACCCGGGCCGAAGGCCAGCCAGATGACCTCGAGCCACGCATAGGTCATGAACCTGTGCAGATGTCACGGGAAAAGTGGGACGAGTTCACCGGCGACCCAAGGTGGAAAAGTCAAAAGAGAAAAGCCACCCCCACAGAGGAACTTACGGCACTCCCGGTGGACCCGGAAAGGGACTTAGAACTTTTCATCGGTTCTGAGTTACCTGAACCGTACCGGTCGAGGATGGAGCTATTTTTTATGTCCAACGTGGACATGTTTGCCTGATCCCATGAAGACATGACGGGAATCCCACTGGAGCACGCGTGCCACAGACTTAACATAGATCCGACGAGGAAGCCCGTACATCAGAAACGAAGGAAGTATAGACCAGACAAATACACAGCTCTAACCGTGGAGGTGGGGAAGTTGCTAGATAACAAGCTCATCAAAGAAGCTTTGTGTCCGGAGTGGGTCGCGAACCCCGTCCTGGTGAAGAAACACAACGGGACATGGAGGCTCTGCATCAACTTCACAGACTTGAACAAAGCATGTCCAAAGGACCACTTCCCACTACCTCACATTGATCAACTGGTAGATAGCACTGCTGGCCATGAGATGATGACATTCATGGATGCTTTTGCAGGCTATCATCAGATAGCTCTGCACCCAGATGACCAGGAACATACGGCGTTCTACACCAACACGAACATGTATTGCTGGAAAAGGATGCCATTCGGACTCATCAACGCCGGAGTCACCTACCAAAGGTTGGTGAATAAAATGTTCGACCAACACAATGGCAAATCCATGGAGGTGTACGTGGATGATATATTTGTCAAGAGTTTGAGGAAGGAGGACCACCTCGACCACCTTAAACAAACCTTCGACATACTGCGCCACTACAACATGAAGTTGAACCCCAAGAAAACAAGCTTCGGCGTACATTCAGGAAAGTTCATGGGGCATCTAGTTAGCCAACGCGGAATTGAGGTCAACCCGACGCAGGTCCAATGCATAATCGAGATGAAAACACCCAATTCCGTACAACAAGTTCAAAGGCTGACCGGGTGCATGGCAGCTCTAAACAGATTCATCTCCAGGTCTGGCAACCGGAACCGCCCATTCTTCGAAGCAATCAAAGCAAACACACGAAGGTACAAGGAGGCGGCCAAGGCCGGCAAACTCCACCTCAACAAACACTTCTTGTGGACTAGTGAATGCCAACGAGCCTTCGAAGACATTAAGGCATACCTGGCGAATACGCAGGTCCTATCAAAGCCGGTACCTGGAGAGAAATTGTACCTCTACCTAGCTGCGTCTGAGGTGGCCATTAGCTCCGTCCTGGTCCGAGAAGAGGCAAAAACACACCTCCTAGTGTACTACGTAAGCCAAGTCTTATACGAGGCTGAGTTGCGGTATACTCCAATGGAGAAGCTAGCCTATGCACTGGTGATGAGTGTTAGAAAATTGAGGCCCTACTTCTTTGACCACCCGATGGAGGTACTGACGACGTTCCCACTGCGTCAAATCCTGCAACGCCCAGACACCGCCGGACGCCTGCTGAAATGGTCACTAGAGATTAGCCAATACAGTATAACCTATGCACCCCGAACAGAGTTCAAGGGACAAGCACTCGCCGACTTCATCATCGAGCTAACTTTCCCACAAGATCCGACGAGGGGGCGTATAACTCCGTGGCACCTCTACGTAGATGGGTCATCGACCAGTGTAGCAGCAGACACCGGCGTGGTCCTGATCAGCCCGGACAGACAAGCCTTCACCTCCACGATCCAGTTCAACTTTCGAGCGACCAACAATGAGGCGGAGTATGAAGTATTGATAGCAGGACTTAGGCTATCATTAGCTGTGGGGGCAACCAATCTTCAAGTTTTCAGAGATTCCCAACTAATAATATCCCAAGTCCGGGGGGAGTATGAGGCAAAGGATCTGCAAATGATGACCTAC
Source organism: Prunella vulgaris (assembly GCA_026898435.1). Taxonomy (NCBI): domain Eukaryota; kingdom Viridiplantae; phylum Streptophyta; class Magnoliopsida; order Lamiales; family Lamiaceae; genus Prunella; species Prunella vulgaris. Next base: position 428,092 of record JAPKLY010000311.1, read on the forward strand.
CAAAAGATAGCCGCGCATTTGATCTCGATGTTCGCACAAGTCTACATCAATCAATACCACGGCTGGAAAACACACAGGCAGACTCCTTAGCCTGGGTAGCTACCAGTGACGGCGAGGCAGACTTCACGGAGGTTATGATCACCACACTGAAAAACCCATCGATGTTCGATTACAAGATACATCAAACCTCGAGTGGGGGGGAGGAGGACAGTGAAGATGGTGAAGATTGGTGCACTCCAATCCAAAAATACCTAACAGACGGAACAACCCCCGTGGACACCTGGGAAGCTAGCCGGCTGGTAAAGCAAGCTGCCAGATACACAGTGCTGGACGGCCAACTCTACAAACGTGGATTCTCTCTACCCCTGCTCAAGTGCCTAACCAAGAAGCAGGGGTCCAAAGTGTTAGAAGAAATTCACGAAGAGATTTGTGGGAGTCATGCTGGGGGGCAAGCATTGGCATACAAGACGATCAGGCAAGGGTACTATTGACCCACTCTTCGCAAGGATGCCATCAGCTTCGCACGGAGGTGCCGAAAGTGTCAACTTTTCGCACCCAACATCCACTCCCCAGCCAACCAGCTGAACTCGATTTTCAGTCCATGGCCTTTCGCGAAATGGGGTATCAACTTGATCGGCCCATTTCCACCTGGGAGAGACGGTGCAAAGTTCGCTGTTGTAGCAGTCGACTACTACACAAAGTGGGCTGAGGCCGAAGCTCTCACAACTATAACCCAAGAGAGGATGATCGGCTTCATCTGGAAAAACCTGGTCTGCAGGTTCGGACTCCCACAGTCGATCATCACTGATAATGGAAGGCAGTTCGACGGACAAAAATTGAGGGACTTCTGCAGTTCGTGGAACATCAAGAAATACTACTCAACTCCATACCATCCACAATCGAACGGCCAAGTCGAGGTGGTGAACAAGATCCTGAAACACATACTGAAGCTCCGCCTCGAGGAAAAGAAGGGGAGCCGGGTAAACTAGCTCCCGGAGGTCCTATGTTCTTACAGAACATCCTACCGGGCCAGCACCAGTGAGACCCCGTTTGCCCTAGCTTTCGGAACTGAGGCAGTGGTACCCGTCGAAGTCCAAAACAAGACTTGGAAGGTGGTGAGTTATGACATAGAAAAAAATGACAAAGCCCTGGCAGTAGAGAAGGATCTGATCGAAGAGACCAGAGCTTCGTCAGAAATGAGGAATGCCACCTACAAATGAAGAGCAGAAAAGTATTACAACTCCCAGGCCCGAGACCAAAAATTCAAGGTCGGAGACCTGGTGTTGAAAAAGAAGTTGATGGCCCCACCAGGTGTGTTCGGTTCAAACTGGGAAGGACCGTTCCGAGTCACCACAGCTTGGCCGAACGGCACTTATGATCTTGAAGATGCAGAAGGCAAAGCTTCGTCATACACCTGGAGCGCGGCTCATCTAAAAAAGTTCTACCAATAGACTAGAATCCTGTAATAGACTAGTCGAAGGTTTATATCAAAAATGTTGATGGCAACCGATGTAAATTACGTTGCTATAAAAAGTCAGAAAATTTGTTAAGTCAGAGAAATTCAGAAAAATTCCCAAGTGTTTGGACCTGTGCAGCTCTCCAACCAGGCGAGCTGCCCCGGGTCGCCCACTGCTCAAGGGAGCTCGCCAAGCCTAGCTCGCCCACGTACTCGAAAATCCTCAATGAGCAAGGACCAAGGTCCCAAACGTTGTAATTTAATAGCTCGAAGGCAGAGGCCAAAGTGCCTAAGGTCGCGAAGGTACCCTTCCTAAAGGGTTGCTAAGCACCTACTGCCACAAGTTAGAAAATTTTGCGAAAAAAGATAAAAAAACATCTAAGGCAAGGTTCATAAAACCCAATGGCCCAACGTGAATCAATCAAAGTGCAGCTCGCTGCCCTAAGTGGTCTAAGACGAGCAATTCGTGGCCCTAAGTGGTATAGGACGAAGAATATGCACTCTCAAAACAAAGGTACGATTCGTAGTCATGAGTGACGTAAAACGAACGATTCGCTTCCCAAAGTAGAGTAACACGAACAATCGCGTACCAGAAAAATAAATAAAAACGAGCTATTTTGAAAATTATAACGTAAAGCGCCAAAAATGGGACTGTAAAGAGTTAGACAAAAAATGCTCGGTTTATATTCAAAAGACACTTAGGAAATTTTCAAGGTAAAAATTCTTGAAAATTCCTAAGTGTTCAAAGTGGTGCTGGCCACAAAGGCCGACCAGCTAGCCGTTTGTGAACTACAAAAGTATGCTCCTTCTGGGCGAGCTATACAAAGCTCGACGAGCTCTAACTACTTGAAACAAAATAGCAAAAGCTACAAAAATGGAGCTCCTTCTGGGCGGGCTCCACAACCCGGCGACCTATTATAACTCGGAAAATAAAAAACTAAACTAGGAAAGCAATGGGAAAACAAGCCTAGTGGACCTCGGGGTCAGCGACCTCTTGAGCGGCCCCAGCCTCGGCGACCTGATGATGGGGAGGGCAAGCTCGACATCCGAGGTGATGTTCCCAGTGAGCCCGCTAGTGTCGAGCTCACTGATGTTAATGTTAGGATATCTGTGTTAGATGTTTTGATGATATAATAAACCAATCAGTTTGTAATAGGACCAGCTGAACATGTTAGTCAGCTGATGAGTAGTTAGGATTAAATAGGTTCGAGTAAGGGGGAATCTACCTTACTGCCTAGAAGATCCGAAGCTATCATAGAGAAGAAGACCAGCTGAGACCTTGAGGACTTAGCCGATTTCAGAGGACAGAAGATTTAAGCAGCTGACACTGGAGTATCAAGAGCAGATTATCAAAGGAGTTAACATCAGCTGATATCAGAAGAGACAGATCAGCTGATATCAGAAAAGATAGATCAGCTGATCAGCTGAGAGCACGTCGCAGACAAGACAAGGACCATGGATAAAAGTCATATTCAGACGAAGTCAAGAAGACCAGCTGAGGTGCACATCAGCAGACTTGCACATCAGCTGAGGTCCCTGTACCAGCAGACAGTACACCAGCTGAGGAGACAGATCAGCTGAGGTCTTGTGCTCGGCCCAGATTATTCGGAATCATTTCAAGGGTTAACTTGCGACATATAAAGGATTCCCAGAATAGAAGATCAATCAATCAAGGGGACAAACTTGATTAATTGAAGATCACGAAGTTTAACGGGAATCAAGAAGGAAATTCAATCAATCTCATTGATTGATTGAATATGAAATTATAGATCTCAGATTTCTAGTCTATCCCAACGGCTAGTTATTTGACTCTATAAATTAGAGTAACAGTGATGATTTCAGTATCGGATTTACACGCATATTAAGCTAGCCGAAACTCTGTCAGAATTATCACTTGCACTCAAAACCCCATTCATACTTATCCTTTGTAAAAGCTTTGTAGAAGCTGTGAGAAGTCAATTGCGATTGAAGCATTGACAATTTGTAAGAGAGTAGTACTCTCGAAGTGTGTAAGTGAGTAAGTGAGTGAGTTAGTGGAGAGCCCCTCAACTCCAAGTTGGATTGAGGAGATTGGATGTAGGACAGTTGGTCCGAACCACTATAAATCCCTTGCGCGTCGTCTTATTTCTTTCTGTTCTTAACTTGTGCACATCACCTAAAACTGAATTTCATTAAAAACATTTCCGCACAATTCACAGCGCACAACTTTCAACTTTAGACTACCTCAGTAGTCTGCTGGTTTTCTAAATAAGCAAAATAATTCAAAAAGGTTTTTGAATCCTTACAAGTCTATTCAACCCCCCCCTTCTAGACTTGTTCAAAGGTATTCTTCCCTAAAACCTGCCTTTGGGACCAACAAGTGGTATCAGAGTTGTGTGTCCAAAAGACCACAGCCTGAGAAATCTTTTGGTGGTCACCTGGACAGATCCCTGAAAATCTATTTTTAGAAAATTTTGTGTGCATTTTATCTAATCACTTGTAGATATGTCTTCCTACAAGAAGAGTGGATCCAAGACGAGGAAGTTGCCAGAATTCTCCATAGAAGACTATGATTACTGGAAATTCAGAATGGAGAATCACCTTGGAGCCATTCATGATCGAATGCTAGATGTTCTGGAGGAAGGGCCAATCAAGTTTTTCTGGGAAGGAGTAAGTGATGGCAAGACTCCAGAAGCTGAGATCAGCGAAAGAAGGAAGACAGAGAAGAAGAAGAGTGAACTAAACGATGCTGAAAGGAAACTCTTCAACTTAGATGAAGTGGCCAGAACAGAAATCATCGAGACTCTTTCCAAAGAATATATAGAGAAAATCAAGACGTGCAAAACCGCTAAGGAGATGTGGGAGAAACTCTCCTTGATGTGTGAAGGGACAGATCAAATCAAAGAGAACAAGCTTCAAGCCATTCTACATACCTTTGACACATTTAAAATGAAAGCTGATGAAACCATTGATCAGCTGGATATGAGGCTGACAAACATACTGAATAAGGCAAGCTCCTTAGGAAAGGATTACTCGGAGAAGGAGATTAATAACAAAATTTTGAGATCTCTTACTTCAAGATGGAGAGTGAAGGTGACTGTAATTAAGGAGACAAAGAATCTATCTGAGATGAGTCATCATACACTGCTATCTCAGCTGAAGGCACATGAGTTCGATATCCAAGAAGAAGACCAAGAAGATGAGACTCCAACTTCATCAGCTACAAAGAATGTTGCTTTCTCGGCTGCAGCTGATAGTCAAGAGAAGTCCTCTACTCCAGAGGATATGAGCTTAAAGGAGCAACTTGCTTTGCTGACCAAGAAGTTTGACAAGATGTCAAACAAGTTCCAGAAGTATAGATCCCATTGGAAGAAGAATAAGAGTGATTCTTCCAGAAGATACCAGAAGTCATCTGATGCCAGAAGACCATCAGATGAACAGGAGATCAGATACAAGTCTCTAGAGAGAAGGAGGGAACCAAGTCCCAGAAGAGGAGGAGATGGTGTTTGCTTCACTTGCAACAAGCCAGGACATCTCAGTTATGATTGTCCTCAGCTTACCCCAAGGGAGAGAGAAGAGAAGAGGATCAAGAGAGATGGCAGGTTCGCTGATAAGAGAGCTCTGCTGGCAGAGGAGGAGAAGCAGGATATCAGCTCATCCTCATCCTCATCTGATTTTGAATCAAAGGATGATATCTGCCTCATGGCTAAGGTAGAAGAGGTAGCTCATCTTGCTCCTCTACCTATTCTATGGAGTCAGATATACACAAGTTGTTATCTGATCTCCAATCCTCCTTAAAAGTCTGTTCTAAGCTGGAAGAGGAGAACTCAAGTCTGAAAGCGGAAATTTTAAGCTTGAGACGAGATCTGGAAAATGCTAGACTACCAGTGATATCATATGACTCACAAGCTAACAAGTCTGCTGACTTAATAGCAAAATGTGAGGAACAGGAGAAGCTGATAGAAAAGCTACTTTCTGAGAATACTGTTTTGAGTGAAGAACATAATCGGCTGACAGCTAAGTTCGATGAACTCTTCAAGCAGAATGAACTGACAATCAAAAATTCACAGCAGCTTCAGCTGAAAGTGGACCAGCTGACTAAGGCAAAGAATGTCGTGTCTAAAATAGTTGAATCCTCACAAACTGTGAATGACAAAAGGGGTCTTGGTTATCCCAAACCCAAACCACAAAAGAAGAAAAAACGTGACAGTGGATTAATTAGGGATCCTCGAAAGGGTAAAGGGCCAGCTGAGCCTGCATCTGGATCAAAAGGGCAAAAGAGCAGAGGGACAGAAAAGGTCCCAGCTGGACAGAAGAGCTCCAAAGCTCAGAAGTCTGCTGGTGATCACAAGGTTTCAGCAGAGCAGAAGAGTACTAAAACTCAGAAGCCTGCTGACAACCAACATAAGTCCAAAGTTCAGAAGCCCCGAGACTAGAAGAGGAATCCAAGTCATAGCTCAGCTAAGACAAGGAGACCTCAGCAGAATTAGCAGAGGAATGATAAGCCTAGGTCATCTCAGCAGAGTAAACCCAAGCGAAACAGACCTCAGCCCTGGGTTACTTTTAATGTAACCAAAGTAGGCAAGCCTTCACCGGCTAAGGTATATGAGTCATTCGGAGGCTCAAGCCGAAATTATCCTTTTGAGCAGCCCACCTACAAACCTGTTGTTATCACTCATCGCCCCAGAAAAGATCCTCTGAGGGAGATGATTTTTGTGGACAAATATGGTAGAAGGTTGAGATCCCCTAAACCTCATAAGGACGATCTCTACCTGTGGATCCAGAAAGTCGATACTAACCAATCAGGACCCAAAGATAGGGTACCTAAAGCCTGAGTTTTAATTTCAGGTAAACTCTAGCCCTATAGAAAGAGGAGAAACCAAGGGCCATGTCTGGTACATTGATAGCGGTTGCTCGAAGCACATGACCTTTGAGAAGCATCTCCCCCAGGACTTTGTAATGCTTGATGGGCCTAGAGTTGTGTTCGGTGACAACAATTTTGGAGTCACCAGAGGAGTTGGTACCCTGCTGATCAAAGGAACAAGAGTTGAAGAAGTTTACTATGTAGAAGGGCTTATGCACAATCTTCTGTCTGTATCCCAATTCTGTGACAAGGGATATTCAGTAAGATTCTCTAAGAACTCTTGCCTTGTTATTAATGATTTAAATGAGCAGGTGCTACTAACTGGCCTCAGAAGAGGTAATATGTATCTTGCAGATTTTGCAAGCTGTCCAGCTGATTCATGTTTAGTTGCTAAAAGCTCATCAGAGATCAGATGGCTCTGGCACAAGAGACTAGGTCATCTGAACTTCAAGACTCTTAACAAGGTTGCAAGGAAGGGTCTTGTCAGAGGACTACCAAATGAGGTGTTTACATCTGAGCAGAAGTGTGATGCCTGTCAGAAAAGGAAGCAGACTAAAGCCTCATTCAAAGATGTGCAGAGTACTTCAACAACAAAAGCACTCCCGCTGCTTCATATGGACTTGTTTGGACCAGTCTCACCTCTTAGCTTCAGTGGAAGGAAGTACACACTAGTGATTGTTGATAACTATACAAGATTCACTTGGGTAGTGTTCTTGTTCAAGAAGAATGAGACTATGGTCAAGATGTTGGAGTTGTTCAAGAGGATTCAGAAGGAACTGGACCTCAGCATAGTCAGAATCAGAAGTGATAAAGGTACTGAGTTTCTTAACTCTGTTGTTTCTAACTATTGCAGGGATAATGGTATTCAGCATGAGACATCAGCTGCCAGAACACCTCAGCAGAATGGGTTAGCTGAGAGGAGAAACAGAACCCTCAAGGAGGCAGCATGACTATGTTAGCTAAATATCAGACTCCTCAAAGGTTTTGGGCAGAAGCCATCAACAGTGCTTGCTTCATCCAAAATAGGTGTCTACCAGTCAAGAGACATGGGAAGACTCCTTATGAAATGTACAAAGGTAAAACTTCTAACCTTTCCTCTGTCCATATTTTTGGGTGTAGGTGTTTCATCCATGACAATGGAAAGACTAAGTTAAAGACTTTTGATGCTAAGGTTGCTGAAGGAATATTCTTAGGATATTCTGGAAGTAGCAAAGCCTATAGAGTCTTTAATAAAGTCTCTCTATGTGTGGAAGAGACACCCCATGTTGTATTTGATGAATCTATTCATGAGTACAGCAAGGAGAAGCTAGCAGAAGAGATGGATCAGCTGAATCTGTCAGACAAGTCAGATCTGATTAAGGTAGTGGTACCTAGGATAGAATCAGATTCAGATTCAGATGATGAGCCTAAATCAGCTGATAAGCCCTCATCAGCACCAGATGATGGCACATTGACTCCTGACACTAACCAAGGGGGAATATCAGACAAGACACAAGAGGACCAGACTATGGCACCTCAAAGGGGCAAGAAGAAGGTGTCTGACTTCCCAGCTGAACAGATTCTTGGAGATCCAAGTGTGGGTGTTCAGACCAGAAGGAAGCTAAACTTGGGTGCTCAATTCAACTGTTATGTGTCTCTGATTGAACCCAAGAACATCCAAGAAGCTCTTGAAGACCCAAACTGGATTGTAGCTATGCAAGAGGAGCTAAATCAGTTTGCAAGACAAGAAGTCTGGACTCTAGTGGAGAGGCCCAAACATCAGAAGGTCATAGGCACTAAGTGGGTCTTTAAGAACAAAAAGGATGAAAATGATGTAGTGGTTAGAAACAAGGCAAGGCTAGTAGCCCAGGGGTATTCACAGTCAGAGGGGATTGACTATGATGAGACATTTGCTCCCGTGGCAAGGCTAGAAGCCATCAGATTGTTTCTGGCCTATGCTGTTTTCAAAGGGTTCAAGGTATATCAGATGGATGTCAAGTCAGCTTTTCTGAATAGAATCCTGGCAGAAGAGGTTTATGTGGAACAGCCACCAGGATTTGAGATTGGGAACAGGGTTTATAGGTTGCAGAAGGCTTTATATGGACTAAAGCAAGCACCTAGAGCTTGGTATGATACTCTATCACAGTTCCTACTGGATAGTGGATTCAGCAAATGAAAGATAGACAAAACCTTGTTCAGAAAAGAAGATGGAGATGATATTCTCTTAGTGCAGGTCTATGTGGATGACATCATCTTCGGCTCCCCCAACAAACTGATGTGTGATCAGTTCAGCAAACTGATGACCAGTAAGTTTGAAATGTCCATGATGGGAGAGATGGCTTATTTCCTTAGACTGCAGGTGAAGCAGATGTCCAATGGAACTTTCATAAGCCAAGCTAAGTATGCCAAAAATCTGATAGAAAAGTTTGGAGTCAGTAGCAGCAGAGAAGCTAAGATTCCTATGATGGCAAACTTCAGCATGGATCCAGATGAGGCTGGTGAGAAAGTGGATCAGACACAATATAGAGGACTTATTGGTTCTCTACTGTATCTCACTGCCAGCAGACCTGATATTAGCTTCGCAGTAGGGGTATGTGCAAGGTTTCAGGCAAATCCTAAGAAATCTAATCTGGAAGCAGCAAAGAAGATTGTAAAGTATTTGAAGGGTACTTACAATCTAGGCCTCTGGTACCCAGCTGATGACAACTTTCAGCTGAGTGGGTATTCAGATTCTGACTATGGAGGGTGCAAGATTGATAGGAAATCAACCTCTGGCACATGTCAGTTTCTGGGAAGTAAGCTGATATCTTGGTTCTCCAAGAAGCAGACTTCAGTAGCTACTTCCACAACAGAGGCAGAGTACATGGCTGCTGGTAGCTGCTGTTCTCAGCTGCTCTGGATCAGACAACAGCTGAGGGACTACCATGTGATCACAGAAGAGATACCCATCTTCTGTGATAGCACAAGTGCAATAGCCATTACTCAGAATCCAGTTCTCCATACCAGATGCAAGCATGTGGACATAAGACATCATTTTCTTCGAGACCATGCTGAGAAGGGAGATATCAGGATGGAGAAAATTCATACGGAGAAGCAGAGAGCAGATGTGCTTACCAAACCTTTAGCAGAGGTAAGATTCAAAGAATTAGTAGCAGAGTTAGGAATGATAGATGGAGGTGCAGTTCTCTAGAAAGAAAGTTTTTGGGAAAATGGGTAGTCAGCTAGTATCTAGCTGAGGACTATTCTGCTGAAGTAATCAACTGATCTTCACATCAGCTGATCTGGTATGTCTATTTTTTCTTTCCTTTCTTTTCTCTATCTTGTTATGTCTAACTTGATACAGGGATAAGTTATGAAAGTCAGACAAGGCCACCTTGCTTCAGCTGGTCCATGTTAACTGACAATATAGACCCAGATGAGCAGAGAAGATTTTCATGAAGATTATTCTTATCAGCTGACCTTGCCACGTCAGATTCACGATAAGTATTTCTATATTCTTCGTGTCGATAAGAATTAATAAATCCCGTATTTCTAAAAATAATTTTAGAAAATTGGCAATCAAATCTTTTCTCTTACGAAAATTCGGGGATTTATTACCTTTTTCAAAATAAGGTGTCAGTGGTAATTAATTTCTCACCGCCTAAAATTTCTCTAAAAGCTTTTTCATCATTACCTTTTTTCCAAAAGGTGAATCTTTTGGCGGTCAAAACCTTTATAAACCCTGACACCTACGCATCACCCCCAAAATTCTCAAAGGTCATCTAATCTGGACCTTTGATTTGTGTGATGCAAAATACAAATCTACAATCAAAATTGATCGGTTTTAATTTTGGAAAATTTGCTCATATCTTTCGATTACTATATATACCCCTTTAACTTCTTACTGAAAACCTTTCTGCTCCGAAATCTCTTCTTTCTTATTGTTATTGCATATTATTCTCTGTGCACTTAACCTCTGTGTTAAAGGTATGGCATCCAAAGCTATGCAAAAGATGTTCAAAGAAAGGATGTATGCCGAGATGTGTGTCGATTACGACACGACCAGGGTTCCAGAAATTC